>CM031244.1:556670405-557051904 GCA_018340775.1 Taxus wallichiana var. yunnanensis | reverse complement strand
GTGAGAATATCTTGAAGAGATATTCTCGAGGGAGAGGTATTTGTATTTCTGAGAGGCAAGACAGCCTCATTACCATATACGAAGAAAAAGGTGTAGCATTAGTAGAGAGGTGCGAATGCTGGTGACGATAAGCCCAAAGGGCAAGGGGATGTGATCGTGCCCAATTTCTTCCGAGACTCACGACAACTTTCATGAGGATTTTGGTTAGGGTTTTATTGAGGATTAGGCCTGTCCATTTGCTTGTGGCTAGTAGGGTGATGAGAAGCTAAGTTTAATACCAAAGTTGTCACAAAGGTCTTACTGGGTGGCAATAACTTATTTTTGAAAGATTTTCCATTATCTACGCTATCGAAGCGATGAGGAACACCAAAATGACAGATAATGTGGTGGTTAATGAACTCTACAATTTTTTCTTTTTTGGTTGAAATGAGTGGAATAGCCTCCACCCATTTTGTGTAATATTCGGTTGCCTGTGATAATCCATCGGTGACGCTGCGAAGAGGACGGGTGAATCTCACCAATAAGGTCTAAACCCCATTGTGAGAAAGGCCAAAGATCTCGGTGACCTGTAGGGGGTGGCTAGGAGTATGTTGAAGGTTGGCGTGTTGTTGACACATAACACAACGCTTAACATATTCGTAGCAATCGTTATTTAGAGTAGGCCAATAATAACCAAGGCGAAGGATTCATTTGGACACAGCAAGGCCACTAAAATGTCCGCCACATGTGATACCGTCATGGACTCAGCTTGGATGGTATGGGTGACCTCCGCGCCGCTGAGACATCGAAGGAGGATGCCATCAAAGCCATGTTTATAAAGGAGTCCCCCATAACTACATAATGAGAAACGTGTTTAAGAAAAGTGCGTCACGCATTTCTAAAGAAGGTCGAAGGGAGAACAAAGGTTCAGAAGGTAGTCATGAAATCGGGTGGTACCTGTATCCCGCGAATTAGTAGACACAAAGATCATACAAACTAATGGGGCCGAGTAGGATGGGGCAAAAAGTTGGGACCAAGACGAATAATTCAGAGTCAATTGATGAAGCTGGAATTTGCGAGGCTAAGCAAGTGCCATAGTATCCACAAATTTGTTAGTGGGATGGGAATGGTTTGGATAGAATAGTGAGTAAATAAGGCTAGAAGTGAATCCACGTAGTGTTTGTACTTTTGAAGTTCCTCATTTTTACATCGGGTAGATGCCCATAACTCTGATTGACTACCAACCGAGAGTCGCCAAAAATATTGATAGATTTGATACCTAAGTGTAACGCAACTTGAGACCTGAGTAACAAGTGGCCTCGTATTCCGGCTCGTATTATTAGTGCAAGGAAATCGAGCTCAATGAAAGAGGCATGGGCTCAAAGCCGAGAGGAATGAGAACAATGCGGCTCCTCCACCACGGTGGCATTGGATCCATCAAGAAGAGGGTCATTGGATACGACTCCTCCGAGGGAAAGAGTAAGCGATGAGTTCGCCTCGGGAATGTAAAATTGGTAAATTGTTCCCAGGTAAAGGGGCCTCCACAAGTTGGTCTGCAAGAGTTTGTCCTTTGATTGATTTCTGGTGGACAAACTCAAGGTCGAGGTCGGCAAGAGCAGGAGCATGAGCCATCTGGTGATGCGTTGGTTTAGATGAGGTTTGGCATACATGTAATGGATGGGGTCCGTGTTGCGTGATGACGAAAGTTTTGTGATTCGAAGGTAGTGTCGGAGTTTGGTAGCCACGCAATGATAGGGCTAGGCATAACTTTTCTACATGTGTATACCTAATCTCATAGTCCACCAAAGTATGATTTATATAATAAACGGCTTGTTCTCGATTCTGAGTCACGATGTGCAAGCATGGCCCCTACAATACAGTAAGTGGTCAGTTGCGAGAAAGGTAAAGTTAGAAAGGGTAGTCGTCCTGAGGTGGGATAAGCATGAGTGGCTAAGAGATAATTTTTGAGAGCTTCAAAGGCTAGGTGGCACTCTTTGCTCCATTCAAAACCAATGTCCTTTTAAGAAGGTGATGAAAAGGTCGACATCGATCCGAGAGTTGGGAGATGAAACGTCGGATGTGATTGAGCTTACCTTGTAAACTACGTTAAATTGTTTGAGATTGGTAGGTGGGGAATTTCTCAGGATAGCTTTGACTTTAGATGGGTCGACTGATGCCACGCAAGAAAGAGACGATAAAGCCAAGAAGTTTCAGAAAGGACACCAAAGACACATTTCTTTGGTCAAGGACATGGACAGAATATGCAACGGGCGATAAAAAATAATGGTTAAAACATCGAGATGTTCACTACGATGTTTAGATTTTGCCAAGAATATCGTCTAACGTGAATTTTAATTCAAGGATAGTGTGCATAATGTCATGAAAATGTAGGTCATAGCCCACGATAGGCTTCGTGACCAAAGCATTCTTAAGGCCAAATGGCATTACACGGTGCACTGTATGGTTCCCAAGGAGTTATGAAGGTAGTTTTATGTTGATCGTATGGGGCAACCAAAATTTGGTTATATCCCGAGAAACCATCCATGAGAGAGAGCATCTCATGGCCTCGGCAGTGGAGATCTACAAGTTGGTCAATGCTAGCAGGGAAGTCATCCTTAGGGTAAAGTGAGGTTAATATCCTCGGAAATCGTGCATATCCAAGTCCCGCTACGCCGCTTTTTGAAGGCCAGTGCAGTACGATGTTAGAAATCCATTGAGGATAGTCAATAGGTAGAATGAAAGAAACAGAAAGGAGTCGTTGAAGCTCCTCTTTGACCAAAGAGCAATGCGTGGATGCATTTTCTCAATTTCGTTTAATTGGCTTCGAATGTGGTTTAGGAGTGATGTTATGGATGGCTATGGTAGGATCAATTCTCGGCATGTTCAAGGTAGGACAGCGAAAGCTTGGTGCGGGTACGGAGAAAGGTAGTAAAGGCGGCTTGTTCTGATGTGTTAAGGGATTGATCACGATCTTCACAATGAGGATCCTCCTCCGTGTGGATGTTGATTTTATAGTCTCAACATGGTTTGAGTTTCGAGATGGTAAGGTGCGTTGAATATAGGAGTCGTCCCGCACCCAAGGTAAGTGAGGATGGAGTCGTCATCCCGGCACTCAACAACATTAATCGAAGGCAAATCCTCTTCGATCATGTCCGGATACGTAGGGGATAGAAGAGGGTCCTCATTATCACGTTGATAATTGAGAGGACCTAGGAAGATAGCATTTATGAAAAAAAAATTTAGGAGGGATAGATTCGGGATCTATATGACTCGTGGGTGATGAAGGCAAAATGGGTGATGATGGTTCGGTAGGGGTGACGTCATTGTCTTCTAGAAGACAACCGACACGAGGTTCCTCTGTGTAGGTGTTTCAAGAAAACCGATACCACCGCGATCATTGTGTTTGCGTGTAGTCACGGGAATGAGTGTATGTCGGCCTTGTTCATAAAGACCAAAACCAAAGCCTTTCCAAGCACAATCGAGTCAAGAAGGTGAGGGATGAAACGACGATTTGTCAAGTATGAAAATCGGATCGAAGGGAACCACACCAAGAGGGGGTTCGGGGGTAATGGAGGATGCGCCAACACCTCCATACGTTAGGTTGGTGTGGCAATGGGGTGGTCCGTAGAGATTACTTCCCCACACGACGGTCATAGTAGGATGTGCATGCACCTATCCGTATTCATGGTGGGTATGGAAAGAACTAATTATATAGGCAATACTCCCTCAACAGTAAGGCATTGAAAAACATCTACTAAGGGGTCTCCATGGTTGGGATGTTACAATATGGAAGGGAAGTGGTTTTTTGCCTGACGGTGGTTTCACCGATTGAAGGCGTAGGTGTGGTTGAGGTGGATGGTTGAGGTACATTTGAAGAGGATGGTTGGGTTGAATGTATGGGTGTCCTGATTGGTATAAGCACATCGTTAGGGCGGTATAACATATTACAGGTTTTAAAGGGGGAGGATCAGCTTTTACTGGTGTAGGACTTCCCTCGTACTCAAATTTTATGCATCTATGTAATGTTGAGGAACACATCCCATAGCCCGGATCCAAGGGCGACCTAGCAATATGTTATATTAGAACTCTCCTTCAAGGACATAAGAGTTCGGGTAAAGTACGTGGTCCTACCCGAATGTTGAGGATCACGGTGCCTAAGGTAGAGGTAATAAATATCATTGAATGACCGCAACATGATGGGATTGGCACACATGTAGCTAAGGGATATTCATTTGTTGGAAGGCTTTTGAAGAGATGATGTTTAGGCTAGTGCCCCCGTCAATCATAACACATGCACTCCGAATGTCCCGAACGTAAGCTGAGATGAAAAGGGCAGGGTCAGGATCTTCTGTACCAAATTCAACAATTTCATCTTGAGAAACTGATCACTGCAGCCTTGTTGTTGTACGAAGTGGTTGGGGGCAAAGTGGGTTGTTTGGTGAGAGAAGCAACGTGATTGGGTGTTAGAATGGAGGCAACGGGCGGGTGGTTTCATTAGGTAAGACCTCGATCCCTTGAAGAATTTCAACGAGAGCTTGTCAATGAGATTCGAAGTCTAAATGAGATCATATAGTGTCATTTTTACGGGGCGATGGTGAAAGCTGTTTGATCATGGCTCGATGGGCAACTCCATTAGAGACGGGGTAAGCGGGTCCACGAATAACCACTTTGGGTGGTGGTGCACCTCGATGATGTTGGATGGAGAAAGAGAGGACGCATGTGTGCTTTCTTTTGCTTTCTCGTTGTTTTTCTGCGCTCGAGTAGCAACACTAATCATATTAATCTCGTAGACCGGAGATGAAGAAGATGGTTGGGATAAATCATGGTCTTCAAGAGGTGGGGTTGTAATAATGATAGATCTTGGTGAGGCGGGGATAGATGGTATAGTAGAGGGAATTGAAGCTAAAGGTCTCTCCCTTCGTAAGTTGTCTTTCTTAACCTTTGTATCTGGGAGAGGTGACTGACGAAGGATGGTTTTTAAAGCTTTGCATCTCTCCACATCATGTCCTGGTGTGCGGTGATAGGCGCAGATTTTAGACTCATCATAACCTATAGGTCGAGGTTTAGATGGGTCATAAGGTCTAAGTGGGGGTAGGGAAATGGTCGCATTCTCCACCAACATAGCAAGGATTTAAGCGTAAGATCCTTTGAGTGGGTCAAAATCGGAGGAGGATGAGGGTATTGGTTGTGCGGGTTTCGTAATGTTTGGGCATGGTTGGTTGCATGACGGGTGGTGGTTTAGCCAAGGGGTGTTGACACGTGGTTTTCACTAAACATGGTTTCTTTTGGCGCAGAGCTACGTTCACCTGGTTAGATGATGAGGCTATGATGAGCGTGGTATGGGAAACAACCACGGAGAAAGGGGTGACAGAAAATAAATCCTTTGATGATGGAGTTCGTTTAGGGTTGATGGGTGGACAGGATATGTGGGGTGACAATGTTGATATACCCTTTGATCTCTGTATAGGTGCAGAAGGCGTAGGTCGTTTTGAAGAAAACGCAGGAGGTATGATATATTGATGCAAGGTGGAGGGATGAGGTCCCAATATGGAAGGTAGGTGTGATGATGATGGTTTTGATTGTGATAGAGGCGCGGATTGAGTTTGTCTCCTAGGTGGCGGGGTGGCTTTATTTTTGGATAAATCAAGTCACTTAGGCGGGTGCGTTAGACTGGGCATTGGTGAGGTCCCAAGTGTAGGGGAAGATTTGGTTAGGTTAATAGAGGTGGATAGGCTACTTGGTATAGATACGGGGGACGAGAATGAGGACATAGGCATTTTGAGTTTCTGTAAACACTTAGGGTATATGGTAGAGGTGTCTGGATCGGTCATCTGCATTTGAGTAGAATAGGGGGTACTCAAACGTTCCCACAGGATTCGTCTATCCTCTGGAGAATGACAGTCTTGAGTGTGAATTGTAAATTTTGTACGAAAGAAAGATGGGTTGTGATTCCAATCCTTTGTGGGTATGATACAAGGGGGTAGATGAGGCATTGTATCAATAGATGTTAAGAGGTCAACTCGGTCTTTGAAAAGATTCAAGGGCGATGAAGAACTAATAGGTAAGAGGGCATGTTCGAGAGGATCTGTCATGGTTAAAGAATTTGGTGATGTCGGTGCAAGAGATTTCTTGTCTAAGGATGTCGAAAGGAGTGGCGTACCTTCCTCTTGTGCAGCAAGAGTGGTAGAAGGAGAAGTTTGGGAAATAGATAGATTAGATAACATCTGTTCGCAGTCTTGTAGGGATGTGGTATAAGAAGACTCATTGATGGGAAGAGAAGTCAAGGCAGATTAACTCCTTTATGGGTAAAGGAACAATTTCGCTTGGCTTCGATGGTGGATAAGGAGGTTCGGCTCCCTGTGTTAGTGGAGAGGTTTGATTCAAAATTTTCTCGATAGAGGCTTTTGAAATTTTGGGAGTTGAAGACTGCATGGATCTCATGAACACTCTCCTCCGATAAGATATCCTAGTTTACGTTCTTTGATTGCAGTGATTTCGGGAATGGTTTGTTCAAGATTTTCAAATTTCGGTTGGCAAGGGGCATTAGGATTATCGAGGGTTATATCACCAAGGCGTCAACCATTTCCCTGCACTATGTTTTTCAACATTTTGTTAGTTTTCATGACTATGTCCTTTTACGCGGTGAAAGTTACGAAGTCATTTTCTTTGTACTGCAGAAGGGAAGGTATACGCGGTAGAATCAAACCTGAGTGAGGTTTAACAGAGGTAAGGTAATGGCTCCGCTTTGAGCAATTTTCCAATATCACACCATATGTTTCTCCCAAGGGAGTGTAGTTGATGGGTTCTACTTTATACTTATAAGTGGTTTTTGGCGGGGTATTGACGATGGTTGGGATTTGACCATCACCGCGTGCACGGCCCCTTTTGATTTGAGCGGTCGATGGGTGAGGATTGGTGGTGTTAGGTTTGTTGGTGGAATCTAGAGTTCGGAAATTGGGGTTTTTGTTGTGCAACCGCAATTTCTCTTCTTCTAAGGCTCGAATTTCTAGTTTCGAGCCATGGTAAAGGCCTCATCAAATGCGCGGAAAGTTTGAATTTGAAGAGTAGGAGAAATGTGCTTAGCACATGCCCGCGTAAAAAGTTTGATAAGTTCAACCTGAGGCAAGGCATATGTAAGTTGGTTGATAAGGCCCCGCCATCGTCCAATGAAATCTGTGATAGATTCGTCTTCGAATTGTCGGATGGCATAAAGGTCAGTGATAGATACTTTCTTGGCAATGTTAATGGAGAAATGATCCAAGAAAGATTGGGCTAGTTGGTTAAAAGAGAAGATTGAGTGCTGGGTTAAAGCACTGTACCACTCCAAGGCGGGTCCTGATAAGGACATGGGAAAGGTGCGGAGTAACAAGGCATCATCATGAGCAATCAAATAACAAGCATGTCTAAATGATCGCAAGTGTTGTTGAGGGTCCTCTTTACTGTTAAAACGGGTAAATTTTGGTAATTCCCATTGAGGAGGATACGAATGAAGGGGGACAGACGGGTGAATAGGCTCCCGAAAAACTTGCTCGTATGTCAAGGCGCTACGACTTCCTGAAACAGAAGCCTCCGTGTTTTGCATTTTTCCATCATTTGTTTAATGAAACCGTGGTTGGATGAGATGATGGTGCGATTGTGGTAAATGGAGGAAAATTGGAGCAAGGGCCTCCGCTGGACAATGGTGGGGTTAAGTGTTGATAAGGTATGGAGGATGAATATGTTGAGGCGATCGAATAGGGATGTCCCATATAAGATGTTGAGGTTAATGGATACGTGTATGGGAAAGAAAAGGTAGGCGAGCTTGAGAAGGAAAGCTAGTGTGGATAGGTGGCAGAGAGCAAGTCATGAACGGAAGATCAGAAGAGAGATGAGGTAGGGGTAGTCGGTGGTAATGATATGTGGGGTCCAAGATTAACCAACGGAAAGCCAATCCGAGTCGTATGAACCTCTCGGGCCGCGTCGGATTGGGAGACGGGGCTAGAGATGCAGGAAGCAAGGCGGTGTTATCGGGCGGAGTGGGAGCTAAATGAGCAACTATACTAATAGGCATACCATCAAAGGAGCCGACCATCGTGGCGCATTTGGTCGGGGTATGAGACAAATAGTATCAGACAGCGCTAGAATTAGCATCCGAAACTTGGCAAAGTCCTTATCTCCCACAGAATTTTAGGAACCTCGCCGGTATCCGTAGGATTCCCACGCTGAATGTGAAGGGGGTGATTCAGGAAAAGAAACAAAGCAAGCATGTGAAACCATGGCGGCGGCTTGCTTTCGAAAGTGATAACAACCATGGACGAGGAGTTCACAAAGTAGGGTTTCAATCAATCAGAACGAGTAAACAAACTCTGATGGTGAAATTGGTAGGTCTTTGGTTTGTCAAGAATCGGGAAAGACAAGAATCGATATCGGCGAATCTCGTAACCGATGTCGGTTATACTATAGCCGATGGTGGTCGTAACCGATGTCGGTGTAAGAATTCTGGGCTAACAAGATATAAAAGGCTCGCTAATTTGATTTTTAACAACGTTTAGTATACTTGTCCAATTATTGATCACAGAAGACAAGGTATGAGAAAGAAAATAGAACTAAAAACAAGCAAGATGCACACGTAAATCCAGAGACTAACCCTAGGGTTAATTTTAATTATTGTGGGCTTATGCCTTTAGATCTTGAACGATGTCAATCCTAAACAAAAGACTTAGGGAAATGTCAAGTTGTTTTGGCTTATAAGGTTACCTCAATCGAGCGGAGGAATACCGCTTGAAAAAGGGGGTGTTTGAGCATTGTGTTAATTTGTGAAGTGATTCGGTATGTGTTGTGCAGTGAAAGTAAGATTAATTTCTTGTCAATACCATGGATATCACCCCCACGTGTACGACCTGTTACTTAATCTATGTTCACTAGAATTGAAAACAGCAAGCAGTAATGCAATGCACGTGTTTTAAACCCAAATCGAAAATGATATTCGATGAAGCAAAAGAGATGACTTTCACTAATGCGAGATGTAAAAGCAAAGCAAGTTCTTTTATCAAAATAATACAAAACCTTGTGAATATATTTTAGAAGAAGAAAACAGCAAGTATACTCCCTATATGAAAGCAAGCAAGAAAGAAAGAAACCCAAAATGGGTCCCACAAGTCGCATGCAAAATGTTTCACTCGAAATGTTTCATTCCTTTTAGAAAGCATGAGATAAGGTTAGGCTAGGAGGAATACATTGAACGTCGAGATGGTGTGCGCGTATCGTAGAGAAAGATCGGGTTGATCATGCGAATAACTCCTTTTGTCTTGGAAGGACTACTCGCAAATAAGAACACAAGACCACACGATTTTGATTAGACAATAAATGAGGAACTCGCTTGGGCTCAGAAATATAAAACTTCCTTTCGAAGGTGGTCAGTTCCCCTGCTAATATGAATTAACACAAAAGACTGTAAGATATCAATTAAATTGCTTCGTTGAACTGGGTAGGGGAAAGGCTGGTTTTTGGTTATAGTCAGGATAACCAATACCGGTTACTGATAACCGATATCGGTATGGTCTAAGATCTGAAGGTTGGTTGTTTTGTGGGGTGGTTGTGTTGTTTGTAAGGCTGTATATAGGTGATATTAGGAAATAAGGTGATGAGAGGTAGATGAATGATAGTTAGATGCAATGGCACGCTGGGTAGTGGATTCAGGAATGGATTTATGAGGACTGTGATTCAAAAAGCATAAGAAATGTTATAACAGAGGACATGCAAGATGTGACTTACTGGTTTTTGACGAAGATGCAAGTTGATATCCTTTGCTTTGCAAACTCTTACGGTTTCTCCACTGTCTCTCGCTCGGTCAAGTGAAGATCTAGACTCTCTTGATCACTCCCAAATGATCTCTTGATTCAAAAATCCTTCCACACTTGATTTTGGTTGGGAGCCCATTTATAGAGGAACCGATGGCATGATTACGTAACCGACGCCATTCGAGTAGGAACCGGCATCGGTGAGGAAAAAGTAGGCTATTTTTAGTAAAATAGCCCACCTTCCCTGCTTTTCTCCCGAGAGATCAGTTGCAGGGCTTGGTCAAGTGACTAGAAGGTCGGTTTTGGGTGCGAGAAAAGGGTCCTTAGTCATGGGTGTAGATGTGGACCAAGTTATAGGTCTTAATTAGGTTAGTTTAGGGTTAGGGCTAGGTCATGATGAGGTGGCAAAATGAGGTGGCAGGTAAGGTGATGTGGATTTATCAATTACAAGGTAATTAATAAATAATTGTGTAAGGTTTAGGTGATGAGGTTAGATTGCAAGATGAGATGCAGTCACAAAGGGTCGTAAGACACAAATTTGTGTCTACACATACCTTGGATGAATCAATGAACTCGTGAGTCCTTCACGAGCAGATACATACTATACTTTTATTTCAAATTGAGCATAGACCCTGAGATCACCTATTTCATGTTTGATTAGTTACAACAGAGACTTATTATCACTAAAGTGTCTTATCATTAGATTGTCTTTGGCTACTCAAAATCTTTTAAAATTTTAAATTGTTTTTCTCTTCTCAAACCTCGATACATCTTCGGCTTTGTTTTATGTATGCTCTAATTCTTATTATACTAATGTAACACTCTTGCAAAAATGAGTACATGTTAAGCGACACAACATAATTTTTCTTTATACATATTTCTCATGTTGAGATGTTTGTACACATATCAATATCATTTAGTCTAATATGTTGTATATTTTTTTCTTTCAATTCTACAAGATTCACTTTGATTCATAAAAATGGAACCTAAAAATGGAAGCTTAGCCTCAAGCAAAAATGTTATTCCAACCCCTCTTGGTAGTGGTACCGGCCTTCAAAAACGACATCTTATTTTAGGAAACCATCTAAGGAAACCCATCATTCTCAAAGTAGGACCATCACAATGAAGGGATAATGATTACATTCAAAATTAAACTCAAAATGACAATGTGTTCATTTTTATTTTCTTGATGTTTTCAATGACAACAATAATGAAATGCCTCCCCTTGAAGACATTCCATTGAATGATGTTGAGTTTGACACTATACCACCTACCCAATTGAATGAAGACGACATCACATCACATATCAATGCCCAAGTGAATGTTTAAGGTGAAAATTATGGTAGTGGCAGTCAACGAAGTATAAATTCCACTAAGGCAAATACTCAGCGGACACCTATTTCTAGAATAAAGAGAAAGGAAAGAAAATGAGACTTGGGAAGGAGTTTGGTTATATTGGGTTTCTAAGTCTCCATTTATTGAACTGTTGAAATGAGAATAAATTTGAACCTCCCAAAGAATGCAAATGTACAATTTGTAGTTGGAAATTGGGCAAGGACAAGACGATGCAACTTAAGTTGGATACTATTGAGAAGCATGTAGGAAAGATATATGAAAAGAAAATTGTAGATGAAGTTGAGAAGAATGTTTCTAGATGGAAAAATGCAGATTATTTTTTCATATTAGGTATGAAAAATAATTTTAAGAGCACAAGAAAAATGAAATAATAGTTACAAAAATGGAGGGACAATTACATCTCAATTTAACAAGATTGTTCAAAACTATCTTTTGGGTAAAACAATTCAGCTAGTTACCATTTTTCACATTTTGAAAAAGAGGTCTTCCTATAACATATTTTCCTAAACAAAAGATGATTTTCTTTCCTTGGTGTCCCACACTTTCCTCATTCTCACTGGGTCATAAAGTAGTGGTTAGGATTGGGAAAATGCCTAGCTATGGTTGAGAAAGAAGACTTGAAATAGAAATTGAAGTCTACACGATACATATCTTTGTCTATTGATGAGGTTACAACATCGTCGAGATAATACTTCTTGGTATGTATGCATGTGTATACTGTCGATAATTTATTGAGACAACCTAACTTACTTTTCATTCACAAGATGAGAGAGAACTCGATGTTGAAAACCTTTGTGAGTTGGTGATAAAAAGTTTGAAGGAGATCGATGACATGGATGATGCTGCAATTGCATCAAAGCTAGTATGTTTTGGGGAAGATGGGCCATCTATAATGCAAGGTCATCATAATGGTCTATGTGTAAGACTCCAAACATATCATTTCCCTTATATGATTTCCATTAATTGTATGACTCATAGAATGAACCTATCTTACTGTAATAGTTGGCAAATTTAAACCTGTAGCAAAAGTTGAAGACCTTGTTTGAGAGGTGCATGCTTATTTCTGCCGTAGTACTAAAAGGTTCATGGAATTCCAAATATTTATAGAAGGACTAAAAATGGGCATAAAATGTTAAAATATTTTGACACTAGGTGGATCTCATTGTACTAACCTAGTTCGTAGGGTGTACGAAGAGTATCAATCCTTATTAGGAGTGATGTGGCAAAATCACATGGAAGTGGACAAGGCCTAGGATTTGATACATTGTTTGACTGATATAGAGTCATTTCTAATGTTGTGTGGTCTCCTTCCCATGTTGGAATAAATGCATCATTTAATTAAACAAGCATAGGAAAGAACTATCTATATTGTTGATTTTTCTAGTTTGAGGAAACGAGTTTGTATGACAATAGAATATTTGTATCTCAATGAAACTACTTTTACAGGTCCAACGTTTGATGGTTGGAATGATTTGATAAATATTGGAAATTCAAGTAGCTTTCTGAAGCTCAAATTGTTTGGGGAAGTATGTGCTTCTGTATGTGGATATGAGATACCAATGTACATGTTTAAAGTAGTAGATGATAAGTTATAGGAGGTAAAAGTCACAGGGTTGTTGTTTGATAACATTGTATCATCAATAAGGGAGAGGTTAAGAGAAATTGTAGTGTCCCTACTAGAATAAATAAGGGAGTGATTTAGAAGGGATGCTTTACTTGAAGCAATGGCTATAGTAAATCCAACCTTTTGGAATCCTGTCCAAAATGAAAGACATGTGTAGGAAGACTACTTCAAGAGGTTAACTACATTGATTCAACATTTTTGTAAGTTTTTTTTTGATATCAATGGAATGAATATTACAGGTATTTTAAGAAAGGATAGTTTGAGTGCTCAATCTTATGAATTCGCCACTACTGATGATTCAACAATTCAAAGATTTGGATAATCCCTTACAAAAGTGTGGAGCAATAACTTGACTATGGAAAAACGTTGGGGTGAGTACTATTTTACATCAAACTATGTCTAAGTTTTCTCATTGGATGATCTATGTCAAACAATGATTTTGGGTTCGATTTTAAGATGAAATAATTTTCAGTGCCTTGGCCTTTATAAAGTCAAAATTGTGAAACAAGCTTGAAAAAATTTGGAAAATTGTTTGAGAATTTATACATCATGGTACGAAGTGGATAACTTTCCCTATGATAGGGCTGGCGCAAAAGTATGGAAGTTGATTATTGAAAGGAGAGGGGCTAAAAATAATGGCACAAATACAACAGATGACCCTATTATAATAGTTGACTGTTAATAAAGAGAGATCAACCTCGAGATTGGTGAATCAAATGATAGAGATGATCCAAAGTCCATCAAGTTGGAAGCTTCCATTGGTGGATATCCCATGATATAGATGTTCATATAATAATTAATATATTCAAATATTCAGTACATTATTCTAAATCTCAAACAAGGACTAGTACTCACCCCAAACATGTGCCTAAAGTTAATCATATTGATTCCATTTCCATTTTGACTGCAGAAACGTTACAAAGTCATGTTTTAATGAGTATTTAATATATTTCACATACAATGTTGTTGATCTATTTTATAGAAATCATACACCGCATGGTTGGTTGGATATTAAATCACAATGCATTTACATTATTATATACTTTAGGAATATAAGAGTCGTGGTGCTTAGTTTTGAGATAGAATAAGTGGTTTTGCTTGAATCATTACTGAAATGAAAATTTAAAAATAACATTATTCCTCATTCAACTTGTTTGAGACATGCCTTGTATGAAAAAATTGAAGATTGTCATTCATTGCAACAAATGGAACAATTTTCAAAATGGATCTAAATACACTAAAGAGTAAATCCATGCACATATATATTTAACTTGTGCACCTCTTTGTAAAAATTTTCTTCAACCACAAGCAACCTAAATATCACATGTTTATTAATACAATAAACATAAAGATAACTTTAGTCTATTAATAAGAAAATTTACTATTTTTATCCATGACCATGATTTCCTCCCAAATAATAGAAACAACAAAACCAAACTGCCACTTCAACTTGGAATTAGGATCCACAACTTTAACAAATTATATCATCTTCTGTAACATGCTCCACTCTTCATCTATTGGAATTGCAATTTGTTGTAAATCGAGTGAGTGACATGTAACTTTGTTAGCAATTCATAAGCGATAGTGGAGTTTCCTTTCTTTGTTGAATGCAAAATTACCGACAAGGTTATCAATGGTTTAATGAGTTCAAAAAAAGTTTTTCTCATCTAGCTTTTAGGAATTAGGTCCTTCTCTTGAGTTATTTTTTCTTTCATCTTCTTAGAATGCATCCTTCTTAATGAATTGGCATGTATTGTCCTCCTTTGTGAACTCCTGTACCTTTCCATGCAGCTCTTGTAACATTATTTGAAACTTATTTAGCAATTCCTATGCTTCGCCCAACATCACACACTTATGAATGATAGATGATACCTTTATTAAGGCATCAAACCAGTTACGAATTCCTCGGATGTCGATTCTGTGTCATTGAATTTGTAGATAGCTTCCAAAATTTTCTTTGTTGTATCCTCTCTTAAAGCCATCACTTTTCTACTACCTATTACGTAATCATGGAACTTATCAAAGTTTCTCTATAGATCGAGTCATGAATTCAAACAATCTAATCAAATCATCAAATTTTTGGTTTATTTTCCTCAAACATTATCCGTCATATTAATAAATGCCTTTTTATGAAATCTAGATAGTTTGATTTTGGAAGAATCTATTTCTTTTTTGCTTTTTCCAATTCCCATTGTAATATTTCATTTTGTTTTTTCTCATCATCTAGATTTGTTGAAATCCAGTTTGATGTTGGAAGACTCTATTTCCTTTTTTTTTCAAAAATTCTCTGTTCCCATTTTTGACCTTTTCTTTATCTTCCTTCACATCCTATTTAAATTCTCCCAATGTTTTTTGTAATCTATTATTCTTACTCATTGTTTCCCGTAAAGTTTTCTTCAAAGCTTCTAGTTCTACATGTGCCTGTCTCATTCAAATCAAGGAAATAACTAACTATAGTCATAGAGGTAGATGATTTTATCTTCCTCTCTAACTCACATGTCTTATTAGTTATTTCTTTTCCTTTTGCTTTCTCATTTTCTAGGTCTTCCTCTCTAACTTTTGAATCTTATTATTCAACTTATTGTTTTCTCTCCCTCTCTACCTTTAGTAATTTTGTGTAAACCACATCATTGTTCCTTTTGATACATTAATTTTATCACAAGATTTCATTTCCTTAAGACCATTTAAAGGGACTCACATCGTAGTAAATGGGAAACATTTCATTCTCTAGTTTTACAACTTTGGGCATAGAATACAAGTATTCCAGGGTATCTTTTTCTAGGTTATATGTAGGAAATACCCTCATTGTGGCTAGATCTGAAGTTCTAGTAACCTGTAGAATTTGCTTCTTGTTTCTTTTATCTCTTTCTAATTTATTGGAAAACTCATCTCGGTAATCAAAACCTGAGGTGTTCGTAGGAATGAATTGTTCCACCTTGAATGGAGAAGGAGTAATTGAAGTTTGGGGATAATTTCCCTATGGAATGATAGTTTTTTAGGGGTGGTAGTGGTACTGCCTTCTATAAATAGTTTCCTTGAGCCAAGAGTAATTGTACTGTGTCTACCTCTATCTTCGCCTCTTCTCACTTCCTTGTTGGAAAATAGCCCTAGCAACTTCAACTATCTCTATTGCCCTCTTTAAGTTTCCAACACTTTGTTGACTACTACCATCATCACTAGAACCACCAACCTTAGCAATAGTAACAGATTCATGGCCAACTTCTCCTCTAGGATTTTCAACATGTGGCTGAACTATTTCTTTGAGGATTTGACTCTAGAGTAAATTACACTGGATTAGCACTTGTAGATGTTGTAGTATGTAGTGGTCCTTTCTCTGAAGGCGAAGCTCAAGGCCTGACCTGTCAAAAATTTTTCTAGATTGTACCTTTGGTGGAAGCCAAATGCCTTGTCCTCTTGAACCCAAACCACCACCAAGTAAAACCCATCTTTTCAACAATAATTGCTCCTGTAATATATATTTCTTTCAAACCTTCATCGATACTTGGTTTATATGTGTTACTGCTAGGGGTTTTGTGTAATTCCTCATAGGTAGTGTCATCATCACTACTTTCCTCTTGAGGATGCTCTTTATTCCACAATTTTCTGAAATCTACATCTTCTGGAATAGAATCATAGTCTTCTATAGATTTTGGATGGCCTAGGTCCTACCTCATAGACCAAAAGGAAGTAATTTTTGACCTTGTCTATTTCTATCTTTCAATTCTTGTTGTAATGCCTTTGGCATGCTTTTAGAGGACTTTTTATCAGGTTTTGTAGATTGAAAATCCTCTACCTTTTTTTGTGGAGGCTCAGGCAATCCAAAAATTTGTTTTGACAACTCTTGAGAACTAATTCCTTGCTCAACAACAATTTCATTCATTTTTATTTGTACTTCATCCCAAGAGTTCTTGTTTTTCAATTTTTCTAGCAAGGGTTTGCTTTCATGTTGAATTTTAGTGGTAGAGTTCTTGTTCACCACTACCCTTTCTTTAATCACCTCACATGGGTCATACACCCAGTGAGAGTCAACATCAAACTAAAAATCTGTAAGATTTCATGTGCCACATATAATGATTTTCTTTCAAATGTGAACCCTCCACATGATAATGGTAAGGAAGGAAATATGCTCTTCTTTTGTTGAGAAACAAAATAGAGATTATTTCTCTTTCCATCATTGTATATATTTCAAGTCAAAAATCTCTCTGTCACATGTATTGGCAATTTGTAAGGTTGTACTCCTGATCCATAAAACCTTAGCAGAATATAATCCTCCTTGAAGTACCAGTCTTCTAACTATATTTATGATCCCAGTTGAATGCAATCTCTACATTTCATAGGAAATCTAGGCATTTTACTTTTTGTAAATGCTTCATACATTGGAATCCAAAAATAATCTACAAATTGACTATAGTCCCCTCTATTATCATACATCCTTATCTTGGGGGCCCACTCATTTAATGGACGCATGAATTATGGGTGGAGCTCAACACATAGAGTTTGTTTTTTTCAAACCATTCAACAAACCATCATAGAATTAAATAGCACAAGTAGGTAGTGAACATAAATTTCTTAGTGTCGAGCCTTCTTTGATTGTTAATTATTATTTATGCATAGATTCTACAATGTACCCAAAAATCTGTATTGACAAGGTGGATTAACGAAATGGATATTGTATACCATTTTCAAGAGGGTTTCATCCACTATCTCATTCATTATCGAAGCCAAGGCAATATACTAGCATAGAAATGGTAACCCCTGACCCACGGTTTAAATATGTTAATTTCATACGGAGCCTTCCTTTTGGTACCTCTACATCAAATGTTAATTTTTCATAAAAGTGCATCTCTTTCTTTTTATTTGTGGCATGATAATCACTAGAAATATTTTCTAGGTTTGTGTGGATGGTTCCTAAATCTTTTCTTTCAATGGATGGATTTCGGACCAAGATTTACCTTCGTAATGTACAAAATTTGTGCATTTCCCTTTACAACAATTTTTTTTTTTTTCTCATTGTAATTTTGGGCACATATATTGACAAATTCAGGGCATGGGAAAACCTCATGGAACATCATGTGTCCCAATCCAGACACCCATGTTATCCAACTAAAAGATTTATGTCTACCTGATTGGTCCGAACTTCTACTTTCCCTCATCTTTGTCTCAGATGTGTATCTAAGTTGTGAAGCTCTTGTGCCAATTACAAGATCATAAATATCATGATATTCATCAGTAAAACCAAGGGTTTTACTTTTAAGCAGTTTAGCGTATGGGATTTGGGTTTTACTTTTACTTTGGGATCCTATGGAAGTAGACATGCTTGGAATTTTGGAAACTTCGAATAGTATAGAATAGAAAAGCATTTTAGGTGCTTGTGAGAGGACGATAGGCATATAGGAGGAGTAATTGAAAGAAATAAATTAGTAAATATTTTCTAGCCATTCAAGATTCAAGTATCCATGTAAGGTATTGAAGATCTATTGCGATTGAAAGATCCTACAATAAATAAGCATTATTAACATCATAGTATAAGTCGCCTTGATCTTGAGAGAAGATATATTTATTTAATATAAAATTTTATAAGCGGTAAGATTCGAGGATGATATTTAGAAATAAAAATATAGTTTTGCCTCTAATTAATGTCTCTAAATAACCCTTTTATTTTAGTGTGTGAATTTGAATTTTCTACACATACATAAGTACCCTAGTGTTGTAGTGATCATTACAAGTATTACAAATAAATTGAGCATTTTTTATAGCATTCATTGAAGTACTAACATATATTGTATTTTAGACACATTGCACTACACTTACATTTTGCTGGATAGAAAACATAAATATAAATTTGGAGTGATGTCTTTGATATTGTATAAAAGGAGGGCATTTGATAAGAATTGAGCTAAGTGGAATATGCATCCCAAATAAAAACCCCATATTTTGTTAGGTTTAGATGTTTTCAGCCTACTTAGGGTTAAACAAAAGAAGATTAATTTCCTAATAATTAGAGAGAAGTTTCAAAAAGTTATATGTATAGATGATACGAATAATAAATCTATTCATTAAAGAAAAATTAAACTTGAATACTTTTTCACAAGCTTACATATTAGGTAAAAATGTTACATCTCTTAGGACTTTTCTAAACTTTCTTTTTTTCCCTAAAAAATTAAACATTCATGCTCAAAATCTAACACCTATCTCCCAATTTCCAAATAAACCAATTTCCTCATCCTATCATTTGAGTCTTTTATATCATTTATTTTAGGGATTAAATTTGATGCCTACCTATCTTTGGAATAGATAAAGAATTTAAGAGTGGATCCATTGAAGGAAACCTTTCGAGGTTTAGTTTCATTTAATTGATTCAACTAAGAATTCATAGAGCTCAGTCAAGATTGGTGAAGAGCACATGATAAATATCAATTTATTTTACAACAAAATCCTTGGTAATAAGTTTTAAATCATTAGTTTTGTTTTTTGACCCAGTTGAAACTCATCATCAAATCTCTTAAAAATTAAAACCCAATATCTCATTACTCAAAATCCTAGAATTTTTTTGAAACCTATTATCAAATTATTCAAAAATATTATAGCATCACTTAAAACCCATCACAGTAGTTAAAATTCTAATAAGAGATACACTCCTATATTGTTAATATTTAGGGCCTCAATCAGACCCATCATAAAGAAGATGAGAAAAATGATAGAATATCAAAATGCCCATAAGCTTATAAACGATGGGAACTTAAAAGTAATTTTTTTCTTAGAGTTATATTCTTTATTAACTTCTATTATCCATAGCTAAATTCTTATTTGGGAATTAGATGTTTTCAAGAAAGAATTTTAAGTAAAAGAAGAAGATGGAGAGAGGGAAGTGACATTCTTATTGTAATGATCATGTTCAAAACTGATTCAAATGTGAATTCATATATCTTAGGTCAAGTTCAATGAGGAGGCCGTGATAAAAAATCAATTTCTTCTACAACATAATCCCTGGTAAGAAGTTTTAATGCATTACTTTCCTTTTTTCTTTCTTTTTATTTAAATGCAATGTTTCTCACAATTAAATTGAATAACATGTTATTGTAAACACCATCTCGAGTCCATATAGTAATGGTAGAAATGAATTAAATATAAATGTTTATTTTCAACGTTTTAGCAAGAAAGCAAGGTAAAACTAGATTCAATAGAAATGTGCATTTACAACATTGTATGGATTAGAGAATATAATTCTAATTGGTATAACTTAAGTTTAAGATATTAAACATATATTCCATTAAATATAAAAAGTATCCAAACACCATACTATTAGATCATAGTTATTTGAAACAAACAAAATGGGAATCCAACATGTTCTTGTTTACTCAAATTTGTAAAACTATTTAAATATTTTTATTGCTTGTTCAAATTGGAATTTTATCGTCCTATTTTTGATATTATTATAATTATTATTTTTGTTACTATCAAATTTTATATCATAATTTTTAATGCTAAATTATTCTGTGCATTCTATTGAAACCATCTAATTAGATGGTTATGGATTTCAATATAAATGCATCTACAATATTATGACAACTTAGTGTTTTTAGATATATTAACATATGCTTAGAAGATAATAGTAAAAATTGAAAAGTAAATGTCATGTGTAAAGGTAATATTAATTAAGAAACCATAAAAAATTAAATTCTTGATGGGTAGGGATGACTGTCAAATTTAACCCCCTCGATTTTTGTCAAAGTAAGCACTATCGAAAACGAGGCAATTGATGGTCAGAGTTGAATTAATTTATAATAATATAGAATATTGACACAACTTGGAAGCTATTATCATTTATGATGGGTAGCAGTACAAAGCTTAAAGAATTAATGGTGGCATGTGCCACACTTTGGGCCTTTATTATTGGTGGTTGCTCGCATTCCTCTCTCCCTACCTCTGTTTGTTCATGTTTTTGGGCTGGTGAGAGAATGGTTTTTTTGGGGTTTCCTTTCATTTGCTCTACGTGGGGAGAGAAGGGAAATGGCATTTACTTTAGCCATTTCCCATAGGAGGCTTTAAGAGGTGTTTCACTACTGACTCGTGCTTGAGGTCGAGGCCATTGAGTGTGTGATAAGAGATTACTATATTCAAGAATATCATGAGGGCAAAGAGTCAAATTCAACTATGAATTTGTTGCGGCATTTGTTTGTAATTTCCTCTTGCTCCATCCAATCAAGGTGGATGTCATGGTTGTCATAGAGTTATTTATTTACCATGTCCATCGAGTTGGTTTATGTGAAGAAATGGACAGGTGCCATGTCCCAAACCCTCTCTTCTCAGGTGGAGGAGGCAAATGCTCGGGCGAATGGCACTGGCGTGGGGAAGATTGGCTTGACAAGAAGTATAGGGAGCTACATTAATCTATGTAGAGATTGTTCACGTTATATTACGGCATGGTGTTCGAGACCATAACATATTGCCTCCTCTGGATCTCACGATGCTGCTCATCTATTGACTTGGCCATTGACCACCTCAATGAGTTTTGGGATAATTCTAGTGAGGCCTTTTTTATTCTTCTAGGTAAGGCCAAACAGGTGGAAGGTGGCACTTTTGGTAGTGGCGGTCAGGTCATTTCAAGAGGCGGAAGTTATTTTGGATGAGGATTAATACTCTTTTATAGCTTGTTTTTTTTGGTTTTGTGGCCATGTGTATTTGTTGTCTTGAAGCCACTTTTGTTTATTCAAATGGTGTTTCCTTTTTCTTCATGTGGGCCATTTAGTGGGGCCTTGTGTTGTTGGTTTATGTTTGGTTTTTTTCAAAAAGTATATTTGTAAGGGTGGGGTCCCTTAACCCTCCAGTTCATAGCTCGATAAAAAAGTGTTTAAACATCATATATATATATATATAGTGTTTACATTATTGATTTCTTAAATTAGATTCTTTATTTCTTAAATTAATTTAAAGTTTTCAATAAATTAAAAATCTATCACCCCCACTTTTTCCCATGCCACACGGATGAATTAATATGATTTAAATACATTATATAGATTATTATTTTTATATCGCATCAAGCGGTAATATAGTATTCACACCAACAAATAATAACTTTCACAAAAACCAACCAAATAATGCCATGTGTATTTAGATACCATTTAACTAAAGATTCAAGTGTAAATTATTATTTTGTTTCAATTCTTTTTTGTTGGGCCCTTTATTCCTCACATATATGTACAAAAAAATTAACTTCTCTAGCTTGTTTTTTCCTCAAAGAGGGGGTCTATTTTCATGGGGCTGAAGGTTAGATGCATGTTTCCTATCTCCCAGGTAATCGATTGAGTCACCAAATTTACTGTAGGTATGGGCTAATTTCTTTATTTATCTCAATTGGAGTGCCTGGTTCTTTAATCTGCTTTAGAGGAAATATCTTGGTTGCTACCCTACATTTGGAGTGAAGTGGTTTCCTGTAGGGGAAGCTTCTATTTCATAACATGGGAGGAAGTGAAGTTATGGATTTTAATTTAGAGCGGATTGGCATGGAGAAGCATGAATGCTCGATGGCATTTGGGATGTTAACATTCATGCTCACATAGAACTTCAACTATAATATGCAATTTAATAAATATTTGGGATTAATTATATGATACCAACAAATATTACACAATTTTTTAAAAGAATTTTCAAACATGTTCTCTTCTATTTTTTCAAGTGCATCATAACATATTTTTCATTTTTATCTCTAGTTTTGAGGCTCAATAAATCTTTGTTTCCTAACAATTTAGTATCAATAGCAGGAGAAAAATGAAAATGAGATGGGATTTAAGATGCATCGACAATTTTATTAATTTGAGAAATTTTACAAACTAATTTCAGAAATTTTACTAAACATAAAAAGGGGGAATTTGCAACAAAATTGTAATTACACCAGTGTAAATCCTTAACATATACAATATTTTTGTCCCATAGCTTCCACTAAGATACCTCAAACTTTTATAGTATTAGCCATATCATGGCCTTGTCTTTTATTGTTAAAGTGGGTTGAAGGATCTTGTTCCCTTTATAAAAGATAGAGCCCGAACCTTAGATACAACATGAAGATGCAAAAACTTTTTCAATCATGACTTTGGGTATATCAAGAAAAATCCATCTAGAATGAAGGAATACTATAGTTATACTATACTATAAACATTACAACATATATTTTGATCAATCCCCGAATCAGAAGACACAGATACAAAAATACAATGGGAGATCCCTACCTCTCAACCACACCCTCCTCATATTCCTAAGCAACAACTTCATTGGCCCAACCACGCCGATGAGATAATTATAAGCTTCAATTTCGACACTAAAATTTTCCTCCATAATTTCTATTTCATTAATGTATGTATTAGGAATAGGATGTTGTTAAGTGTAATTAGTAGTGAGATCCGATAGAAGATAACGGCGCCATCGGTATGGTGCCGCCAATAATGTGGAGTACGATAAATGACCAAAGTACAATAGGAATGTTGTAAAAAGTAAATATTTGTTTTGACCACGTAAGTGGTCCGGTAATGTTAAAATGTCAAAGTTTGGGTAATTAGAGAAGTAGGGTCTACATGATTAGGAATTAGAAATATTATATTGGTAATAAGGACAAGGAGTGAGGTCATAAATATTTTGTGTATTTTATTTGTAAAAAGTCTAAAACTTAAATAATTTATGTGGAACCCATGTAAAATGATAAGGTTTATCTTATCTTAACGATAGATAAGCTGAAATACATGTAATGAGATAAGAGTTAAGGTATGGAATATGATTCGTCAGAGTGGATTTCTTATCCTATCTTAGAGATAAGATGGATAAGCACGGAAGTTCTATAAATATAGAGGCTACCCCCTCATTTAGCATAGAAATAAGTAGTGAGAAATATTGTAGGAAGTGTGCGAAGGAAGCCATCGATTAAAGGTGTGTTGAAGAAGCCATCAAGAGGTGTAATTGTAAAGTTTCTCCCATAGTCTTGTTGAAGTATCTCATGGGTGAGATCAGAATATATTTCATGTTAATATTTATTTTGATATTTCAGATTTTTCATCATCTATCTTATCATAGTCAATGGTATTCTTGTGTTCGGTTGTTCTTTTGTTTCCAGACATTACATCCACCAAACTAAAGGTCATGTGCATTAGTAAATAATCATAACACGAGGAGTTCTCGGTGAAGAATTATCATTGTGCCGGATTGCTGATGACAAATGTAGGTTCATGGATTTCCATCCTCCAAAGTGGCACTAGATCGATGGGATAATTGAGGAAGCCAAATTAGGTAGTTTTAACAACATCCTTCCAACATTCTTGTCATAGGTCTTGAACACCACCAACTTCTCTGTGAAGGCAATCAGCTCCCATGGTGATGTTCCATTTCCTCGATGATGATCAAATCCACACCACCCCATTTTTGAGCTTCACCTCCTCCCCCGTTTCCCGAAAATCAACATTACACTTTTGAACTTCGTAACCAAATTTCTGCAAAAAGACTGACTAAACCCAACGGAGAGCAACATTGACCGCATCATGCTTTGATGACTCAATTATCAAAATATTCTCCACAAAAATTGAGGCCACACTGCTATTAATCCTACACCATCCATCCTCAAACAAATATTTTTTCCCCAAAACCAATTTAATTGCCTCTAGATTGCTACCATTACCAATTTTGAAGATCGATGTAGATGATATCGGATACGAGATGACCTGAAATTCATTTTCCTTTTATTGAAAAATAAATACGGTAGGGGAACTCAAGGGGAATCCATAGGTGCTCATCGATAAAGAGGATGAAAATGAAAAAAATGACCCATGATAAATAGAAAAAAGAAGGCCCTTCACACGCTCGAAAATATAGTAAACATATATTTAAGGCCCTTCCATATTTAATGATTTCGAGACCATCCCAAATTCTAATTGATATATTTATATTTATTAAATATTATTAATATATAATATATATATATATATATATATATATATATAATTTACAAGTTCGATTTTCAAAATACAATACCAAATATCCATAGATTTAAGATGAGAATAGATCAAAGAAAGTCTCTCTAAAGAAAATGAATATGAATAAAATCAAATGTTGCTTAATATTATTTACTATTTGGATTGAAATAATTAAGAAAAATGTTGTTCTTAAATAGAATTCAGAATTTTTTTATGTCATTACCGATGAAATATAGTGTTTTCAAAATTATTATTAGATGTTATATATTTCATAATTTTGACCTTTTCATATTTATTTAAATCAAATTAATCATATATATATATTAGTATAAAATTAACATTTTCATTTTTTATGTTGAAGGGTAATGTGTTTTCTAATATCTCATTTCTGATGGGTAAAGCTTAACCTAGCCATTCAAATTAAAGTATGGGAGCCCTTCAAATTTGATCACTTTGAATGCAATGATGGCCATTTCAATACATTTGTGGGAAAGTTCCCTTTTCATAAAGCTTAGTAAATTTTGAATATACATATTTATTAAATATGCCACTTTTATGAAATAAGTCTTTCCATATTTATTAAATATGTCACTTTTATGAAATAAGAATTTTCCATATGTATTAAATATCTCGTTTCCTAGAACTTCATGCCTAAAAATATAACGTCACCAAGAATTAAAATTGATAAGACATTTATTAATTGTGAGGGTACCGATTAAATCTCTAGTGACACACTTTACATGTGTCATGAATAGGTAAATTATAGTTAATTAAAACTCGGGTTGAGGGCCGAGGATATCAATAATTGCTCATTGAAGTCATTATCTCGATATGTTAAATGTTTATTATGAAGGAAGTTAAGTATGATTGATTTAATGTATAGAACTCTATCCTTATCATATTCATCATGATAAAATGATGTTTAAAAAGGAAGGCATGGAGGAATGGGGGATAGTGATGTTGGTTTCAAAGAAATTTTTTTACCATGATTTGCATTTAATATTAACCATCAATTCGTACCCGGGTTTGGTTGACACGTGTAAAGGTCTTGTCAAAGAACTCACTCAAAAATTTATAAATTCAAGTCCCATGGTAGTTTTCACTTACTTTCTTTTACAAAATCATGGGGGCCAAATTGAGCACATCGAACCATTATCAAGCCATAAATATGTCATTGTTTCTTCTAGTTCTGATACTGAATCATATAAGGTTACTGTTGGGAAATACTTTTCCCTCTCTGCTTCTATTTCTTATCCTAATGGTGCTTTCACCCCCATCTCCCGGTCGAGTGATCGCTACCATTGTTCCCCTTCATTCTCTTAGAACATCTTTCTCTGTAGAGCTCTAACCTGGATTCCCTGTCTGAAATTAACCGATTCCCAAAGTATTGTTGGAACTCTCTGTTGTTTATATAGAATCCTCATACCCAAAACCTATAGATTCTCCAAATACTTTTATAAATGATGTGGATATGGAAATTGATGGAAATCAATCCCCAATGACGACCCCTCATATGGATAGTCAAGTCAAAATGATGTCTTCCATCCTTGCAAGTCTACAACGATCTTTTGAGGTGATTAAAACCTAGCAAGACTTAACAGACACCTATAGAGCTATCGTTGATAAAGAATGTGTCTTGATACTAACCCTGGCTAACACTCTGGCGGAGAAAATGATACCGATGTAGTTAGGAAAGTGACACAAGAACTGAGAAATATATTATGATATGTAATATTTATGTTATAATATAGTTATAGGCTAAGGGCTTATATCTTTTTTGGTATACCTATGTTATGATATGTAATGTTTATGTTTCAACAAATATATGAGATACTCTTGTGGGAACTCTGGATGCTTTTGTTTCTAGATCTCAAAAAATAAATGAGATACTCTTGTGGATACTCTTGTTTATGTTTCAAAATATATATTTTTCCTTGTCAACACTTGTTCTTGTGGATACTCTTGTATGCTACAATGTCACGCCTTTTTATTTGTCTTTCCTTCTTGAAACACGAATTTGTTCTTAATTCTAGGTTATTTCAATGTAAACACTTTGAAACCCGCCCGACCATTCAACTCTGCAACCCTTGAACCCCATGTTCGTATCATGTGCTTACTTATGTGTTTCCCTTTAGCATCATCAATTTGACATTTTTTTCTTTTCTTTTTGTCATCGAGAAAAGGAAAAAGATAATCCTAGAAATGGACGATGATTTAATGTCAAAGAATGAAGAGAAGCATGGAAATCATGTTACGTGGGATCATTCATTGCCTCAAGATGTTTTGGGAAAACCTATTTATTTGTCTTATGTTAGAATCCATATGTAGGTTCTCTCTAATTTCTAAGGAATGGAAATCACTCATGTCTTCCACCACATTCTTTAGGTGTTACAGCAAAATAAGTAACAAAAATCCATGGATACTTGTAAATCATGATAGTGGTCATCATTGGATGAGATACGATCAATATTATGATAGGACATGGAAAATTCTCAACTTTTTGTGGTTATCATGCTTTGATGGGGTACGGTTTGAAGATTCACATCGAGGGATAATATTATTTTGTTCGAGTGAATCGAGTCACATTTCAAGGGTATGTAATCCACTGAAGGCTGGAACCTCCTTTAAGCTTCCTCGAATGTTATCATCTAATGAATGGAACTTTTATATTTATGCGTGGGGCATTCTGGTTGTGGATGAAAATAAGGGGTACAAAGTGGTTCAAGCAGGTACTAATAGATCTAGAGTTAATGTATGCAATGGTACTATAGAAATTTATGATTCTTCTATGGGGACTTGGAGGATTGTGGCACGATTGAGAGATTGTTTCTTCTATGGACCTGTTGTCTTCAGCAACAATTTTTTATTCTTAATGTCATATGAACCTATGTTGGGTGTGAGAATTTATAACACTCAAGATTATGCTACTGTGCATTTTGTGTTGTTACCTGTAAGATATGGATAGAGACCATTTCCCTCACTACAAACCAAGGTTGGTTGTATCTGAAGAGAGGGTGCTACTTGCAGCACCAATTATAGATGGGGACCATTTGAAGGCTATAATTGTGTTTGAACTCGAGCTTGAGTTTGGAAGGAGGAGAGACAATGTTTGGTCTTGGAAAGAAATTTCAAGGATGCCCCATACAATGTGCCAGTGTATTTCTGTGAGGAAAAGGATATTCTTATTTAGTTACATTGCGGTGGGAGATTTCTTGTGTTTTAGAAAGGTGTTTTATAGAAATATCCTCATCCTTTGTTTTCATTTAAAGCAAGGGTCTTGGTTGTGGCTTCCAGAATATATAAACACAACTTGCATATGTTATAACGGTGGCATCACCTTTGAGCCCAAGCTGATTTAAGACAACTACAGATTTGTTTCCTAAAAAAACTTATAGATTTGTAGCATATTTTCTTATTTTTACTGTTATGGTCTATCTTCTAAAATCCAAGCATCCAAAAAATGGAAAGTTCTATATTTAAGGCACGATTATTCTCTATTGGAAACTAATTTTTCTCTTTTAGTGGCATGATTTTTGGTTCGTGTGTTTTTGGCATGTTTTTAGAATTTCTAAATTCTATTGCTTTCCATAGTTGCATGCAAAGGCATACTCAACACTCATATTTATCCCTATTCCCATGCATGCAACGCTAACTTTGCATTCAAATATGACCATTTGGCATCTTTATTTGATTTGATCATCGATTATTGAATGATTTGTTGTTGTTGTTGTGATTAACGATGAGAATTACGCCAAGACCCTATAAATACATGTGATTTTTAATTTTAGACATATTAATTAGCCCCCCATTCTATTTTCATTATTTATCAAAAGACAATAGCTTCGGCAGGATTTTCCATATCATGGCCTTGTTAAAAAACACATTCTTATTGCTACACATACCTGACATAAAAAATTAATAACAACCAACCGCAACGACATATCCTTCATTATTAAATATAAGTTATTTTTCCTTATTATTAAAGTTAATAATCCTCCCCACCCATCGATAGACACGTGCAAAGGATTTCAAGACTCCCTAATTCAAAGGCATTCCCCAAACTCCAAGCATGCAGAATGAACCGATTCAATAAAGTTTCAGGTCAGCGGTATTCGGTGAGGCAAGGCAGAGTGGCAACAAGTAATCAGAAGATACCACGTGTCATTTTCCTATTCCTCCAAGTGGCCAAGTGTCACACATTCCAGAACTTGAGCATAAAGGTAAGGCATGTAAAAGAAATGAAAATTTTTGGGCCTCATTACAAGTCAAATTTGACAGAGGGTACTCACCAAACAAGTTACAGGAGATTCACCATTCAATTTCCAACTATTTTTAATATTTTACCATTTTCACCAAAAGAATGAAATAGGTTAAAGGGATATTCGCCAAAACCACGAAAATGGTTATAAGTATATTCGCCAAGATTTCTATAAGTTTTTAGGGGGTTCCTTAAAATTTTCTCTCGAAGAAGAATACCTAGATAAAATATATGTGTGCACCATTAGAGACCCCGAGGCTATTCATCCATCAAGAGAAGGAGTCATTCAGTGGGAAGATGCTCAATCTATAAGTGATACAACTAGCATTGCATGTGACAATTGGGCACATGGGACCTATGAGTTGGTTGGAAGACAATTGAAGTGCACTATAACTTGAGTTACCAGAGTACACTCAATTAGGTACTTGGGAGGAAGATAGTTACCATGTTATACCGGGGAAGGTAACCATGATGTATTTCTGTGCGCGATGGAGATCCATTAGAAATGTCAAGTAGAAAGGAGGAATATGTTAATGTATACCTTACACATAACAAGCACGTTAGGTGGGAGCGACTCATTGAGACAATCTTCTAGAATGATGCAAAGTGAGAATCGTGTTCTCTGTTAGGTTTCTCCAGAGCAATGCACCCTCTAAAATACACGACTATGATGGGAAGGAATCCACCTCATTTCATGTTTAGGAATGTGAGAGATCCTGGATGGTAGGCCTGAAGCCTTACCTCCCTCACTATGGGTGCATAAGTTTTATTCCACCTTACAAGGTTGTGCACACACATGGTATATCCATTTGGAGCTATGTCATCAGATGGGAAATTGGACAAGATTTGATGGCAGATATTATTCAAAATTTTGAGTATCTAAGTCCTAAGCCATCGGTGAATGAGGCGTTGTAGGTATTCAAACACCTTACTCTGGGAGATTGTGTTATGGTTGAAGACTGAATCCTAGATTTTCTAGGGGAACCTGGCTTGGAGGTGCACTTCTGAGGAAGGAGAAATAGAGGAGATACAATTTGAGTGCCCTATTGGAGAAAGAAAAAGGAAAGTTGGTGTACCTGATAGATGATGAGGAAGTAGAAAAATTGGATGTTGATCATATGGAAGGTACACACAAAGTCTTGGAAAGTGTAGATGAGAAAGTGTGTGCTTACCATGAGCCCTTGAAAATGAAGAAAGTCAACATTGGTACACATACCTAAAAGAAGTTTTCATTAGAGATTATTGGATGACTAGGAAGTTTTAAAGATAATTGAGTTGTTGCGTGACTTCAAGATTTTTTCCCACGTGGGTACCATGAGTTAAAAGGAGTTCATCACTCATTGGGAGAAATTGATTAAGTGTGAAAAGGTGTGCACTGATTAGGAAGAGGCTTTATACAATGAATCAAGATGTTCGTAAAAGTTAAGAGGATATTGATAAGATGATAGAATCAGAATCATTGAAGCAATTGAGAATATGAATGGGTGAGCCCAATGGTGATTAGTATCAAGAAGGATGGGAGGATAAGGATATGTGTAGACTACAGAGATTTGAATGTTGCATGTGTCATAGATCCTTTTCAACCCCATTTACTAAAGAGATCTTGGAAGGTGTAGTAAGGTGGGAGATCTATTCTTTTATAGATGGATTCTCAGGTTATCACCAGGTAAGGATTGTGAAAGGAAGACTAAGAGAATACTAATTTCACCACTGAATGGGAAATTTTTCTTATATGGTTATGCCCTTTGGGCTTAAGAATGTGCCTACTTGTATTTTCACACATTGTGGTGCAAGCATTTCAAGACTTCATCCATAAATTTCTGCAAGTTTACCTGGATGATTGGATGGTGTATGGGTTAGTAAGAGATCATTGTGACAATTTAAGATTGATGTTTGAGAGGTGAGATAGTTAAGTATCTCTCTAAACATTAAGAAATGTGTCTTTGCTACTCCTTTTGGCACATTGTTAGGTCACATTATTTGCAAGGAAGGCTTATTGGTAGATCCTACCAAAGTTGTTATTTAGGATTGGAGGAGCCTACCAATCAAAGCATGGTGTGGATTCTTAGGGCATAAGTTACTATAAAAAATTCATCAAAGGCTATGCCTAGGATCTTCACACCATTAGAAGAGTTGTTGAAACATAAGAGTAAATTCTATTGGGGTGAGGCACAACATGTGGCTTTTGACACATTAAAGGAGAAACTTACTACTGCCCATTTTTTGACTTTCCCTCATGGACAAGCCCTTTCATGTGCATGTTGATGCATCAAGGGTATGGAAATAGGAGCAGTGTTAGCACAACCTGGAGAAGGGATTGTTGATCACCCTTGTGTTTTGCAAGAAGAAAATTAACTCCAGTTGAGAATTACACAACAATGGAGCGTGAAGTGTTATCGATGATTTATGCGCTGCATAAATTTAGGTAGTACTTGTTGGATACTCCATTTATCTTTTACACATAGATCACATGATGCACTCAAGTACTTAGTAAACAAACTTATTTTGTAAGGGTGCATATGCCATTGGATCTTGTTATTTCAAGAGTTTGACTTTTTAGTCGTAGTAAAACTAGGAAAGAGAAATTTAGGACCTAACCATCTATCATGGATTAATTCAAGTGAGGATGTGTAGAGCATTGAGGACACAATGTCCAGATGCACATTTGTTTAGATTACAATGTGCACCCTCTGATTTGGAAGATATTGTTGTTTTCTTGTGAACAGTGTGGCACCTGAAGGAATGAAGGCTCTAGAGAAGAATCGGTTGGCTATATACGTGCCACTATATGTTGGTTAGCAAAGACCTATACAAACTAGGTTGAGATGAGGTTTTTCACCGTGTGTGCTAGAACATGAACATACTGCAATCATGGAAGAAGCTCATGGTGGCATTATAGGTGGTCACTATGTAGGAAATGCAATCAGTGTGCAAGATCTTATTAGCAGGCCTTTGGTGGGAGACAATTTATAAGGATTGTATAGAATATTGCAAGAAGGTATGTGACCATTTCAATGCCTTGGAAATTTGGGGAAAAGAGATGAAATGTTGTTAAGACCTATTACTAGTGTAGATCCATTTGAAAAATGGGAAATTAACTTTGTAGGCCCTATTTCCTAGCCATACGTAGGATAGGTTCATGCTATATTATCACTTGTACAATACTATCTTACGAGGTGGGAAGAAGTGGCACCTATGAAGGATTACATGATGGATACAACAACTAGGTTCTTATGGGAGAATATAATCACATGTATGGATGCCCGTTGAGTTTAACAAGTGATAGGGGTACTCATTTCTTGAATGAGACTATTAGAATCTTATTGGTAGAGTTTATGGTGGCCCATCACAAAACTACACCCTATCACCCTCAAGGCTAATGGGATTACTGAAGCCTTTAACAAGATATTGAGCCACACATTGACTAAGATTTGTGATGTCGAAAGGAGAGACTAGGATGATAAAGTCTTTGTAGTATTATGGGCATATCGAATGACTTATAAAATATTGAACAAGGCCACACCTTTTTAGTTGGTGTTTAGCATGGAGGTTGTTCTTCCTATTGAATTTATGTTACCATCCCTACATATTGCATGCATGCGCAAGAGGATTGGTTGATGAGAAAGCACTTGAAGAGAGCATATAAAAACTTATGAAGTTGGATGAAAGGTGAGCCATTACTAGGTGGAGTCAAAAGACAAAGAAAGCTAGGAAGAAGGCATGCATGATCAACATATAAAAACAAGAAGTTTGAGGTTAGGTAGATGGTTCTTCTATACGATTCAAATTTTTGTGCCATCCTGGGAAACTCAAAGTGCATTGGTTGGGACCATATGTTATAACACATATACTTGATTAGAACTTTCTAGTTATAAGTCTTTGGATGGAGCATGGTTTCAAATTACTTCAATAGGAGTAGGTTGAAGCCCTACTATAAATAAGCCTTCTTGGTGTTTGTAAATAAGGTAGTGTTTCCATTTAGCTTAGGTTTCCTAAATGCATTTTCCTTTATATGTGTTTCCTTTCATCATTGTTATGCTTTTTGTCTTTGGTTTGGTGTGTTGTGTAATAAGCACATTTGCATGCCTATAGCTAGTTATTATCTAAAGGGTTTTCATGCACAGAGGACCACACATACTTTTAGTGTGGGGTAGGAGAGTGCAGGAGAATGCGTAGAAGTGGCACACGGTTGGAGAAATGTTGATTGGTGGCCCAGGAGAGAAAAAAAAACATAAGTGTGGGATATCTGAGAAGGAAAACATGTGTGCAGGGTGATAAGGGTTAGAGATGAAATGGTGTCAAGAAAGCTTTATAAAAACCACGTACAATGATGAAAGTGAAGAAAAAATTGAGGTAGGCAACAACAGGAAAACTAGGTTTAAGACGTAGAGGAAGATGGACTTTGGTGCTAAAGAGACGCGTAAGGGTCTATGGTTGATATAGTTTGGCATGTCAGAAGGTTGAGGAGGTTACATGAGTGTGCACGTGGAAAAAATCACTAGACAAAATGTGGGATGAAAGCATTGGAAAAATCCAAATTTAATGTGGAAGTATGGTGGTAGGTGGCATGGAAATTAATGTAGGAAAAAGTAGAAAACTATAAATAGGGAGTTAGGCGTATGTTATTTTTCACCTTGCATTTATTTGTTGAAGAGCTCTTGTGAACTAGGGCATCCTTGTGAGAAATATGTGAAAGTTGCATGTGAAGTGAAGAATTTGATAGATTTGTGAACTAGATTGGAATGGAGTACAGGGCATGTGCAAAAGTGGTTGTTTGAAGGATTCCTGTGATTTTTATGTTGTTAAGTGGAAGAAGGGGTTTCAGGTTAGGGTTTGTGAAACTAGGGCACAAGTTCAAAGAAGTTGTGTAGAGGGATTGGAATCGAAGGATCGAGCAGTAAGAAAGCAAGACAAGGAAGAATTATCAAGGACCCGATAAGGAAAAATGGACACCAAGGAAGGGATCAAAATGTTTCACCCAAAAAGAAGGGAAAGGGGGAAAACCAGTCACATCAACAAGTTTTAATGAAGAATGGTATGTGGAGATGCAATACCCAGATGGTGTGTCATTGGGGAAGGAATGGGTATCTCACATACGTAAGATGGCTATAAGAGATTATAACCATAGGAAAATACAACTGAAAAAGAGATGGCATTGGAGCTTGTTCACCCTATAGGAGAAAGAAAAAAAGATGACAAACCGAGTGTATGATGACTTTATGAAGAGGAAATTGGAGAAGGTTGGGCTTTTGCAACTCTATGAGTTGCCATTTTTAGAAAACCTGAAAGGTTATACTAGTGGTTGATGTCACATGTATACATGAGGATTAATTTTACTTCGCAGGAAGGAGAATGTGCATAACTGCACAATTGATCTCCAAGTACACTGGGCTTATCTGCATGGGAGAGTCATTGGATGATGACTTGGGTGACAAGGAGGTTGTCATCGAAATAACTAAGGCATATGAATACAAGAAGGGTGCACTACTAATTTGATATTGCCAAGATCATTGACCCAATTATGAAGATGGCCACGTGCTTTCTCACCAAGTTGAATGGACAAGAACGTGGATGCAAGTGAACAAGAGATGGTTGAACATTTGCAGAAAGATTTCAAAAGGGACCATCTACAACATCTTGACCTTCATTGTGGAGGATATCATAGATGTCGCGTGTGCATGATGGAGATAAAATCATGTATGGTAATATTCTTCTTACCATTTTATTTTTTTAGAGATTGAGTTCGATGGGCCAAACAACTACATTTGGGAGTACCTTGATGAGAACCCTCCCCTACTAAGAGGTTTGAGGCATACACTTGTGAAACAATGACATCTTCTTATAAGGAGCACTTGGATAAATGGTACAAGCGGATGCATGATGCATTTGGGGAAGAGTGGAGAATTAGAACAACTTCCACCTTGGTGAAGGATGAGGTTGAATTTTTAGTGTACCAACAGTTCTACATTGGTAGGTTCACTTTGACATATGGCACCAAGATCCCATGGTGTAAAACTACCTTTTCCTTCACAACACAAGTATTTTTCAAAGAGTGCAGTTAATAGATTTAAGGAGGAAAAGAAATTAGATTTGATCTAAGTGAAGTAGATCAGGAGCACCACATTGCACAAGACATTGGTGTATCCTAAGAAGTGGGCATATGTGGAGAAGTATGTCTCCCATGACATACATATGCTAAGGCCCATAACATTACCACTTGTAGGAAAATGACAAAGGGTGTACATATACACCTAAGGCCTAAGTTTGAGAAGGGGCATATGTTGAGGATGATGTCTCCATCCTTGAGGACCCTACTAGAAAGAAGAAAGGGACAAAGAGAGAAGGAGGAAAATCCAACAAAGAGGCACCGAAGTGCGTGTGGTTCGAGACACACGAGAGAACAGGAGTCACAGTGTGGGCATGAGTACTTATACTCGGAGGAAGAAGTCTCCATAAAGGAGAAGTCCCCATAAAGGAGATGATAGAGGAATCTCTAGTGAAAAAGAAGCAGAAGGTAGCACAGAGTTTCAGACTACGAGATAATGGAGAGCATGAAGGGTAATGAGACGGAGGAGGAGGAGCATGAGGAAGAAAAGAACCCACCTGTATTCAATGTGCATGAATCTGATGAGGAGAGGGATGAATCCTTGAGAGGGTGCTCATGAGGGAGAAAGAAGTGAAGAAGAAGTGGGGACTAAGGCACATGAGACCCACACCTATTTGGTGAACAATTAGAGGACACAGTGGAGAAGGAGGTGGTGGACATCATCAAGGACTTGGTAGAGCATGAGGTGGAGTGCAACATGGGAGAAGTAGAAAAGGAGAAGTATGGAAGCATGGGTGGAGAAACAAGTTTAGTAGTTGGTTTCTGATAGAGCACACATAGGTGGAAAGGCACAACAACAACATCTAAAGGACCTGTAATGACTTACGATGATGATCCAAACAAGGTCCTATGTGCATGTTTCTAGAGCATGTGCCTTCAGACCAACTCTTTTGTTGGTCATCATTTGACAAAGATAGTGCATACCCACACACTAGGAAGATGTTGTCATGGAATTTTGAGTCCCATGTTGATGAACTAGAATTTGAAGTCAATGCAGTGCATTGCTAGATACACCAAACTCGAGAGAGGTAAATCCCATTGTGGATTCACATCAGCTAATGCGATGAGGCATGTAATGCACTAAACAAGGTGTCGGTGGAAATCGAAGCATGATTTTTGGAAGGAATAACATAATCAAAGCATTAGAGAAGGAGTTGGAGGAGAAGAATAAAGAAATCATAGAGAGAGACAAGGAGATAAAAGGAAGGAGTTTATAATTGCGTAGTTGAGGGATGAGTTGAGAGAAGAAAAGGGGAAGGTGCGTGAAGCCTACAAGAAAGTGGAGAATATCTCAGACTCCATTATTTTGAAGTGCTTAGATTTAGCCCCCCTTGAAAGAAAGTATGAGTCAACCTTCCATTGCCTGGAGGATTTAACACACTTAATCATGATGGAGAAGAAACCACTTACATTGGAGTCAGTGGAGGAAGTTATGGCATGACAAAAAGAACAGGAAAAATCAAATATTGAGGAAACCATAACTCGGTACTCTAAGCTCCTTGCTTCAGTAAAGACCATGGCGCACATGGCCAAAAGTTGTCTATGAAAATGTGAAGATAGAGACATAGAGTGGCAAGTGTGTTGGTTACTACATGCATGAGGTGGATTTAAGGAGTTCAGGCCAAGAATAAAGGAAATAGGGTGGAATGTGACAAGATATTGGAAGAGGTTGAGAATAAATATGAGGCAATTGAGATTTTAAGGGCCTCTATTAAAAATAAGGTAAAGGAAGTGTATCCCAGGTTACACATAAGATGGACGTGTTGAATGACCTTAACAAGAAAATGGAGAATATCATTGATACATTGAAGGCTAAGGGTGAAGAATTTACATTTGATGAATTCAAATGCACTGATAGGGGATTTTTTTACATAGGTGCATAGAAGGAGGTGGATGCTTGGAATGAGATTGAAGCATCCTTGAATAAGAATTTCCCAATCCTTGTACAATAGTAACAAAATTCTTTTATTCTTTGGCATAAGTCGGATACAAGTTATTCTTTCCTTCCATTCTTTATTCTTTTTTGGAGATCAAATTGTTTTCAAGGATGGAAAACATGTTTAGTGTGGGGTAATGTTGAGCCATAAAAATGACTAAGTCCTGGAGTAGAGGATGAGCGCATGTGGAAGGAAAGGTAGAAGAAGGTGCATGAAGAAGAGCACACACAAGAGAACTAAGTGCGTGAATAGTTTGAATAGTTCAGTTTGAGTGAAGGGACTTGAGTAAACATGGAGTGTGTGGAGGTTGGCAGTGTGGAAGAAGAAGAGGATTTTGGACTTAGCCACATTATGGAATATGGTGTTGCATGGAAAACACATGAGGAGGTGGGTAGGTGTGATAAGTGGATAAGGTTAGTACATGAAGACTTGTGGCCCAAGGAAAGAATATTCTAGGGAATAATCAAGGGTTAATCATTGTGCTTAAGGAGTTGTAAAGTGGAAATTAATCATGGATTTAGCAAGCTAGCATAGGCATTCGAGTATGGTGGAGCATGATCCCTCTTGCATGTGGCCTGCTCATGAGTAATCTTGAGGTGGTGGGGAGAGATCCCACTCTATTTAAGAATGTGCTTGGGTCCAAAAGAGGGTGATGAAAAGGTGATGTGTGTAAGCATGGAGATGTGAAGGACATAGGTAGAAATGAGAGGTGATGCAGGAGGAAGAAGATGTGTGATGCAAGGCATGAGGTATTCTGGGTGCATAGGAGAGAGCATGGATAGAACCCTTTGAGAGAGTCATTTTGTAGAGCTAGGGTGTTATTTCATAATGTATTGGTTTGCTTTATGACCCTTTTGATGTAATCTAGCTATTGTAAATAATTGTGAATCAATGAATATGATGGATTATTATGAATATCTTTGTTTATGGGTCCAAACCTAGTGTTCTTCATATTGCTCATGGTTCAGATCTGATTTCTTTGTGATGTTGTAGTGTTTACTTTTACATTATGGTGCATCTGTGTTTAGATCTAGTTTCTTTAATTCTAGAAGGAGAATCTATGTAGTAAGATCAAATTTTCCTCAAGGGTAATATTACATTATTTCTGAAATACTTCAAGGTTAGCTATATGAATTAAAGTATATGAGATAAAATCAACCATTTTATAGAATAGTCCTTATAACCATAAGAGACGTGTAACCGTAAGATACACACAAAGGGTTACTAAAATTTATGCATTTAGTAAAACCATGAACCAATAAAGGACTTGAAAATATACTAGAGTAATTTATATGATAGGCATATAAAGAAAAATAGATCTTGGAATGAGGAACCCTAAGGAAATAAATAAGTAATATGAATCAAACCAACATCTACTACAAAAATAAATGACAATAATTGTTTTATTCCCAAAACATGTCATAATCATAACTAAAGCAATTAAAACTAGTATATAAAGTGTTATAATAATATGGTAGTATCAAATCTAATCATTAGATAATATCCAAAATAATAATGTGAAATTATTGTAGAGGGCCACCAGTTCACTTCCTTTGATGATTACCTTGACTTTGTGTCATATTCATGATTGAGATATTTGAATTGATATTGTCTGGACTATTTGATTTGAATAATTATGTTTCTATAGTCACATTACTATTTTTGCTTACTCATTCTTTTTAGGATGATATATGAGGCATACAATGCTGATTTATTGTCCTTATCATTACCACTTGGTTTTGATATAATGTTATGGATATTATTGATATAATATTTGCATGAACTATATTTTGGATATTTTTCATAATGGCTAATTGATTTGAATTTATATTTATATTATTTTATCGTCTCTTTATCTTGAATATATTAACCTGACTTGACAAGTTGTGTATGAGGCACACGGTGCCAATTACTATTGTTACCATTATTGCTTGTTTTGGTGATGTTGTTTTGGATGATGAGATTTAGATGGATTATACCTTGGTATACTATGGATGTATGTCATTTGGATATTTATCTTGTTATGCATATTAATGATTATTTAATATTAATGAACAAGCTTGTAATTGATTTGATTATTTAGACATATGTAATATTGTTTCACTTGGTTTATTGTATCGAGCAAGTATGATGATGTGTGAATCAAGTGTGCAGGTTACAAGTTTACCACAAGAGAATATAGGACTCATAGTTTATACCTCTAAGATTGTACAATTGACCATCTCGGTTAAATCCTCACCCCTTCGTTTGATCAATTTTTTCTTTTTTGTCCTTGGTTTTAGTGGATATGAGAAAACCATTCTCCTTGTGTATGTTTCATCATTTGATACATGCACCATGGGTTGTTGCCTCTTTGGACTCATTTTCGTGCAAATTATTTTACCTTTTGCTTAAAATAATGTTAAGGGTCTAATGATCCTAATTGTATTAGTGGTCATTTTTATTATTAATATTTTATAAGGAGGTGTTGGACCACCTAAGCATGGGTTAGGTGGGCCCTACCACCTCTCAAAGCGGACCACTTTTTCCAAGCCCGAAATTGGGCTAAAAAGAGAAATTGTAAGGGGTTCTTAACCCATTGGGGGTCTCATTTACATAAAAATGGACCCCTTGGACCCTACCTATGGGTAAGGGGCCTTTTTCAAGGTTCAAATGGGCCTTTCCCTCCCATTTGAGCTCTCTTGTCCACATCCAAATTTATGAACTTGTTTTGTGAGCCACCTTGAGATTTGGAGGAGATTTTATTTTGTTTAATTTTTATTTTTGTGGGATTTTCCTCCATTAAATATTTTATATTATGTATGATGGGTACATGGGGGTGTCTTGTTTTTAGAAGGAGATGGGTGACACATGTCACCCTCTCATTGGTGAGGATACTTTATATTCCTATTCTTATTCCTCCCCTTTGGGGGTGAGTACTCCTTGCCTCATTTTTCACTTGAGAGTTTTGGAGGAGAGCTTGGAGGAGCTAGGAGCTTGGAGATATTGTCTTGAACTTGGAAGTTGGTTTACTTGGCTTATGAGGTAGTCCTCACACCCCTTGGTTGACAGCCAACGGTGTGCGGGGCTTAGCCCTCTTTGAGCAAGCAATGGCGGCGGTTTATTGCTACTTCTACTAGCAGGAACCTATGCAAGTCTCACAGATTCTGCCTTCAGGGGTTGGGATCTCATCCCAGTAGAGTGTTCTAGGCTGCGAAGAGAAAGGAACAAAAGAAGGAGAAGAGAAAGAACAGATCCGAAGGAAGAAAAGAAATGAGTTCCAAAGCGGAAGGGTCAGAAAATCTATGCTTTGGGCTTGGTAGTAAACAGAGCCAAACCTACTGGCATAAATAAACAAAGCAATACTGATAAACAAATGACGGAAAAGTAGATATGAATTCAACAGATTAAACACATACAGATCTAACGTAAGAAAGACCTTATGCATAACACAGCTATTGAGCACAAAGTCTGAATAATTGTATTACTGTTCTTTTCTGTTACAAGAAAGCTCAAAGTCTTTCTCTCTTCACTTCTATTTCTATCTGAAAAATGTTCACCCCCTGAATACCACAAGTATCCTTGTATTTATAGAAGATGAGAGAGAGAGAGAAGACAAAAAGGAGCCAACCACTTATCTACAAGATATTTACAAAATATCTAAAGTCATGTTGACTTTTACATTTTTGAGTGGATGACATCATCCCATGATGCAACATGGATGATGTCATCGTTGGCATCAACATACTTGAGATATTGCGAAAAGAAAGTCGGAGAATAGCGAGAGGAAGAAGAAGAAGAAGAAGAAGAAGAAGCTAGTCATCATCATCGTCCTGCTGGCCCGAAAAAGTGCTTGCTTACGATCTTGCTCGGGAGATGAGATGTGGAAGCTGAGCGCGGTATTCAAGAACTTGTTGATCATTGACCGAACTGATCTGTGATGGATCCTTGTGCGATCGCGATTACCGCAAGTTTCCGCTCTTCTACAAGCTTTTCGGGAAGTTTGGAATAATCTTTCACCGCCTCAATCGGGAAACCGATGAAGTCCTATGCTAGCGAGTTATTGATGGATTCGGTATCAAGCGTGACTTCGGCCTGTTCCTTGAGAAGCTAACTCCTTGAAAATCCGGATAGTATCATCAGCCGTTCTTAAGGTGAGGGAAGGAGTGAGCAACCCTGGATTCATGGATAAAACAATTTTCTCCATTTGATACATCGCATCCAGGGCCTCTTCCTTCACCTTATCTATTTTTTCTAACACAAACTCGAGCTGATCTATCAGATAGTCCAAAGTGGACATAGTCTTGTTGAGGTCCTTGGGTGACCGAATACTCGAATTTGACCAAATCTTGGTGAGCAGTCGAACATACATTGGAAGGCCTCGTGTTGGAGTCTAGCGTTTTCTAACTCTTGATATCGGGAATTTGCTAATGCTTGGAGCTCCTTATTCGCCTTTTGATGTTCGAGAGATAAGTTGATATATTCGGCGATTACCTTTTCGCTATCTTTGAGAATCGGCTTCTCAGCGAAGCTTGACCATGCCACTGCTCACCGATCTTTGAATATTCATTGATCTTGTCTTGTGGCGGCTCGGGAGTCTCGGCGGCGATTGTGGGAGGTGCACTTCCCATCTTACGTAAGGCACAGGCAGGTATTTATTGTTCTTTTGTGCAGCCTTTTCTCTTCCTTAGCTTCTTGAAGCTTTTCACAAAAGTGCATCAATCGCGAGCAGAGCTTCCCCTGGAGACTTTGGAGGGCGTCCCCATCGTGACTTGGGTCCTGTGAAATCTCTTTGGAGACGCAGATCTGCTTTCTCTTTGGTGGGATCGGGGTAAGCTATTTCAGGACTCTCTCACTGCGGCGCTCTTTGAGAAGCGTGTACCGGCTTGTGCTTCTTTGCTCCTTTAGCGGAATAATTGAAAAGTCCATCGGAGCGATGGGGACTTTCCTCTTTGGTAGCTCATTTCTTGAGAGATCAGCTGGTCCTATTGAAGAAGGACCGAGAGGCGAGAGGGAGGCGGCAACGGTAGAAGAGGGGAAGAACGTGGAGACACGCGGCGGTGGCATTGAAAGAATAGCGAGGAAGTGTCCACGGGAGGAAGGAAGCCGGGGCTGCGGAAGACAAAGGAAGGAAGGAGCCGGAAAGGAGAGAAGAAATGGAAGGAGACAAATCAGCAAGAGAGGAGAAGATGGATGAAGAAGCGGGGAAAGGGTAGAAGAAGGGGAGAGGACACTGACAAAGGGTGGTTCTTGACACGAGGAAGGGGAGGAAGAGAAGAAGAAGGGACAGAAGGAACCTCCGTAGTTGTAGCAACGCCGACATCTGAGTGGATGGGCCTTCGGGAACATCCTCCATGAACTCCTCTTCCAAAGTTATGACATTCGGAGCTCAGGAAGAGGACTTTGAGGCTTCCTCGGCCGGTGCTTGATTCACCTATTGCACCCTTGCCTTTTAGCTGCTTCTTTGATCTTGGGCGCATTACCCAATGGAGAAGTTATAAAATCTCGCCGAGGTAGATCAATCCATTCATACGGCACGAGCTCCGTTCTCGCATGGTTTCTTTGACCCTCTCCTCAATTGTCGAGGAGCCTTGCTTATCAATGGCGGGAAGGGCCAATTGTCTCCATCGTGTTATTATACACCTTGTCTACTTCATCTTCCGAAGTTTGGAAGCCTTTGGGGCGATGGCCACTCCATAATGAATAATTTACGCGATGCTAAGCGGGAGTGATCGGTCTCTGAGTGCCACCTCATGGATGGCGTCGATGTAAATGTCCTCAATTTGAGGGACATGGATAGGATCAAGCTTAGCCCTTGGCGAAGCGACTTCTTGGGTCGAATGTAGGCCTTCTTGAGAAATCATGCTTTAGATTGAGCAATTCTAGCTCGGCAAACATCTCCTTCGCCTTGTGATAGCTGGAACAAGTGTATCGGCCTACCGTGAGGGGGAAAGGAGTTCCACCCTTCTTTCTCTTCTGGCACTTCTCATGATATGTGACCAGCTGCCTTGACAATTCCAATAGAACCAGCTTTGGTCCAGCATACCTTGGCAACCTAGTGGGCTCGCCCAAGAAGTTAACCGCCCTCAGATAGGTGAATGTGGGAAATTGGGTGAACAAGGCCCCCCACTTTTCCACAGCAGAAACAGTATTCTTAATTGTGCGGCCATGAGTCAACTTTGGTCGCAGCATGCATATAATATGGTAGAAGAAAGCATCATTGATTTTTGAAAAGTGTTGGATGCTATTCTCAGCTTTACTCTGGGTAGTATTCATATATCTTGGCCTGAGGCCAAGTTCCACTTCGGTGCAGCCCTGGATAGTCCCTTTCAGACGCTGCAGCATACACTACGTAGGAGTTCATATGAAACACTCCTGTTGTGGCAAACTGTTGTAGCTGCTCAGAAATGGCGCTGCTTATTATTTCCCAGAAGCGCTGATCGGGCAAATTTTTGTTCATCGTTTCCAAGTACCGCAGCATCCATTTATGGAAGTAGTGGGCGTCTGAAAGCCAGAAGACTGCTCGGGAAAGTGATGGTGTCTTTGAGTTCTTCGGAGAAGTCGCTTCGGTGGATAGTGCAGGGCCACGGGTCACTACCTTCTTATTTTTGAGGTAGACTTCATTCATTAAGCTTGCATGCATAGGTCCTCATTGCCCTCCCGAGTCTTGATACATTCTTCTTGGGTAGCGGCCACGAAGCTTCGGTGATGAGGGATGCGAGAATCTTTTCAAAATGGCGGCGGTGAGGTCGATGACCACCTCCCCCTTACTATTTTCGACACACTGGTGTCCTTGTTGTAAGATTGGGCAACCACCATTATGAACTCATTATCAATAGCCATTGGAATCCCACCGTGAAATGTAGAGCACTACCCATCAATTTATCCATCCGGGGGCTTGATACTTTACGAGTTCTCACCCGAGAGTCGTCCATGTCAATGTGGCCTAGTTCGAGAATCTCGACATCCATATTGCATTCGCTTTGAGATTCGGGCATTCTAACCCTTTGGTACTTATACTTCATTTCTTCCTCTGTTAGCTTAGCTTTTCCTCTTGGTTTGGCGGGTCTCTTGCTTGAGGTAGACATGTGTTCTTGAGCTTATCGATGATCGCACGTAGGAGGAGTGAAACCCAATCAAGAAGCTTGAATTAGTCATTTGATTTTCAATGGGAAGCTGCGAGAAGAAGAAAGAGTTAGAATTTTTAAGGCTCGGGGGTGCGGGCGCATGGAAAATGTATATAACAATTTGAATAGACAAGGCGCATAGGAAAAGGGCATGTGAGAGATAAAATTGGCGCAAAGCGCATAGCGCATGGATGAAGCGGTGCATTTTATAGAATGGCGCACGGGAAATGCATGTTACATTGAGGTTTGGTGCGCCCTTTGGCGCATGGGCGATTGTGCGACATGAAAAAAAAGCGCGCAAAGTATATGGCGCGGCGCATGGGGAGCGACACAACATCATGTACTTGCAGCGGAAGGTGCGCCGCGCCTTGGAGGCTTTACGCTTGCGCGAGATATCTCTCGCTTTGCATGGAAGGTAGGCGCGCCCTTTAGCGCATAGAAAGAGGATCTGTGCGGGGGTAAAAGATGCGCAAAGGGATATAAGAAGCGCGGGTTAGAGTGCGTTACAGGCCGAAAGGGTGCGCTTAAGGCGCATGATTCTGGCTATGACATCTTTGGGTAGGCGCTAGTAGGGCGCATTGCCCATCTAAGTGCAACATGACATGGCCTTGAATGCGCCATGGGGAAAACAAAAACTCTCTAAACATTTAAGCATCATTCATTCTAACACCAAGCCTAATCAAACCAACTTCCCTTATAAGCTGGAAATGAGAGGACGAAGGAAGAAGTTGGTTTAAGCGGGATAGGGAAGAAAGCTTGATCAATGCAAAAGCGACATTTAAAAAAGCGGGCCATCAAGCGAAAAGCGGACCGAACACACCAAAGCACGAAAATGAAAAAGAGGATGAACCTCTTACCTTTGAATGTATAAAGGCGGTTTGAAGCGGGCCCGAGAAGCAAATGACAAGCAGCAGGCGGTGACACACCCGGAGAGCAATCACGTGCTTTGAAAAAGAACAATGAAAATGACATGGCGCGCCTTTGTTATATATAACAAAACTTTGTCATAAATCGCCACCCACTTTTGAAAAAGCTTAGCAGCAGCTAAGCGAGGAAAGCATCGCCCTTTGGCGCATGAAATGTGACAACGAGGAGAATGGGTGCGACCTTGGCGCATCAAGCGTGTTGTCGACATGAATTATTATGCGCCCTTGGCGCACAAAGCTTGTGATGTAACAAGGAAAGCACATGCGCCCTTTAGCGCATGGAAAAAAGAAGCGCGACAAATGATATGTCAACATCGGCGCATGCGCCTCGCGCCTATAAATAAGGCTTAACATGCTTTGGCGCACCAAAAGCGTGTTGACATGGGAAACCATGCGCGAAGGCTTTTGAAGGCGCACCAAAATGTGGTGTTACGGTGAAAATCCATGCGCTAGCCAAAAGGCTCAAAAAGACTAAGTTCGAAAGCTAGATTTCTGAGAAGGAATTTTAAATCGTTTGAGCGAGCGAGGATCCTATCGAGGATCAAGACAAAAATTTTCGGTATGGTTATCGGTAAAATTGCCCTTGTCGATTTTACGGGATAACTGTTGGCTCCTCACTGGGACTATCCTTGAGTAAACTCGGGGTAGAGAATCCCGAGATCACATGTGCCTATCCATTGGAGTACGGAGTCAAAAACAAGGGGGACCGGAGGAGAACAAAGGAAACACACAACAAGCGAAAGCAAACACGCGGCGAAAGCAAACACACAACCAAAATAAAGCATGTACTGAAAAAAGAGAAGCAAGCTCTACTTCACGAAGATCTTGAGATGTTGCCATTTGTAAGGAAGCGGGAGTTGGCTCCATCCAGATACGAGAGATAGAAACTATTCTCTCCATTAAGTTCTTGATTTTGAAGGGTCCTCTCCATAAGAGTCAAACTTTCCATGCATACCCTTTGGCTCTCTTCGCTTGTCCCGAGAGAAGGACAAGATCTCCCACTTCAAAATTTCTCTGCTTGGCCTTCTTGTGAAAAGCTTCTTCACTTGATTCGATGTTCGGTGATCACTGTCGACCACCTTCACTCTCTTTTCTTCAAGTTACGCGGATACATAATTCTCTTTTCTAGAGAACTCGAAAAGTTTCATCTTCGATTGCTCGTGCCAAGCGTAGAGCAGGAAGTTCCGCGGAAATGGGGAGTTCGGCATCAGTGCCATATAACACTTGAAAAGGTGACATGCGAGAGACCTCTTGGGAGTAATACACGGTCCGCCCAAAGCGTCGTCAAAGACTTGTGCCACATCCGCTGATTTTCATCTACTAATTTCCGTATAATGGTCACTAGGTTCTTATTCTTTGGATTCCACTTTGACCATTTCCTTGCGGGTAGTAATCCGAAGCATGGGCTAAAGTTATTCCATATTCATAACAAAAACTAATAACTTCTCGGGAGGAGAAGTTAGAAGCATTATCAGCAACGATTTTGTTCGGGATGCCGAACCTGACAATGATATTTTCCTTGATAAAACTGCAAACCACCTCAGAAGTGGCATGCTTAACTGGTATGGCTTCCACCCACTTGGTGAAGTAATGTCGATTCTTTGTAAGGGCGTAAGCTATGTCCGGCCTCGATTGGGGATTGAGTGCGCCCGATAAAATCGATTCCCCACTTTGCTTGAATGGCTCATTGATAATACCGGCCTTAGGGGAAAAGCGGCCAATTTGGGCTTACCAACAAGCTTGTGAGGCTCGCATTTTATTTACCAGTGGTGTTGCATCTTGAAAAGCGTCGGCGGTAGTACAGCTCGAATGATCTTATGTGCCGTCACGGAAGAAGAGAAATGGCCTCCACAAGCCGAATTGTGAAAACTCTCCAGCAGTTTTACTTGCTGGGGCTTGTCAACACATCGCGAAAGATACCATCTATCCCACGCTTATATAAACCGTCATCCCAGATGACATACTTGGCCGCTCTGAGCTTTATAGCACGCTTCTCCTTTGCATTCAGGTGCACTGGGCATTCGCCATAGGTGAGGAAGAAAGCGATGTCGGAGTACCATTCGTCACAAGTTGCCCTGAAACAAAACCCGAGAGGTAGAAAGCGAGGCTCCTCGAGAGGGCTTTGCGCCGTTGGTGCGATCTCTTTTCTCTCTAGGGCTATCCGAGTCTTTGTTTTCAGCCATTGGGCGACACGAGGCCTTTGCCTCTTACCGGCTTGGTGGGTTTGATATCGAGGTCATATTCTGGACCTTTGCAATCAATTCCCTCTCGAAGCTTTGACTCTTGTTGAGTTAGAATTGATTTCACGTGTGCCGGGAACCCGGCCTGCTTGTATGCGAGTTGAGAATGTAATACACGAAACTCTTCACCGCAGCTAACTTGCGGCAAAGGCGTGCTTTTCCAATTGAGTCATTTTCAACTCGTGAGGCTTGAGAGGAGAACTCATGAATGCGATTGGAGATTGATATCCTCAGAGTTCCTTTGCATCGGGTTGCGAAGCAGTGTGTTCGGATGCATAGGCATTTGTACATAATGAAGTTCTTGGAGAAATCCGGACATACAAGACCGGTGCATGCAAGCGAAGTTTTATCTCCCAAGCGATCTTTTCCCCTCATCACTCCATCGAAAGTTGGTGACCCTTCATCATGTTCAAAATGTGGCGAGTCTTCTCGTGCAAAATCGGGGACAAAGCGCCTAAGAAAGTTCACCTTTAGAAGAAAGAATGAACACCATTCTTGCTTGTAGGCGAGTAAGGCTTTGGATAGCCTTAACTCTTTCGGCATCAATCTTGGTTCCTTCTTTGCTAACCACATGGCCTATGATTTCCCTTAGTGACCGAAAAGCAGACTTTTTGGGTTAAGGAAATTCCGTGTTCTCGCATCGGCCAATACATTCCCGAATGATCATAATGATCACTTCGTCGTTTGGAGAACACGGTTAAGTCATCTAGATAAACTACTGATGACCTTTCCCATCATGCCTTTGAAAGCAAAGTCCATGGCTCATTTGAAAAGTGGCACCGGCATTAGTTAGGCGAAAGGCATCTGCTATAGGCAAAGCGTACCCATGGAGTAGTGAATCTGTTTTGAATTGATCTTGAGCGAGACTTCAATCGATTATAGCGAAAAACCATCAAGCATAACGGCATTTCGATCCGATTCTTGCTTGCGAGAACTTGGTCCATTATGGGAAGAGGGTAGTTGTCTTTAGTGAAGCTTGATTTAAGTTTCGGAAATCTCGTGAGATCGTATTTCACCGTTTTTCTTGCGTACTGGCACAATGTTCGCCACCCAAGTGCTGTGATGGATAGGGAAGATGATTCTTGCGTCCAGCATCTTCTGAATTTCGGCTTGAATGGTGCCCGAAATCTTGGGATTATAGTGCCTCTGTTTCTGACGGAAGGCTTTGACATCTTCTTTCAAGGGAATGTCGTGCTGAACGTCTTTTGGCTTGAAGGACTTTAAATCGGCATATGACCAGGCCAATACATCCATATATCTTTTCAGCAACTTGACAAACTTCCGCTTTTCTTCTGGCGTGCAACATTTCCCGATGTTCACGAATTGCGGATGTGCCTCAGAACCTATATTGACCGGTTCTGTCTCTGGAGATGAGCCAGGATCATCCCGCCTCTTCTTTTTTACAAAACGGTCGTGCCTGTCAAACAAGCGTTCCAGAGAAACCAAGCCCTTTGGAATTTTATTTCCTTTGAGCTGACATATGCCATCGTTCTCTTTTGATTCATGATTTTGGCCGTTGATTGATTCACGGCACGTAGAGGTGGATCCTTCAAAATCTGACTCATCAAAATTTTCGATTTTTCTAGAAAGGCAATAAGGTGATTATCATCGTTGAATACACGCCAATCTTTGAGAGTTATGCAGCACGCAGGCGGAAAACCACTTGATGGTGTATTTGTTCGTTTTCAAACCGGGTGCGGGAGCATGAGAGATCTTTGAAGCTTGACCAACGAATCTCAGCCATGTCATTTTGGGCCCTTGGAATGGCCTCTATTGAAAAAGCGTCAAATTCCTCAATCTTTGTCCCATACCGAATTACGGTAGTGCACGAGCCTTTCATTTTCACTTGATAAATCCTTTTGACCTGATTTACTGACTAGCTCGGCATCACCTTGGACTTTCAGATTTTTATTCCTCTTTCCTTTGCGGCTTGCATACCGAAGTATGAGAGATTCGTACTCAGCGGTATTATTAGTGTTGAAAAGCTGCAATTTGAAAGAAAGGGGAATTACCTCCTCCTCGGGAGATATCAGCACAACTCCAGCGCCACATCCACTAGTCGCGGCTGCCATCAAATTGCGAGGTCGAGATCTTATTACAATCCTTTTCACGAACAAAACGTCCTTTGTCTCGCCTCGGTGGATAAGAAGTAGTTCCCCATCACGATGATTCGAAAAGAATTTGGGCTTTGGGGTCTTGAGCTAGTGACCAAGTATTTCTTTTGGGATTAGGCTCCAAAGTTTGCATTCGCCTTTGGATTTGGAATTCTAGCTTTGGACGATCCATGTGAATCTCTCCACCAACTTGCATAAAAAACTCCTTCTAGCGAGAATTCCATAGGCTGCTTTGGGATGTCAAACAACAGGTTGTCATTTTACTCTTTTATCAGGAAGGCTGCGACGCGGTGTGCGTCCTTGATTTGGCCAACCAAGCGGAACTTGCTTGGTCTCGATGAATAGCATGCCGAATGGTTTGGTAAGAGTGAGGCCAAAGCATGGGCAACTTTTGCCGGCATGGCGTTATCAGAGGCTCCGGAATCAATAATGCAATTGCTCAACTTATGGCCATTGATCAGGAGGGAGAGATAGAAAGGTTCTATCTTGCCAGATGCGGATGTCGAAGCAACATTTATGTGGGATTCAGGAGGAGTAGAAAGGATTCCTTTCGGGAAACCGGTTTGGCTATATGACTTGACTTTGGATATACTTAGTCAATCTTACAATTTATTCGGGGTTTGGTGAAGATACTCGGCAGGACATTTGAATCTTGGTCTTCTTTGCATGATCTATTATATCAAGCGCGGCGAGGTTGCGTTGGTGAGAGAATGAGTCCTTCACTTCGCGGTGGTGGAATAGGATTTGATCTTAGTAGGAACTTGAGGGGTGACTTGGAGGAGAGATGGGCGGAAAAGACTTCTTAGCAAAAGACTTAACGAGGGGAATTGAGTAGGAAGAGGATTACCTCTTAGCGATAGTTGGAGGTGCGTTTGTGCGACCTTCTCCTTTATGCGTGGGCAGCGACTTCCGCCTCTTTTCCTTGCGGCGGGTGAAAACTTGACATATGATTGTCCGCTCGCGTAGCCACGAGTACTCTCTTCTTCGTCGATTCATCCTCGTCAAATTCCATGTACCCAATAGTAGAGTCGCGGTCGGTTCGCGACCTCTTGATCATCTTCGCCTTGGAGGCGAAGGTTCTTCATAATCTTGCTCTTCTTCCTCTTCAATTTCGGCCAAAGCATTGTTTGGAGGAGCTTAGCGCCAACCGTGGAGCAGCATTTGTAGGCAAGCGCGGCCTTTGTGAAGCGTTGTTAGGAACAAAATTTCTCATGGGATATCCGTCACGAGGCAGGAGAGGCTGGGCAGTTTTGCTTCTTTAGTGCAAGCAAATCATTTGCCATTTTTGGAATCTTTGGATCGGAGCGAAGTGATAGGCGAAGGGCCCAGACTTAGGCTTAGTGATTCTTTTCTTAACTCGCGAGATATTATCAAATTGTCTTATACGGATGGGCGGCTGAGCGAGAAGCAAGTAAGTGCTACTCGCTCTTGAAGAGAGCAAGAAGGCGACTTTTGAGCTCATGGCGTTCTGAAGAAGCACCGATTCTCCGGCGTTGGAAGCATGGTAGTAGGGACCACGGTTGATTAGCGCATTGAGCGGGGCGACAAAATCGCGCATGGTCTCATTTGCCTCCTTCTTGAGATGAGTGATTCGTGTGATAGAGTAAATGCATCCTCTCGAAGGTTTATATGTCTTCAAAAGCGTCCATGCAAAGTTGCCCAACTAGTGATGGATCCGGCGGCAAATGCTTGAAACCCATTGTGCGAGGTCCTATGTAAGATTTCGAGAAAAGAGGCGGCCGACACGTCTTCGTGGGTTACGTCGATATCTTGCATGACATAATGAAAGCGAAATGTGGGAATCCGTGCTTTGATTTCCGCTCCGTCGAATTTAGGAAAATTCTTTCGATTTCCGTGAGGAGTGCGTGAAGCTGGATGTGGTAAAGCCAACGGACCCATAAGCGTTTCCCATGGTACCGCCATCGAAAAGCCGGAAGAAACGCGAGCGGAAGTGTAGTTCATTGAGTAGTAAAAGCACTCAAAGGATGTAGATGCTTACAGTATGAGACCTTTTCTTTGTGAAGGTGAGACACTCTGGATGACCGGCTAGCATTGAGCTTAAGCGCTGAAAAGCGTGCGGTGTTACGCTGAAATTGTGCCTCGAAGCGGATCGAAAGTAGAATCAGCTTCTCCTCGGGCTCTCTGCTGCGCGTAAAGGTTCACTCGCGGTGTACCTTTCGGATCTGCTGATATTACGGCGCAGATTTAAACTTTATTTTAGGTGTGCTTGCTGATTTTCTGGTTTTTCGACAAAAACCAGCAGCATACACTACTGCAGATATTAAAAATTATCCTCTTCAGAAACCGATTGCGGTTAAATGACAGATGAAAATGAGGATAAGATGGTGGGGAAGATAGTAAGCTGATTTTCGGATCTGATTTGGACTTTTTCAGAGGGTTTCAAACTTTTTTAGAAAACAGTCAAAACTCAGATCTACGGAAAAATAATGATTTCTGTAAAAACTCAGCGAACTAAAGATATGTAAAAAGCCCAGATCTATGACTCTCAGAAGAAAAATTTTCGATTCGGGCACTTTTGCAAATTTTGGATCTTGACAAAAGCTCAGATTTGGTAGCGTGACCTCGATTTTCGATTTTTATCTTACTACCAGCATAGATCAGCGAGATCATGCATTCGTTCCCAGCGGAGTCGCCAAAAAGCTGTTGGTCGAAAATGCAGCCGCGTGGGCGGATCATGGATAGGCGAGCCAACGGTGTGCGAGGGCTTAGCCCCTCTTTGAGGCAAAAGCGGCGGTTTATTGCTTACTTCTACTAGCGAGGAACCTATGCGAGTCTCACAGTTACGCCTTCGGGGTTGGGATCTCATCCCGGTAGAGTGTTCTAGAGGCTGCGAGAGAAAGGAACAAAAGAAGGAGAAGAGAAAGAGCAGATCCGAAGGAAGAAAAGAAATGAGTTCCAAAGCGGAAGGGTCGGAAAATCTATGCTTTGGGCTTGGTAATCATGAGCCAAACCTACGGCATAAATAAACAAAGCAATCTTGATAAACAAATGACGGAAAAGTAGATATGAATTCAGATTAAACACATACGAGATCTAACGTAAGAAAGACCTTATGCATAACACGGCTATTGAGCACAAAGTCGAATAATTGTATTCTTGTTCTTTTGATTCTTAAGAAAGCTCAAAGTCTTTCTCTCTTCACTTCTATTTCTATCTGAAAAATGTTCATCTCTGAATACCACAAGTATCCTTGTATTTATAGAAGATGAGAGAGAGAGAGAAGACAAAAAGGAGCCAACCACTTATCTACAAGATATTTACAAAATATCTAAAGTCATGTTGACTTTTACATTTTTGAGTGGATGACATCATCCCATGATGCAACATGGATGATGTCATCGTTGGCATCAACATACTTGAGATATTGCGAAAAGAAAGTCGGAGAATAGCGAGAGGAAGAAGAAGAAGAAGAAGAAGAAGCTAGTCATCATCATCGTCCTGCGGCCGAAAAAGTGCTTTGCACGATCTTGCTCGGGAGATGAGATGTGGGCGAGCGCGGTATTCCAAGAACTTGTTGATCATTGACCCGAACTGATCCTGTGATGGATCCTTGTGCCGATCACTGATTACTTCGCAAGTTTCCCGCTCTTCTACAAGCTTTTCGGGAAGTTTGGAATAATCTTTCACCGCCTCAATCAGGAAGCCGATGAAGTCCTGCAAGCTAGCGAGGTTATTGATGGATTCGGTATCAAGCGTGACTTCCGCCCTGTTCCTTGAGAAGCTAACTCCTTGAAAACCCGGATAGTATCATCAGCCGTTCTTAAGGTGAGGAAGGAGTGAGCACGACCTGGTTTCATGGATAAAACAATTTTCTCCATTTGATACATCGCATCAGGGCCTCTTCCTTCACCTTATCTATTTTTTCTAACACAAACTCGAGCTGATCTATCAGATAGTCAAAGTGGACATAGTCTTGTTGAGGTCCTTGGGTGCCGAATACTCGAATTTGACCAAATCTTGGTGAGCAGTCGAACATACATTGGAAGGCCTCGTGTTGGAGTCTAGCGTTTTCTAACTCTTACGATATCGGAATTGCTAATGCTTGGAGCTCCTTATTCGCCTTTTGATGTTGAGAGATAAGTTGATATATTGGCGATTACCTTTTCGCTATCTTTGAGAATCGGCTTCTCAAGCGAAAGCTTGACCATGCCACTGCTCACCGATCTTTGAATATTCATTGATCTTGTCTTGGTGGCGAGCTCGGGAGTCTCGGCGGCGGTTGTGGGAGGTGCACTTCCCATCTTACGTAAGGCTGAAGCAGTATTTATTTGTTCTTTCGGTGACCTTTTCTCTTCCTTAGCTTCTTGAAGCTTTTCACAAAAGTGCATCAATCGCGGAGCAGGCTTCCCCTGGAGACTTTCAGAGGACGTCCCCATCGTGACTTGGGTCACTGTGAAATCTGCTGGAGACAGATCTGCTTTCTCTTTGGTGGGATCGGGGTAAGCTATTTCCAGGACTCTCTCACCTGCAGCGCTCTTTGAGAAGCGTGTAACCGGCTTGTGCTTCTTTGCTCCTTTAGCCGGAATAACTGAAAAGTCCATCGGAGCGATGGGGACTTTCCTCTTTGGGTAGCTCAGTTCTTTGAGAGATCAAGTGGTCTATTGAAGAAGGACCGAGAGGCAGAGGAGGCAGCAGCGGTAGAAGAGGGGAAGAACGTGGAGACACGCGGCGGTGGCATTGAAAGAATAGCCGAGGAAGTGTCCACGGGAGGAAGGAAAGCAGGGCTGCTGAGAAGACAAAGGAAGGAAGGGAGCCGGAAAGGAGAGAAGAAATGGAAGGAGACAAATCAGCAAGAGGAGAAGATGGATGAAGAAGCGGGGAAAGGGTAGAAGAGGGGGAGAGGACACTGACAAAGGAGTGGTTGCTTTGACTTTGAGGAAGGGAGGAAGAGAAGAAGAAGGGGCAGAAGGAACCTCCGTAGTTGTAGCAACGCCGAGCATCTGAGTGGATGGGCCTTCAGGGGAACATCCTCCATGAACTCCTCTTCCAAAGTTATGACTTGTTCGAGCTCAGGAAGAGGACTTTCGGGGCTTCCTCGGTGGTGCTTGATTCACCTATTGCACCCTTGCCTTTTAGGCTGCTTCTTTGATCTTGGGCGCATTACCCAATGGAGAAGTTATAAAATCTCGCCGAGGTAGATCAATCCATTCATATGGCACGAGCTCCGTTCTCGCATGGTTTCTTTGACCCTCTCCTCGGTGTCGAGAGCCTTGCTTATCGATGGCGGGAAGGGCCAATTGTCTCCATCTGTGTTATTATACACCTTGTCTACTTCATCTTAGAAGTTTGGAAGCCTTTGGGGACGATGGCCACTCCATAATGAATAATTTACGCCGATGCTAGCGGGAGTGATCCGGTCTCACGAGTGCCACCTCATGGATGGCGTCGATGTAAATGTCCTCAATTTGAGGGACATGGATAGGATCAAGCTTAGCCCTTGGCAAGCGGCTCTTGGGTCGAATGTAGGCCTTGCGAGAAATCATGCTTTAGATTGAGCAATTCTAGCTCGGCAAACATCTCCTTCGCCTTGTGATATTTGGAACAAGTGTATCGGCCCTACCGAAGTGAGGGGGAAAGGAGTTCCACCCTTCTTTCTCTTGGCACTTCTCATGATATGTGACCAGCTGCCTTGACAATTCCAATAGAACCAGCTTTGGTCCAGCATACCTTGGCAACCTAGTGGGCTCGCCCAAGAAGTTAACCGCCCTCAGATAGGTGAATGTGGGAAATTGGGTGAACAAGGCCCCCACTTTTCCACAAGCGAAAGCAGATATTCTTAATTGTGCGGCCATGAGTGACTTTGGTCGCGGCAAGCATGCATATAATATGGTAGAAGAAAGCATCATTGATTTTTGAAAAGTGTTGGATCTTATTCTCGGCTTCAGCTCTGGGTAGTATTCATATATCTTGGCACGAGGCCAAGTTCCACTTCCAGTGCAGCCACTGGATAGTCCCTTTGAGAATGCTGCGGCATACACTACGTAGGAGTTCATATGAAACACTCTGTTGTGGCAAAAGCTGTTATGTAAATTTTGCTCGAGAAATGGCGGCTGCTTATTATTTCCCAATGAAGCGTTGATCGGGCAAATTTTGTTCATCGTTTCCAGTACGCGCAAAGCATCCATTTATGGAAGTAGTGGGCGTCAAAAGCTTGAAGACTCTGCTCGGGAAAGTGATGGTGTCTTTGAGTTCTTCGGAGAAGTCGCGGTGGATAGTCACGGGGCCACCGGTCACTACCTTCTTATTTTGAGGTAGACTTCATTCATTAAGCTGCATGCATAGGTCCTCATTGCCCTCCAGGTCTTGATACATTCTTCTTGGAGTAACGACCACGAAGCTTCGGTGATGAGGATGCGAGAATCTTTTCAAAATGGCGGCGGTGAGGTCGATGACCACCTCCCCTTACTATGGCCCCGACACTTTGGTGTCCTTGTTGTAAGATTGGGCAACCACCATTATGAACTCATTATCAATAGCGGCGGTGGAATCCCACCGGCGAAATGTAGAGCACTACCCATCAATTTATCCATCCAGGGCTTGATACTTTACGAGTTCTCACTGAGTCGTCCCATGTCAATGTGGCCTAGTTCGAATCTCGACATCCATATTGCATTCCGCTTTGAGATTCGGGCATTCTAACCCTTTGGTACTTATACTTCATTTCTTCTCTCTGTTAGCTTAGCTTTTCCTCTTGGTTTGGCGGGTCTCTTGCTTGAGGTAGACATGTGTTCTTGAGCTTATCGATGATCACGCACGTAGGAGGAGTGAAACCCAATCCAAGAAGCTTGAATTAGTCATTTGATTTTGATATGGGCAGCTAGCGAGAAGAAAGAGTTAGAATTTTTAAGGCTCGGGGTGCGGGCGCATGGAAAATGTATATAACAAGCTGAATAGACAAGGCGCATAGGAAAAGGCGTAACAGAGAGATAAAAGTGGCGCCAAAGCGCATGGCGCATGGATGAAGGCATTGCATTTTATAGAATGGCGCCACAGGAAATGCATGTTACATTGAGGTTTGAGTGCGCCCTTTGGCGCATGGGCGAGATTGTGCGACATGGAAAAAAGCGCGCGCTAAAGGTATATGGCGTGGCGCATGGGAGCGACACAACATCATGTACTTGCAGCGGAAGAGTGCGCCGCGCCATGGAGGCTTTACGCTTGCGCGAGATATCTCTCGCTTTGCATGGAAGTGGGCGCCCTTTAGCGCATAGAAGAGGGATGCAGGGGGTAAAAGATGCGCAAAGGGATATAAGAAGGCGCGGGTTGAAGTGCGTTACGAGGCCGAAAGGAGTGCGCTTAGGGCGCATGATTCACAAGCGGCATCTTGGCAGTAGAAGCCTTGAGGGGCGCTGCTATGTCTAAAGTGCAACTTTATGTGACAGCCTTGCGCCATGGGGAAAACCAAAAACTCTCTAAACATTTAAGCATCATTCATTCTAACACCAAGCCTAATCAAACCAACTTCCTTATAAAGCTGGAAATGAGGGACGAAGGAAGAAGTTGGTTTAAAAGCGGGATAGGAAGAAAGCAGTCAATCTGCAAAAGCGACATTTAAAAAAGCGGGCCATCAAGCGAAAACGGACCGAACACACCAAAGCACGAAAATGAAAAGAGGATGAACCTCTTACCTTTGAATGTATAAAGGCGGTTTGAAAGCGGGCCCGGGAGAGCAAATGACAGCAGCAGGCAGGTGACACACCCGGCAATCACGTGCTTTGAAAAAGAACAATGAAAATGACATGGCGCGCATGCTTGTTATATATAACAAAACTTTGTCATAAATCGCCACCCACTTTTTGAAAAGCGCGCTGGCAATTTAACGAGAGAAAGCATGCGCCCTTTGGCGCATGAAAATGTGACAACGAGGAGAATGGGTGCGACCTTGGCGCATCAAGCGTGTTGTCGACATGAATTATTATGCGCCTTGAAGCACAAAAGCAGCAGTGATGTAAGGAAAGCACATCGCGCGAGGCTTTTTGAAGGCGCACCAAAATGTGGTGTTACGGTGAAAATCCATGCGCCTAGCCAAAAAGGCTCAAAAAGACTAAGTTCGAAAGCTAGATTTCTGAAGGAATTTTAAATCGTTTGAGCGAGGGATCCTATCGAGGATCAAGACAAAAATTTTCGGTATGGTTATCGGTAAAATTGCCCTTGTCAATTTGCGGGATAACATGTCAATAGTGTCGATAATGGTCGATCAGAGAAACCCGATAAAATTTATGTGAGGGTAGATCTAAAGCTAAATGGAAATGGAAAGGGTAATGACAAGGTCTCAGTATAGGTCTTAGGTGTACTTAAGGAGCTCTAAGAACCAAGTATGGGTAGTTAAATGGTATGGGTGAAAGAATGGTAAAGTTTTCATGGGTGTTAATGGTGGGGAATGGGAATGGGAGTAGAAACTAATAACTTATGTAAAAGAGCCTACTAAAATGACAATGGACAAGTGCTAGATAACAAAACACTTACTATTGTACAAGCTTGATGTCTTGGTTGAAAATGGTGGGTGATTAAATAGAAGGAGCTTGGTGTGGTGCTAGTGCTTCCCGGATGCTCCCATGGAGGAAAAATGGCTCTGTGGTTGCTTTCGGTGTTTTTGTGGGTGCATCGATGCATGTACGAAATCTAGTTTTGCTTGCATGTAGCTCTGGTTTCATCCTTTTTTACTCTCGAGAAATGTGCCAACCTCAAATAAGGTTGTTTGGGGATTAAATGGTAAGTGATGATGGTTCCGGGTTGACTAGCGGTGGTTTAGGGTAACCGACGTTGGTTAGGGTGGGATTTCCTAGGTTTTCTAAAATGGGAAGATCCCTTTGATTTTCTTGGATCTTGTTCATTTTCTTCCATGGATTATAATGGAAGCTTCCTTTATAACAAAGCGAATGTGGTTAGAGTGAATGTAGGCTTTGATTTTTTAGGGTTTATGTAGGTCTTAGTTAGTTATGGAAACATACTAAGAATAGGTCTTAGGGTGAGGTGGTGGTGTGGGCATTATCCAATTAGGATATTTAAATAATAGATATTTGTGAGATCATAAATTAATTTAATCAAATTAATTAAATTAATATTAGAGTGGGGTGAAAGGGGCCATGGTTAGGTGAGTGTGTTTGAGTTGGTTATTTGTCAAGGGACCTAGGGAAGTGTGACCCAATTTTGGTGTCTACATTTTGCCCATTTTTTCATAGCTTGTATTGGTAGCGACATTGGCAAAAATAAGATGTGGTTTCCCCATGTGTGGGTGAAGGTGATCCCCCTCAAACCAAGAATTGATGAGGTAGACGGAAGAATCGGTGAGTGGTTTGATAAAAGGTGAATGTGATGAAGAGGAAGGTGGGCAATAGGGGTAAAGAGGGGTAAAGGTCTGTCGGGGAAAGCCCAGGAGTAATGGGTCGGGGTCAAAGGTAGTGAGATTCAAATGCATGCACATGTATAAAGCGCAACATGGTACCAAGTTGAAGAGGAGGAAAATATACATTGTCTAAGGTTGCTTAGGTTTATCAAAACAAGGTTGAGGTGATTTCGGTATCAAGGTATAGGATATGGTCAGAAACATGATGCAGGTCATATGTAGGAACGTTTAGGTATATTCCAGTACACCAAAGTTTAGGTCAAGATAAATAGTCATAGTAAGAGGCAAGGTAAGGTCGGTATGTCGAACAACATGAGTAACAACCTTTGCTGCAAGGTATAACGAGCACATGAGGTCATAGGTCACTAGCGATGTTCTAGGTCCAAGTTACTAGATCACGGCGTATGGGTAGGGCAAGGTATGGGTAAAATAATGAGTCCCCCAATGAGGACGAGGTGAGGGGGTTAATGATAAGGTCAGAATATAAAGTGAAGTGTCTAAGTGAGGTGTGGGTGAGGTAAAATGGATTAAGGTCAAAAATTAAGGGTAGGGGGTAGGAAAAAGACTAAGCAGGTAAACTAAGAATCATTTAAAGAAACCGATGCCGATTGAGATGGACCAAACACGGTAAGTTAGGGCACATGACCGATGTCGGTTAAGGTAAAACCGTCATTGGTCAAGTCGAGTAGGTTATAAAAAGAAAAATTTGCCGTGTTTTTCAAATCATTTGTTGTTTACCAAATTGGAGAAAGTGATAGGTAAGAGAGAGAGAAAAGTGGAAATAATCCATGGGAATGGAAAGCTAAGTTGGCAAGCGTGTGTAGTGGGTGATTGGTAGTGGATAGATGGGTCCACGAGATCAAATTGATTGATTCGGTTGGTTGGTGGTGAGGAGATTGATTAGGTAATGGTAGAGATAGGAGAGGAGTTTGGTGGACCACCGGTGCGGTGGTCGACATGCCACCATGATGACGGTAATGTGATGAGGTAAGAGTTAATCCTACTCTTTGTTTTGTTTATTAGATTTGTTTAGATGTCGGTGGGTAAAAATGGGTTTTTTTGGGGGAAATGAATTTTGAATTGGTGGGAGGGCATTGGGTTAAATATAAATGAGGAGAGAGAGGTGATTGGGTGAAGGAGGGGTGGGGAAGGGTGGAGGGGGATTTGGGTAGGATTGGGTGGGTAGAAGGGAACAAAAGGAGTTTTGAGGAAAAAAAAAGGGGTTTGTGTGTCGTGGTTTTGCAAATGGCAGTGACCGGCGTCGGTTGAAGGTTGGCCAACATCGGTGGTGCCGAAGTATCATCGGTCACGAAATAGGTGACCAATGCTAGGCTAAGGGGGACCTGGGGTCAGTGAGGAGTAACCAGTCATGGTTTGGGAAAAAAAAGGGGCCAAAAGTTCCCGAGGTTGGGTGGGTGAGGTAGGTAGAGGTAAGAGAAGTGGTTTTGGTGAAAATCATAACATAGGTAAGGGGTAAAAATAGGTAAGGGTGAGTGGTAGTGGATTAGGGTTGGGTTGGGTAGATAGAAGATGTGATACAAAGGTAAGGAGGCCTAGGGGAATAGAGGTACTTTGGTAGGTATAGGTGAGGTGATGGGTGAGATTGTGGTTATGATTAAGGTATATTAATATGATGTTTTTATTGGATGTAGGCGAGAGATCGAGTTGAGGATGTGAGATAGGGTTCCATCCCCGATTTTGACGATTCATGGGGCTGTGATAGTGATAGTCAAGGAGTGGAGGAAGGTCACGAGATGTTGGCCTCGAGTGGGGTCAAGCACTACTACCAACATGTAGTCCAGTAGTCGAAGTGAGTCGATGGTCACTCTCATCGATAGATGGGATTTAGTGACTAAAACATTCCACCTCTTGATGGGGAGAGATGACAATCACCCCAGAGGACGTGTACACGATCCTACGGTTGCCTATATTGGGGACACATGTATATTCGATCTCACGAGAGGCATCGAGGAGTTGATACTAATGGTATTTAGTGAGGGATTAGCAGAGCTGACCTTCCACAAAGACCCGGCTGAGTTATGGAGAGATGTACCTAGCTCGTCCAGAGGAGACAAGGCTAGTAGTATTACTGATGGAGGTAGTCTATTGTTTTACACTATTGGATGTAGAGGGTGGGAGTTTCCCATGATCACTGATGGGGGTCCTACATGATATGATGATGGACAGGACCTTCTTTGCATGGGTTTCAGCATTCCTCATGTAGTTATATAGAGAGCTATGGGCATATGGATAGCTCACATAGAGTTCGATCTATCTTTGCACATTTATTCTTCACTATTGGGCCTACGAGCACATTATTTTTGTTTATCTGATAGGTATGCCCTGGGTAGATGCATTTGAGCCTGGTTTTGTTAAGGTGGGGTATAGGTAATGGGGTGCCTGTGATAGGAGAGCATCGAGTAGGTAGGGTTACACATGATGTGGCCTATTACAGTGATTACTAGAGAGGATTGTCAGTGTGGACATTATTTGGAGACCGTATGTGGGCTATCCATCATACGAAAGATGGTAGATGAGTTAGATGACTTCGTAGATACTCAAATGGATTGAGGGGCATCATGAAGGGGAGAACGAGATGATCCCAGTAAACAGTGGTCAAATGGTAGTTTGGGTTACTGCGGGATATACCACCACTTTTCCCACAAGATCACTTGCAGAGATGATGTTGAGAGACCACTACCAATACCATAGCCGAAAGTACCATAGGGTAGGAGGAGCAGGTTATAGACCAAAGTGTGTTGATGATCTTGGGGTGACTTTTAGGTATAGATAGTGGTGGGCAGCTCATTTATGAGTAGTACCTCCTAGGCCAGGGCAGCAGATTTAACCACCATCACCATGTAGAGAGATGCCCTCAAAGGTAGGTGGTGACCACTGATTATCTGATTGGGGATGAGTACAGGGCGGATTGGTAGGTTCGAGAGGTGGAGGTGGTCATGTTGCATGCACATGTATCTAGTCTACAGCCCAAATGGACCAGGGTAGAGATGGAGATGGGGATGATGAGCGGTGGCTGCCCTATAGCGCATAAGTTATAGGTTTTAGGGCGATTATCCACTACAAAGGTGTAGATTGAGGAATTATAGGCTCGTGTATAGGCACATGGTGTGAGGCTAATGACACCTTCATAGGCACCGAGACGGGGTTCTAGTTCATAGGCGGGGTGTGGGACAAGGTTCCACTGAGAATAGGCACAAGAGTTTAGGGTGATGGGGCCACCATAGACAACACCCATATCTAGGTTGTAGGATGCCTTAGGTGAGGCCAGATATTACTAGGATCAGTTGATGGCGGTGGATATATTTTCTATCCTATGGAGAGTACAGGGCACAACAGGCCTCGAGTGAGAGGACAAGATCCCGTACCCACAATGTGGAGAGCATAGGGGGCCATCGAGCCTTGAGATAGGATCAGGGTGAGGCCACCAGTTCACGGAGGCCAGCTCCAGGTGATGTACTAGCAGGGACCCGGCCACGACCCATGGCGGGTGGTGAGATGTTATTAAGCTGTCAGACAAGAGCCGGGAGGGAGGAGGAGACGAGCAAGACAAATATGGAGGATGTATGAGTAGGATGATGCTTGATGCACATCCCTCCATTTTGATGTATTTTATCATTTTTGATATATATCGGCTGCGTGCCGAAGAGAGTGAGGATGTATATGAGAGTTTTGTATATTTTTGATCATATACCAGCCTACATGCCAAAGATATTTGAGAGTTATGTATATGGATACACATGTTTGGATGTTTTTATTTATAGAGATGATGATGATTATGGTCATTATGTGTATACATGGTTGTGGTTATCTTGCTATTTTGATTTGTATATGTGATGGAAACCAAGTAGTGTAGGCATGATAGAGTCCGGTCATAGGCATGGATCGAGTTAGGTTTTAGGCATGGATGGAGTCAGGTTGTTGGTTTAGGCATGGATTGAGTCAGGTCATAGGCATGGATTGAGTCAAGTTTTGGTTTAGGCATGGATGAGTTGAAATGGGTTGAATGTGTAATTCATTAATTTGTGCATTTAATGATGATATGGGTCACATTTGAGATGTTTTATAGTAACATGTATGATAATGGTAAATAAATGGTAGACATAATGAATGTATGTTTGATGATGATAAAGGTGTAAAGTAATCTGTTGTTTGTTTGGTTTAATTTCCAATTATTGATATAAAAAGGAAACTAACTAGGGTAGAATGTGATTTAGGAAAATGGAAGGTGAATTGGTTAGGGTAGAGAGTGGCCAAGCTAACCTCCAAGGGCCCCATGCCCTCGGAGTGTTGCCTACATAGTTCCGATGAAAAGGGACCTCAGGATGATGTAGTTCTCCCATAAGATAGGGAAGAATGCAAGGAGGTATGAGAATGAGTTGGTGGGTTATAGGCATGATTGAGTCTAGGTTTTTGAGATATGGGTGAATTGTGGGCACATGGGTATGGGTGATTTTGAGTTGATTATGGTGAAAGAGGAAAATTTATTACCCAAAGATAAGCACCAATGATCTAGTCCTATATAAGGTAATCAATATGTAATGAAGAAGGTTAAAATATAAAAAGGAGGCAAGAAAGCCACCTAATTGGTAGGGATCATAACAAATGGGTCATACCTTAGATAGGCTAGTAAACGTAAGACCCTAAAGACATTGCATGATTGATTACTCTAAAGGTGAAGAGTAGTTACATGAGCACCAAATGTCACTATTCCAAGAGGTCCCTTGAGGCGGTAGGAAATGAAAATGTAAATGGTGAGAGGGTGAAAAGTGGTTAGTTTATATGGTATTTGGTAGCATGCCTTGTGGCAAGAGATCCAAGATCATGATGGGCAAGTCCATGACGAAAACGTTTTCTGTTTGACTTGTATTTGAGATAGACTTATCGATGCGGGAAGTCTATATGGGATGAGGTAACTTCTTGAGGTCTTTGCTAAACCGATCGATGAGAGAAGCTTTGGATTTTTTTTTCAAAGCACTTTACATAGCTGTCCTTCGAGGAGTCTATTTATAGCAGTTGATGTAGAGAGAAAGATGTACTTTTGAGAGAGTCATCTTTTTATTGGAAGTTTGACTCAAGGAGTTAATTCCCATGTGAGGGATTTTAAGCCATGGACAAGACTAAGGTGAAGAATTGGATTCTTGTTTAGAAAGAAAGGTTAAATGACCATGGGATCTCATCTAAAAATAGACAAGAAGTATCCATGAGAATCATGCCATGTGTAGCGCCGTGGTACACATATTTAAGAGAAGATAAAAGAGTGACAGGTATGCACATGATTCTTGTTTAATTGTTGGTGATGGCATAGGAAGTAGATAGCACTCAGGGCGAGCATGGAAAGAGGTAGAAGGTGAGGTAGGACTAAAAGTCAATAGTAGAATGGTCGAAGATGTAAGGCATTGAGGGGCTCGAGTTCGGAGTTTACCATCGAGTGAACATAAATGATATGCACCTGATCCATAAGCATGAGTCATGATGTATGGTCCAAGCCAAATAGGAGAAAAATTGCCCCATTTACTTTTTTTTACGCTTTGGTTACATATTGATTTTCTTTTAGGACAAGGTCACCAAGTTGGAAGATTTGTTCATGAACAAATTTGTCATAGGCATGTTTGATACGTTTTTGGTAAACTTGAAGATGGTCAAGAGCATTAAGATGGCGTTCGTCTAATAACTCAAGCTATGCTAGGTGGTCTTGGTGAAATTCATTATCATTGAGCATGTCATGAAGAGAAATACAAAGTGAGGGAATGGACTTCGAGAGGCAAAGCACAACCTTTGTACCTTAGATCAGAGAAAAAGGTGTGGTAGTAGTTGAAGTGCGAATACTAGTGTGGTATGCCCATAGGGCAAAAGGAATGTGTGTATGCCAGTCCTTCCCCATATCGTTAACCACTTTCATGAGAATTTTATTCGTGGTTTTATTACTAGATTCAAATTAATTTGTTGGTTTGTGGGTAATTAGGTGATGAGAAATTGAAATTTGAATGCCAAAAGTGTCACAAAGTTTTTGTAAGGTTTTATTTTTGAATTGTTTTCCGTTATCGGTGATGAGGCAATGTGGGACACCAAAGCGATAAATGATGTGAAGATTAATGAAATCACATATTTTCTCACCTTTCGTGGAGATGATAGGTATGGGTTCAACCCATTTGGTGTAATATTTGGTAGCGGTGATGATTCATTGATGTCATTTGGGAAGAATGGGGATTGATTTCTCCAACAAGATCCAAACCCCATTAAGAGAAGGGACAAAGGTCACGGGTGACCTGTAAGGCATGGTTGGGTGCATGATGAAGGTTGGCATGTTGTTGGAATTTTACACAACACTTGAAATATTCACAACAATCATGGTTGAGGGTCATCCAAGAATATCCTAGGTGAATAATATGCTTAGCAACAGTAAGAAGGCCATGAAGTGACCTCCACATATGCCATCATGAACTTCCTTAATGGTATAAGGAATTTCAGAACTCGTAAGGCATCATAAGAGAATATCATCATAGTCATGCTTATAGAGGAGGATACCCATGACGATGTAATGAGAGACATTTTTAAGAAAGGCACATTGTCCATTACGAGTGAGGTCAGGAGGCAAGATGGAGAGGGAAATATAGTCTAAGTACTATTTATACCAAAGGTCACTCGGAGTCGGGAGCGGTGGTTCCGATGGAGTAAACTTCATGAGGTAAATAAGATGGTGATTGGAGTCTTTGTATGGTGACAAATATTTTAGAGTTGGTGGGTGAAGCGGGTATCCGGGAAGCCAAGAAAGCCATGGTATCGCAAATTTGTTAGTAGAATGGGGATGGTTTGAAGGGCGTAATAGTTGAAGATGGTCAACAGTATGTCCACATGATGTTTATACTATTGAAGTATCTTGTTATGATATTAGTATATACCATTGACCTAGTTTACAACCGATTGAGAATCACCAAAGATGTTGATTGACTTAACATCTAAGGCATAGGAAGCCTAGAGACCTAATACGAATACGAGCATTTCATATTCAGAAATATTGTTTGTGTAATCAAAAATGAGTTTGAAAGATAAAGGCATGGGTTCACCATCAAAGCAGAATTAGGATAACACCAGTCCCGGCCCCACGCTGACACTTGGAACCATCAAAGAAGAGTATCATTTGGTAAGCGGGTTCATCCCAGGGAAGGGTAGTAATGGAATTATCGGGAAGTCAAAGTTAGAGGGTTGATCCCCGGAAATAGGTGCATCAGCTAATTGGTCGGCGATGACCTAGCCCTTGATGGACTTTTGATAGATGAATTCGAGGTCGAGGTCGGCCAAAAGCATAAGCCAACTTGTGGCACGTTGATTTTGGTAAGGTCTAGCATACATCAAGTGTAAGGGGGGAGTGTTGGTAACAACATAGGTTTTTGGTTGAGTAGGTAATGTCGAGTTTTGTGGCAATGAAAAATAAGGTTAAGAAAAAAATTTCGGTGTGGGTATATCAGATTTCGTAGTCCAAAAGAGTACGACTTATGTAATAAACCATATACTCCATCTGTTTTTCATCGCGATGAGTGAGCATGGCCCCAAGGAGTGATCAATAGAAGAGATGTATATGTAGAAGGGTTGATTGTCTTTAGGTGGAATGAGTATGGGTGGTTGGAGAAGGTTTTTTTAAGGCCTCAAAATATTTGTGGCAGTCATCATCCTATTTAAAGGATACATCATTCTTAAGAAGATAATGAAATGGTTGACACTAATCAAAAAATTACGAAATGAAGTGGTGAATAGACTACAACTTACCTTGCAAGCTATGGAGTTGTCTAAGATTGGTGGGCGGAGGCATTTCAAGAATGGCCTTGACTTTAGTAGGGTCAACCTCTATAGCATGTAATGAAACAATAAATCCTAGAAGATTTCTGAGAGAACCGCAAAGATGCACTTCTTGAGTGAAGGTGAACGCAATACTTAATGAGGTAGTCAAAGATGGTTTTAGGATGGTGAGATGCTTGGAGTGGCATTTAGATTTGGCTAGGAGACCATCTACGTAATCTTCCAATATACGATGCATGATGTCATGGAAGATGTAGGTCATGGCCCGGCCTGGTATGTGGCACCAACGTTTTTAAGGCAAAAAGGCATGACTTGATAGTAGAAGGTCCCCCAAGGGGTGATGAATGTGGTTTTGTGATGATCCTCGAGCAAGCAAGATTTGGTTATAGCTAGAGAAACCATCCATGAGTGATAAAATCTCATGACCAGCAATAAGGTCAACTTGTTGGTCAATATCGGGTAGAGGAAAATCATCTTTTGGGCAAGTGAGGTTGAGGTCATGGAAATTTGTGCAAATGTGAAGTCCCCCTGCCGCCATAGTGAGCAGGGGACAATGTTATAAATCCACCAGGATAATCAATGGGTAAGATGAAGGAAACAAAAAGAAGGAACTGAAGTTCTTCATTGACCAGAAGTGTAATGAGAGGGTGCATTTTCCTCAACTTTTGTTTTATGCGTTTAGCATCGGGAATGGTTATGATATTATGGACCACTATGGTGGGGTCAATACTAGGGCATGTCTACGTAAGACCAAGCAAAAGTGTGGTTATGGTTTTAAGGAGCGAAGTGATGGCTTCCTATTCAACAAAATCTAAATATTGACCAATCTTTAGAATGTGTGGGTCGTCCTGAGTATGGATGTTGATTTCAATAGTTGATTCGTTCAACATGGCTTGCATCTTAGATGGTAATGACCGATGAATATACAAGTCTTGAGCACAAGGTAGGTGAGTATAGATTCATCATCCTAACTTTGAACGAGCGTTAATCAAAGATGTATTGTCATCAATCATTTCAGGATATAGGAAGGGAAGAGAAGAGGGAGCCTTACCATCACGTTGCTAAATCAGAGGCCTCAAGGAAATGGTGTTTATGAATTTTTTTTTTAGGAGGAATGGATTCTAGATCCATTGACTCCGTCGGTGAAGGTGGTGAAGAAGGTGGAGTAGGTGATGAAGGTGGAGAAGGGATGATGTCCTCAATAAGTTCAATGTGGGCCTTTTTGGTAGGAGGTTCAACAAAGTTGATACCACTATGGTCGTTATGTTTACGGGTAGTACATGGAATAATAGTATGGCGGCCTTGTTCATAAAAACCAAAACCAAAACAAAACCCTTCCATGCACATCGGTGCAAGAAGGTGTGGTTGAAAACGGAGATTGGTGAGTGATTGGAGGTCGACGAGAGAAAATGGGTGGGTTTGTGATGGTGGTTTAGGTGTATAAGTGGTAGTATCAAGTCCCCATAGGTGAGATTGGTACAAAGGTAGGGAGGACCATAAAGGAGGCACTCTCCATATGGTAATCATAGTGAGGGTGTTGGTGAAGAAATCTATAATCTTGTGGAGTTAGGAATGTGTTGAAACTATATAGGTGATACTCCCTAGAGTGAGGCATTGAAAATGCCTTCTAAGGGATCGGTGATCGATATGTGGGTAAATGAGATAAAAAAATGTGTTAGAGGTTGGATCAGAGGTGGAGACAACTGATTGGGAGGCTGATAGGTCAGCCGTGGAGGTTGTGGTAGTGGTAGGAATGGAAGATGTAGGTGCGGTCAAGGTAGTGGTGGCACTGGTGAGTGAATGTGTGGGTGAAGAGGAAGTGGTCATGGAGGTAGATGCTTTAATGGGTATAAGCACGTCATTGGGTTGGTAAAGCATGTTGTAGGTTTTGAAGGGTGATGGGTCAGCCAAAATGGTATAGGTGTGTCCTTCATGCTCAAAATTTACACAATGATGCAAAGTGGAAGGAACACAACCCTTGACACAAATCCAGGTCTACTAAGCAACATGTTATATTGAAATTCCCCTCTAAGACATAAAATAGATCCGGAATAGTGCAGGGCCCACACAGACATGGAGGATGATGGTGTAAAGTGTAGAGGTGATAGCGTCATTAAATGAATGCAAAATGATGAGATGTTTATGCATATAATTGTCGGGTATGCGTATTGGGCGAATGCATGGGAAGAGATGATGTTATGCTAGCACCCCCATCAATCATAACACATCATACACATATATCATCGATGTGGAAATAGATGAAGAGAGCTGGATCTAGGTCTTCACTTGGTGTGGTGTGATCTCTTCATCTGAGAAGCTGAGTGCGGCTGCTTGGTGAGTAGGTGGAGGTGTAGATGAAGGTGGTAATTTGGTGAGAGAGGCTACATGATGGGGTGTAATAATGAAGGCTACGGGTGTAGGATCATTGGGTAAGACCTCAAGATTGAACCTCCATGAGATCTTGACGATGGGATTTTGAGGTCCTGCATGAGGTTGTATAGAGACATTTTGAGGGGGATTGGTGTAATTGTTTGAGCATCGCGTAATGTGTAAACCCATTAGAAATAGGATATGTGGGGCTGCGAGATAGTGACTTTAGGTATGGGTATGAGATGATATGTTGGAGTGTGGTTGCTCGGTGGGTTAGTTACCTTTCCTTGCCTTTATCCTTCGAGTGCGAGTAACTACGTGGATCATGTTGATTTGAGGCGGAGAGGTAGGTGAAGTAGGTGAGCCATGAAAGGTGTAACGACAAAGAAGGGAAAAAACTAAGTGGTGGGAGGGAACCTTGTGAGATGAGTTGGGCACACCAACATTTGGGTGTAGGTTTGGCGAGTTCTTTGATGCGAACCATGTTAATTTTGAATCTTGGGGGTGGCTCTAGAAGTTGTGTGGGCGAGAGGTCTTGGTCGTTGAGTAGGCAATGAGGGAAGAGCTGTGGTAATGGGTCTTGGTGAAATGGGGTCCTCATCGAGAAGGTCATCATCGTCAAATGTGGATGACTATGGAGGAAGGGTCTTTGCATGAGGAGGAAGGGAAGTGACAGGTGGGTTTGGGTGTAAGTGTGGTGGATTATGGAGGAAGGGTCTTTGCATGAGGAGGAGTGGGTTGAGCTATGGTTTTAGGTGCGGTGTGGTCTTAGGTGTTGGTCATGTTTTCTTGGGTAGGGGTATTGTAGATGAAATGGAAAGAGAGTGCATGGTTGGTTTGACTACCTTATTAGAGGGTAGCGAATATTTGTCTTTAGGCTACACCTTCTTGGGTAAAGGTGATACAGTGCATGAGAACTAGAGGAAAAAGTGGATGGGGAAAAGGGTGAGTTACCCATGGGGATAATCAACGTACTATATGAAGGTAGATGACACACAGTCGTACATGAGGTGTGAGGGAAAGAGACTGAAGTGTCATGGGTTGTGAAGAAGTTATCGATGGTATTGGAGGTATGGGTGGTAAATATGTTACAAGTGTGGGTGAAAGTCATGTTGGGTGCTTGGGTATGTTAGAGGTCTACGAGGGAGGAATGGGCTACCGTGTTTTTAATTTACCGAAGGGTGGAGGTTTCTTAACCATGGTGGAAGGAAAGGTCCTAAGACAAATGGAAGGGGTGAAGGTGATGAAGGTGGGGTCAACGAGGTTGGAGTATGAGATCTATGGGATTTTCTTCTTCTATTTGGATGCCGATTAAGCTTGGTGTTGGCTTTGGAGGATGCGGCTAAATCTAATTTGATAGGTGGATGAGTTAGGCTAGCCGTTGGGATGACCCCTAAGGTAGTAATAGGTTTAGGAAAAGAAGATGATGTAGGTGTGGGTTTGGATGTAGATGCATGTTGGGTTATGGGTAGGGGTGTGAGTTGAGCCATGAGTGGTATCGTGGAAGAATTTTTGATAGTTGTGGTTGTGTTTGGTTCGATTGGCTGAAATATTTTTGGATAGATAGTGGAAGTGTCAGTGAGTGACATATGCATTTGTGTTGAGACAGGAAGTAGAAGACACCCCCAAAGTAAGGCTCTATCCACATAATCCAGGTGGTCGGCTAAGCATGAGAATGACACTGTAGTGGGTGAGGTTGATGAGGATCTAATGGTGATTCTCGTAAAATGTGTCTTAGAAATAGGGAATGTGCTAGCTTCACACGTGGGTAAGAGAGCCAAAACTAAATCCGTAGGATCTTGGGTAGTTGATGAAGAATGGTCACCTAGAGGTAACGACATTTCTAAGGGATCTTTGATAGGTGGAGGAGATGATGGGTGTTCCTCTGTGGGTGGAGGAGATAAACAAGCATCTTTCATGGGTTAGAGGGGTACCACGGGTGATGTCTCTTTAGGTGGAGAAGCCAAAGGTGAAATGGTCTTGATGTTAACAGAAGGCTCCTTCACAAGTGAGGGAGGAGAAAAAGGGTGTTCCTCATGGGTGGAGGAATAGGTGAAGTGATTTCATGTGTAGGTGGAGGTATTTGGGCTAGGATTTCCTCTATGGAAGGAATATGACATAATTGGGAAGCAAGCTGGTGTGTCATTGAAAATAGCATGGACCTCGCGGGCATGTCTATCATGAGTTGAGGTCTCTCCGGTTTGATCAGAAGAAGGGGCATGATTAGGAAATGGTTTCTTAAAGATGTGTAGGTTTTGATTGGCAGGTGTATTAGGATTATCTAAGGTTAACTCACCTTTCTTAAGAATTTATTGGACAATATTTTTGAAAATGATGTAATTGCCATCACTATGACCTTTTACCCGATGATAGTTTCAAAAGTCGTGCTCTTTGTACCACGCGGGTATGGGGCAAGCATGATCAAAACTAGTGTGTGGTTTTATAGGAGGAAGGGTGATGGCCCCAGACTTTAATGAGCTTTTCTAAGATAAAAGAGTAAGGCTCCCCAATTGGGGTGTATTTGTTGTTCTTGTTATGTCCGAATTGAAAGGTTTGGATAGGAGAAAGATTAGATGAGGGATTAACCTAATTTAATGAATGAGCTTGCTTGGCCTTGAGTACCTCTGCGTTAGTGGTTCCCTTAGCTTTTGAATAATTGTGTTTTGGTTTCAAAGAAGAGGTATCATTTGACTTAAATGCTGAGTTCTTATTGTGTAGTTTAATTTTAATTTGTTTGATGGCCCGAATCTCTAGCTTTCGTGCCATGGTGAAAGCCTCATTGAGGGTTCAAAATTATACACCTACGAGGTTGGTGAGATATGTCTAGCACAAGCCTGCGTGAAGAGCTCTATGAATTCAGTTTTTGGCAGTTGGAATGTGAGTTGATTGATCGAGGCTATGCTTAATGAGTGACAATATACGTGATAGGTTCATCATCATATTGACACGTATATTAGAGGTCAATCATGGTAACCTTCTTAACATTGATGGAGAAGTGGTCTAAGAAGGCTTGGGCTACCTAATTGAATGAGAAGATAGAATGTCTAGGTAACCCACCATACTAGTCTAATGTGGGCTCGGTCGAGACATGGGAAAGGTCCTCGGGAGCAAAGCGTCATCATGGGAAATCAGATAACAATCATGTTTGAAAGACTGCAAGTCTTATGCGGGTCCTCTTTGCTATTAAAGTGGTTAAATTTAGGCATTTCCCAATGTACAAGATATGGACGAATAGGAATATTTTGGTGGATGGGATCATTACAAATCTCATCATAGGTGAGAGAGTTGTGTGTGGTGAGAGACCAATGCCTCTAGTGTCTACATCTTTTCCATAATTAACTTGATTAGGTCATTGGTAGGATGTGATGTATGGGTACCTCCCGTAGCGTAAGGAGTTTGGTGTTGGAGATATGATGGATGTGGCATTCTAGTAGATGGTGATGCCATATAGGTAGATTGAGAAGGAGGAAGTGAAATAGGGGGTACATCCCCATAATGAATAACAGATGAAATGGGAGGTTGATGATAGTACGTATATGGAGGTGGAAGGGTTGTGGTGACCCTAGTAGTAATGAGGGCTAAGGATTGTGGAATGGAAAGGAAAATATTTTGAAAAGGGGTGGAGGTCACCGACACCGGGGGTGGTTGTGTAGCTACGGGTATATGTGAGATAATAGGCATGGATGAGGTTATGTTCTGGGTGGTTGGTGAAGGTATAGTGGATGTAGTGGGTGTAATAGATGTGGTAGATACGCAAAGTGGTCATAACATGTATAGAGGCGTAGCTATGAAAATACCGGGGCAAGGTAGATGCTAGTAGTGTAGAACCAGATGGGGTATTTGTAGAAGTAGGAACAAGAGCCGGGGGATAGATATGGGCATGCCATATATCAACCGACCCGAGGCATCTCGAGAGGACAAGTGGGAAAGATAAAACTACAAGGTGGTAGAGTTTTGGTCAAGGAGTCGTGTGAACTCCTTGTCCCTGTGGCGATACTGATAGGTTGGGTAGGATCCATGGGTGATAAAATAGAAGGTGGCGAAGGACTAGGTGGGATTGGTTGAAAATTGGCATGAAATATGAGGACATTTTTTTGGCAACACGTCAAAGCACCATGTGAATAAGTATTGATCTGGTAGGACTTCTTTCTGTAAATGACACATAAATACAACAAAGACAGGAAAAATAGGTGGTGGTAGGTAGATTAGATACAAAATGTCAGCTAGAATTTTGAGCAAAGCTACTCAATGTTGGTTAGGTAAACTGATGTTGGTCACGAGATAAATGTGGTCGATCACTGTGGAAAATGGACAGTTTGTCAAAACAAGGCAAAAGGCTAACAATCTGCTAAGTAGATAAGCTGCTGATGAATTTTTCAGGACAATGAATATGATGAGAGTGACAAAGACTCTAAACAACAAAGAAGTTGAAGTAGGTGTCCTTTTGGATAGGTTAACCATAAGAATAGTAAACCGATGCCAGTTGGGCAAAACCAATGATAGTTAGAGAGGGTAACCGCGATGGTCACTGGACCAACACAAGCCAGTTCTTGTGAAATTAAAACAATTATGAAGAAAAGGTGGTTGTGATTTAAGATCGGATGTTGAATCAAACCCGAATTTTGAGAATAAATGAAAATAAGGTCTAGGCACACTCGGATGAATTTGGAATACACCAACTATGATGAGGAGCGTGTAAGGGGAAATAAGAAAATGAAGAACATGTCCTCTCACCTCGTAACGCAAGCCAAGCAAAAACAATAAGAAAAATATGATTCTAAGAGTTCTTTTTCTATTATGTTTGTTCAAACTTATGCTATTAAGGACTCGACTCATGAACTTTAGAATAGAATTTTTGGTGAGATTGGCTTCCTAAAAAGAAGGAGATATACAAGGAGAGGTTTCAGGTATGTTATGGCATGAGCGGGCCTTCCTCTCGAAGTATAACTTGAAGTAGTGAATTGGGGAGTACGCCAATCCTCCGATTAGTGTAATCCTTGATGACGCCCTAGGAAAGATGTCGTTTAAGAATGTGTATATTTTTAATTTGTGTAGTTTGGTAAGACTCGGAGAAAGAGAGAAAATGTGCTTTCTATGATTTTTTTGTCAACCATCGGTAGGAATGACTTCTTGCGTATAGGTTGCCCTCAATTAATGTGAACTAATACGAGAAAAGTAGAATGAACTAAAGTGATTTTAAAAAATCTAAATTGAAATATTGAATTTGATGATGCAAAAGGATGAACAGGAGAAGGGATGCTCTTTCACTAATGTGATTGATGGGTCATTGTATTCTTCCAATCATTTAACTAACATAATCTTTGTCAGTGTCATTCTAAACCAGGGTTGTGTCCTAGGCAGTATGCAATGGAGTCTAGGGGAACCAGTTATACGTTGGGTCTATTGGGGGTTGTTTAGTTTTAGGACTATTCTATAGAAATGCAATTCAAATCTATGGAAATTAAATACAATTCTATAGAATTCAACTATTTGTGATGAAAGGAAATTTAACAACTAATCTTCTGTTGTAAAATGAAATACGCATGCACTATCCTTAACAAATGAAATCACAACTACATAAATGGAACTTAGCAGAAAGCAAGACTATTCGTTAACCATATTTGCATAACAAAAGCATCTATTCTAAGTGAAAGTAGTAATGGAGAAAGTAGGTATAGTTAATCAAAGCATGCATGTGAAATTTATCAAATGACAATTGCAGTAAATCCAATCAAAGAACTGTATGCATGAACTCAAAATAACCTCTTATCTCCTTGGTCGAGTGGGCCCTTGCTCTTCCTCGGGATAGAGGGATTAACAACTTCTGATTCTCAAAATGCCGTGGCTTTCATTAACTCAAAATAAGTTCATAACATAGATAGTAAAAATAATCAAGAACTAGATGCAGATAATCTTCTTCAGTATATCAAAAAGTGGTACTACCAAGTTTTGAAGATGAAGTCTTCATATAGATATTGTTGGTTACAAGATCCACCATATCAGGTGGCATTAAACATTGTCCACCAAATTCTAATTAAAACACATAAATCTCTATGGGCCATTAGGATCAAGCCCAGGCTAATAGGTCAACTTGATGGAAATAGTCTTCAGCCGCATGCTTCAAACTCGGGCTCCATAACCACCGAAACTTCCATCATTCCCTACACACATCATCACATTTGATCTCACAAAGACAGTTAGTAGGAGGTTCATGTGATAATCAGTTTTCATAAACTATAGCAAGGAAAATGCATCAAACCTACTAAGATATAACTACACAAAACATCCCCATGTATTAATAAGTCATATCAAAAAGAGTATTTTTGGCTCGAAGAAATGATATTAATGAGCCAAACAATGCACTCATCAACAATACTAATGAAAGGAAAGAAATGTTCATTTTAAAGCACCAAAATACGATTGATTTTAGATAATAGAAGAAGAGAAGATTCTAGGGAGACATTTTTAATGTGAGAACTTTTTAGAAAGGAAACAAACATGCAAATTTTCACCTCAAAATGAAGAAATGCAAAGAACCCCAAATGGGTCCCACTGGCATGCCAAAATGTTTCACCTGATTCTAGAGTGTTTCTTTGAATATTGATGAAACAGATAAGGGTAAAGGGCTAGGAGGAATACCTGTTAAAATGCTAGTTGAAGGTTGTTGTGTGCGTATGAATTCTTAATCCACAACTGATCATGAGATCTTCCTTTTGGCTTGGAGGAACTACCTGAAATAGAAAACAAGACCACCAAATAAAAGTTAAATAGTATATGTAGTGGACTACCTAGCGTATGCTAGATCCGAGAAGTGTGATACTCCCTAGATGGTGTCAATCCACTGTTTAAAATAACTCAATGTTAATAATAAAGGAAATCCTACTGTAGTTAAAATGATTTAGGTGTCGCATTCGACTATAGTAAGCAAATTCATTCACAACAAAGCTAAGCTATGACCGAATCTAAAGGTCAAGGTCTGTCGGAGTACTAGTACTGGTCGGGTGGTCTTATTCTCGGGGCTGCTTTGGGTATTTGGTGGAGGTTTTAAGCTCTGTTCTTGGTACGAAGGTAAAAACTTAGAGAGGCGACGTCATCGGTCTGGTATGACCGATGTCGGTTTAGGTTAACCAAATGTGATTGTAGGTAACCAAAGACATTGGTATGGTTGGGGTACAGGAAACCCAATAAAAACTTGATGTGAGGGTAGATCTAAAGCTAAATGGAAATAGAAAGGGTAATGAAAAGGTCTCGTGTGTAGGTCCTAGGTGTACTCAGGGAGCTCTAAGAACCGAGTATGGGTAGTTCAATGGTGTGGGTGAAAGAATGGTCAAGCTTACATGGAGGTAAATGGTGGGGAATGGGAATGGGAGTAGAAACTAATAACAAAAGTAAAAGATTCTACAAAAATGACAATGGACAAGTCTTTAGTTAACAAAACACTTCTTGTTATACGAGCTTGATGTTTGGTTCACAATGGAGGGTGATCAAATGGAAGGAACTTGGTGTGGTGCTAGCACTTCCCTGGATGATCTCGTGGAGGAAAATGGCTCTGTTATTGTTTCTAGTGTTGGATGTGGGTTATGATGCATGTACAAATGCTTTGGTTGCGCTTACATACGCAGCTCTAGTTTCATCCCTTTTTACTCTCGAAATGTGCCAACCTCCAAATAAGGTTGTTTTGGGGATTAAATGGTAACTTACGATGGTTCCGGGTTGGTGATGGTGGTTCCAGATTTTGTAGATGGATATTTTTGGCCAAGCTCATGAGATAACCATTATTAATTCCCTTCTGATTAGCCGTCATCCCTTACACTAGGAAAAATATAGTGTTCTCCTCGATCCGAAAATTCTTGATATATACGCAACCCCTTTAGAGAAGCTACAAAGCATCCTCAAAACTACTTAGAGGATTCGTGAGGCCATAGATGAGTTTTGGGAGGCCTATTTTGAAATCCTTTGCATTCAAGCTGATTTGGTTTAGTTTGATTACCGCTTATGAAGCCGAAGTGGGAATTTAGGACTTTGATGCTTGAATCAACAAACCAAATTGAATCCACTAAACAACTTGAATATTCATATTCTAAAACTACATTTGATTACCAAGACAACTCAAATAACGAGGAACTTGAATTTGTGTCTAAATCATTAAGAGACAAGTATACTGATGATTACGACTACAAATTCTTCAAAGAATCTGAGATAGATTATCCAGAGCTCACTTTCGAGAACCCATCATCATCTAAAGATTCTAACACTGAATTTGATTTAGATTTCTAGGTTATAGTTTATATATCTTGGCTTTCACTATATGCTATTAATTTATAATAAAGTCTAAAACTATTAGAACAATTATTATTTTTATCTATCCTATATCACAATTTCCCCTATGTATTGCTTGATTACATAAAATAGTGGGTTGACATCCTTGTGAGGAAGCCCCTTGGAATTCCAGGGACTGGCCTTCACTAGGCAACCCACTTACTATTTTTACTAATTAAAAATTTGGTGCAATGTCTTTGATTGCAACATCATTTGTAACATAGTAGACCAACTATTTTGAACACGTGATGCAACATCAATACAATCCATACACATCGGTAGGTACCGTAAACCCCTTCAATATGAGGTTTGATAAGTTTTGTTATCTTGTTTATTAGGTTAAATTGAATATATTAAACTTTTTAAAACAAATCTATCGGCTTCATGATTTGCGGAAGTTGAAAGGAAATCTGATTAATGAGACCCCACCAAAGCATGTGACAAAGTCAATGATAGACTCATCATCGTACTAACAAATAGATTATAAATCAGTCATAGAGACCGACTGTACATATGAAAATTGACATGGAACCTTCGGCCGCACTCAACCCCCAAGGTCGTGGTAGGGCAGCTGATGTGAAAATGTGTGTGGCTAACTATAGGAGGATCAATGACTAAGATTTGGTAGTGTGATCTCCTAGTAGCTGAGTTGACAAAGGGGAGACTTAGAGGCTATGAATGGGTAACTTAAATTCCCTATGATTTGTGTTAGAGTAGGTATTTACCTTAGCTCATGTTCACCTAGGTACTTTATTTACCTTTATTGTATTTATCCTCACCCACTTATGTGTGTGGATATTTCTTTTATATTATTTAGATATTCGAGAGATATTATCTAGTTGTCAAGTATAGTTCCTTCCTTGATTTATGGTATTGACTAGTTCATTTCTTGATCTATGGTATTGTTTCACCACTTTCTTTATGGATTTGAAGAAATAGATAAGGTGATGGGCCAAGGAGGAATACCTGTTGTGATGGTCTATGTAAAGGTTGTGCGCACGCTTTCTAACTTCTTGATCTAATGCTAACTGCAAGAGCTTCCTTTTGGCTAGGAGGAACTACCTGAAATACAAAAAAAGACCACAAAAGAGAGTTAAACAATATATGTTAGTGGGCTGCCTAGCATGTGCTAGATCCAGAAAGTGTGGTACTTCTTTGGTGGTAGTCAACCCACTATTTAATACACCTTAATGTAAGAAATTTTATGAATAAATAATGTCCTATTGTAGTTGATATGATTTAGGTATCTCATCCAAATACAATAAGAAAATCTAATATAACAGGCTAGGTTATGATCAGATCTAGAAGTAGGGTAGGTAGTCAAGGTGTTGGAATAGGTTAGGGTTAGATTCTGGGTAGCTTGGGTTTCTTGGATGTAGGTTTTTAAGTTTCTGTTATTAAGGATTACCAAATATAGAGACCGATGACGGTTAAGGCATGATGGTAGAAATTCATAAACTAGGTTTTGAGAACCTGTTTGAGGTAAGGTAGTGAGTGTGGGGAAAATGGCTAGGTTTGTAATGGTATTAGGGGTACTTAGAGGTATTCGGGAATTACGTATAGGTGATTGAACAATTGTGGGTGATTAAATGGTTGGATTCATAAGAAGGTAATAATGGTGGGATGAAAAATGCAAATAAATACTCATAAACAGAGATGAAGAAACTTTGTAATCTAAATAAGTATTAAATGATGCGGAGTTAGAGATACACTTCTTGGTGTTTGTAGATTTGATGACTCGGTGATGCTTGATATTTGGAACGGTGCTCGAGCCACAAAAGTGCTTCCCGAAATGCTACTGTGAATGTAAATACCTTTGATTCCATCTTGGTTTTGTCTATGGCTGTATGGGTGTGTGAAAGGGATCTAGTTCTTTCTTACATGTAGATCTCTTTTGTTCCAAAACTCAAGAATATGACCAAGCTCTCAAAAAATGTTACCAAAATGAATATATGGTAATCAAAAATAGTTTAAGGTGACCAACATTGGTGTAGGGTTAATTGATGTATGTTAAGGTGGGAAATCCTAGGTTTACTAAAAATGACAAATCTTGGCAATCTCTGTCTATTCTCGTGAATCAAAATGGGATTTTGTGCTTATATAACCAAGAATATGGTTAGAGGATGAATAGGCATGTGATTTTAGGTTTGAACTAAATCTTAGTTAATTAAGGTAGGTAGGACTAAGTCTTCATTAGTTATGGTGAGTGGATATTGAGTCCTAGTAAAGAGAAACATGCTAAGAATAGGTTTATGATGAGGTGTCTAGGTGAGGTGGTGGGGTGAGGTGGAAATTAGTTTTAATTAAGGTAAATTAATAATGAATGAAGTGAGGATGATTGTTAATTTAATTATAAATAATTAAACTAATATTAATGTGGGGTAAAAGGGTCATGGTTAGGTGAATATGTTTAAGTTGGCTATTTGAAAAGGAACCAAGGGGAGTGTGACCCAATTTTGGTGTCTATAGGTATTGACTAGATCTTTGATGTCTAGTTCTTCCCTAAATTAATTGACTTGACTAGTTCCTTAATGACTAGTTCTTTCATTGATTTATGGCTTCATCTACAACCTTTATTGGTTCTTAGATTGTTATTCCTTGCCTATATAAGAAAGTCACATCCTCATTGTATTTCATTGAGCTCCATAATAATATATGATATTACTACTCATTTGTTTGCAAAGGTTTATGTAAAGTTATTTTGGTGAATTGCTTTCATCTTATTGATCATGGTGTTTGATTAACATATGAGTTCTTGGCTTGGTATGATCTGGTTATCATTCCTTTTATGGTATTAGAGCAGGAGATTGTTATTGACATTCATCGGTAAATTTTATTTTTGAATAATTTATTTGTATATTCATATATGCATGATTTGTTCATTTTTTTTGCTGTGCATTTTTATGCAAAACAGAGCCTTCCATTGGATTTAGAAGGTGGCAAAACCCTAAGATTGACTATAAACTCAACCATTTTTGGAGGAAGTCAATTTTCAAATTCTTTTGCTATTACAAAGGTACAAACTATGCTACTTTGGAATCCATACCAATGAGGAACAAAATCTAGAAATTATCTTTCTAAGTTTCTTGAGATCTACACTAGTTTTTTTCCATTGCGGTGTAGCATTTTTGGGTTGTGTACTGTAAAGCCTTTTTTAAAAGGATGGATCTTATTTTTTTGGCAGGGTACCAGGATGACCATGCACAAATTCTCATTGTAATCCTTAGCCTCTGGTCATATGAGGGATTAAAGCTTGTGATTCCTACTAGTAGGTGCTTAACTCTAACCCCCTTTAATTTTATTTGTGTGGTGAAGGAAAGAACATTTTATTTTGTTTTAGTGGCAACTAAAATAAATAGTAGAGCATAATAATGAAAAGTTTGTATCTTTTGATCGGTAACTCGAGTTTTGAGTGCTAGTTTTTTGCAAAAGTTCTTATTTTCCATTGAAAATATTTATTTTGAGAATCACACTATAATTATAAAGTTTTATATTGTAACATGCACTCATTATAAAGTGCTAAAATAGGGGGTGCTCTTGTTGCATTGTTTGGGGTCTTGTTGCATTGCTTGGTTCTTACATTTTGTTTGGTAATTTTTGAGAATGACATCGAATTCTGCATTAGATCATGTTGAGCCATTAAAAACACATAATTACCACACATGGAAACCAAGAATGGAAATAATAATTAAACATAAAGGATTATGGGCTTTAACTTCTTCATAACAACCAATGTTCACTAGATGTAAGTGACAGTGTATTTTGTTTCATTTAGAAAAATGTGACTCTCCTCTCAAAATATGGGAGAAATTGGAGGATTATTTTGTAAGGTGGATCATATGAGAGCCATGCAACTTGAAATTGAGATCACCTCTCTTAATCTTGAATATTTTCCAACAATTATAGACTATCTTACCAAGTTCAAGCATTTTTTGACACAATTGAAGGGGAGTGGAAGAGATAAGAAAGATGAAGAGTGTGTTTACTTGATTATATCCAAATTGAAAGGACCATTGCAAATATTTTTTTACCTTTTCTCTAGCATGGATGCCTTAGGTGAATCATTTAATATGTCTAACTTAGAAACATTTTGTGAAAGACTTACTAGGAAGAATCCTAATTATCTCACCTTGAGTCTTCCACCTCTCAAAAGGAATTAGTTGCATCTAATCCTAAAGGCAAGAGAAAACCAAAAAGTAAAACCAAATCCACCCCTTCTCCATCTCAAAGTGATCCTAAACCCAAAGAAAACAACTCTAAACCCAAGGAGTCTTCTAAATCTAAGAATAATTCTATCCTTTCATGCTCTTTTTGTGGGGGTAGTGGTCATGAAGAACATAGGTGTTATAAGCGAATGCAAGTCTTAGAGGATGTAGTCAAGAAAAAAAAATTTATATCTCCACTCCACCTCCTTCTAATCAATATGGAAAAGTACTTAATGTTTTTGGGAGATCTCGGTCATCACTTACACACAATTGGTTTATAGATTGGTGCTTCTCATCACATGAATTATTCCAAGGAGTCTTTTATTTCTCTAGGTTTGAGTTCTACTTCCAAAATCGAGGTTGGAGATTCTTCATTTCTTTATGTTGAGGGAAAAGGTGATATACACCTTGATGGTGGTAGTATCCAAGATGCACTGTATGTTCCTAACATTACCACAAATTTTCTTTCGTATATCAAATTTTTCATTCTGGTCAAGGAAAACAATGACTTTTACACCACATGGGGTAGAAGTACAAACTTTTTAGAGCCTCATTCACTTGTTTCTTAAGGTATTTTTGATCATAATTCTATACTATATCACTTTGATGGTTTTGATGAAACTTCCTCTATAGGGACAAGATTGGTTTCTCATGCAGATTCAGAGAGTAAGATTTGGTATGAAATATTTGGACATCTCAATTATAGATATTTGAAGGAGTTGAGCACTCATGGTATGGTAGATGGTCTTCCTATAGTTTCTTGTCTTGAGGGATTTTTCTCTGGCTATGCATTAAGAAAGAAACACAAAGATCCATTTCCTAAGAATTTTTCCAAGAGAGTTTCTTCACCACTTGAGCTTGTGTATAGTGACTTGATGGTTTTTCCTACCCCCTCTTTTAATGGAGCTAAGTATGCACTTACTTTTATTGATAATTTCTTGAGGTGTACTTGGGTTTATTTTCTCAAGTAAAAAGTGATGTTTTTACACACTTCAAAGTATTCAAGTCTTTAGTTGAGAAAAATCTTTTAGTTGTATAAAGAACCTTCACATTGATAATGGGGGAGTAATTTAGTACTGGGTTTTCTAATTTTTGGCAACTCAATGCATTATTCAGCAGCATTATGTTCCTCAAGTAAAAAAGTGATGTTTTTACACACTTCAAAGTATTCAAGTCTTTGGTCGAGAAACAATCTTTTAGTTGTATAAAGAACCTTCGCATTGATAATGGGGGAGTAATTTAGTCGGGTTTTCTAATTTTTGGAAACTCAATGCATTATTCAGCAGCATTATGTTCCTCATACTCCACAAAAGAATGGCTTAGTAGAACAAAAGAATAAAATTTTGAAGGAAATGGCTAACTGTATGATGCATTCTATAGATTTTCCTCCTATCTACTAGGTAGAAGCGAGTTAATTATGATAACTACATTCGAACAACACACCACACAGAGCACTTGAGCATTTGACTCGAAGGAAGCTTGGTCCAACACTAAGCCAAATGTCTCATTTTTTGAGTCTTTAGGAGCCATTCTTAGGCCTTTGTGCCAAAGAAGAAAATGAAATATTTAGATAAGAAGAGCAAACCCTTGATCTTTGTAGGGTATTGTGAGGACATGAGCTCTTATGAATTCTAGATTCTGATACTTATGACATTAGTTTTTGAACACATGTTTAGTTTGATGAGTACTTCACTCCTCATGATTCTTCATCTTCTTCCATGCTCCTTCTTCATAATCTCATCTTGAGGTTCCTTTCTTTGAGGAGGTTGATGAGGAGGTTATACATGTCGTTGAGATTCTATTCCCACCGATGTTGTAATTATGCCTAAATGGGATTATACTACAATTTCTAAGGCAACACCTTTCATACATGATCTTCCACCCACTAGGCATCATCATGCACATTCTACGGAGTTTTGAAATTTTATGTCGGGTAGTTTCGAGTATCCATAGTCTTTTTCAAAGGGTCATGGGATACAGGAGTGGGATGATGTGATGATAGCTGAGTATTCTTATTTGATGAAGAATCATACTTTGGATTTGGTATCTCTTCTTAAAGGAAGAAATATGGTTAGGTTTAAGTGGGTATATCGAACCAAATACATAGTTGATGGGTCCATTGACAAGTATAAGGCTCATCTTGTTGCAAAGGGTTTATCACAAGTTGAAGGTATTGATTACTTTGAGACTTTTACACCCATTACCAAGATAGATTTTGTATACCTTGTACTTACTATTACTGCATCAGAGGGGTGGATTGTATACTAGATGGATATGAAGAGTGCCTTCTTACAGGGAGATTTACAAGAGGAAATATACATGGAGCAACATGCTGGAGTTTTTCAAGATTCTTCTCTTGTTTGTAGGCTCAAGGTCTCTCTATGATATCAAACAAGCCCCTCGGGATTGCTATGAGAAGATTGATTATTTTATTCTATCTATTAGTTTTGTTCATTGCCACTCTGATCATACAATGTATCTCCAACATGTTGGTGAGGATATTATGATACTTGTCTTGTATGTTGATGATCTATTACTTATTGAAAGATCTTCTTCCCACATTCAAAGTATTCAAAGGGATCTTTCGACATAGTTTGACATGACAGATCTTGGGTTATTACATTATTTCCTTAGTTTGTAGATTTCTCAGACAGATTCAGGGATTCATTTGAGTCAGCAAAAGTACACCCATGATCTTCTTTAGTGCTTTGATATGGCTGATTGCAAGCCAAGTCCATCTCTTTTTCAGTTTGGGGTTACTCTTACTTCCACATGTACCACACCACTTTGTGATCCTACATTGTATAGGTAGTTAGTTAGGAGTCTCATGTACTCGACCCATACTCACCTTCACATTTCATTTGTAGTAGGGTTTGTATCTTGGTTTGAAAGTTATTGTGAGTTTGGATTCCCATAGGAATCACCAAATGTACTTTGGTATGATAACCAAAGTGAAATTCACATTTTCGCAACCCATTGTTGAGTACTAAGCAGACCAAACATATTGAAATACACATCCACTTCATTCATCAACACATTCATGATGAAGTTATTTACTTGGAGTACATTCTGACTCAGCAGCAGGTTGTGAACATATTTACAAAGCCTTTTACATCACCTCACTACCTTGAGTTACATGGAATGCTTGGGATTTCATAAGTTGTTCTTAGGGGGTGTTCATGAGAACATCTTCCTTCTTTTTCTTTATCTTTCCTTATAGTAGGATTCTTTCCTTCTTTTGGTTCGAGATTTCTTCATGGATATATTGTACATGAGTACCTCATTAGGCCTAGTTGCCAGGACTCATACTGTGGACATGTCACTTCTATTTTGGCCCCTAGCTTCACTTGAGGGGGGGTGTTAGAGTAGGTATTCACCTTAGCTCATATTCACCTAGGTACTTTATTTACCTTTATTGTATTTATTCTCACCCACTTATGTGTGCGAGATATTATTTTCATCTTATTTAGATATTAGGAGATATTATCTAGTTGTTAGGTATAGTTCCTTTCTTGATCTATGGTATTGACTAGATCCTTGATGTCTAGTTCTTTCCTATATCTATTGACTTGACTAGTTCTTTGATGAATAGTTATTTCCTTGATTTATGGCTTGATCTACGACCTTGACTGGTTCTTAGATTGTTATTCCTTGCATATATGAGAAAGACCCATTCTCATTATATTTCATTAAGTTCCATAATAATATATGATATTATTGTTTATTTGTTTGCAAAGGTTTATGTAAAGTTATTACGGTGAATTGCTTTCATCTTATAGATCATGGTGTTTGATTAGCATATGAGTTCTTAGCTTGGTATGAGCTGGTTATTGTTCCTTTTAGTTTGTATAATTGAATCTCAATGTTAAACTAGTTTGAAGTGTCTAAATTAACTAAGATGAAACTAACAATCTATGCTACTCCTAAGAGGAAACTCCTAAATAAATAAACAAAACTAAAACATCATAACCATAAACAACAATTTATTTTACTCTAAACAAATAAATCCTAAACAAACAAAGCAGCCAGATGTGGCTATTTTCTTGTGCATTTGTGAATTAAATCTAAACTAATTAATCAATTGAATCTTTCTAACAAAACCCTCAATCCTACCTCAGAGGTAGAGAATAAATCACAACTTCAAAGAAGCTATTATTCCCTACAACTTCCTTGGCAATGTTGAAGAGCAAACTTTCTAATTTGATTTGATCTACTATGATTGCTTGATAATTGAAAGAACAAAAAAATTTCTCTACTATATTTGATATGAATTTGAATTGATAAATTTAGAATTGATAATTTGAATGAATGAAGGAAAAAAACACCTCCAACCTGGATATGCAAGAACAATGGAAAATATGGTTGTGTGAATATTTTTCCCCTCAATTTATCCTTTTGATTTATGTGTCCACGTGAGTCCAATAGGTGGGAATGTAGTGACAATAGAGGAAGAAAGTGCAGGAGTAACAACAAACTAAATTGCGAGACTAGGAAACAATACACAAGCACAATTGAATTGAGATTGGCTTTGGAAATTTCCAGCAAGAAAGGAAAAACTTTGTAATAATAAGAATACTCAAAATTTCTCTAGCCATTTTCTTGAAAACAAGTGAATTTATATAAAGTTAGTTGTAGAGTGTACAAACACACTTGACAAAAATGGGATGCCAAATCATCACATGAAGAGGTAGTTCAAACTGATTAATTCTATTTAAAAATAGAAGAGGGAGTGAAGACTATGCAATCAAGCCCAAATTTAGCTAATTTGGTTCACAAACGTGCCTTGGAAGTGAAGTTAATTGAAATCACGTGTGTCTAATTTACGCATGAAGGTTTATGGAAAAATCATGTAGAACCACCGCCTCGCGCAGGTGACGAACACAAACCGCTGCCCCGACTAGGGCGGTGGTCACAAAATCATTGTCTTGCCACGGGTGGTGGTTACAAAACCACCACCGAGGCATTGTAGTGGTTTTGACACTAAAGGTCAAAACATACATAAAATGAAGCGGGAAGCTAGAAAAAAACATACAAGGGATAAGTAGGGATGTCTAGGATACAAATATATACTATGAATGGATTTAGGAACTCAAACACCTTCTAAAAGAATATGAATCATCATTAGGGACCTTTTGTAACTTTTTTCCGACAATGTAGCATGTGTAATTTTGGGTGCATACATATTGACCTATATATCAGAGAAGCGTCTTATACATGAAGAGGTGTAAAATGTAGAATCCGAGTATGGCATTCCTGAAATGGGGAGTTAGAAGCTATACGACATGCCCATGTGCCAAAAAAATCACCTTTGTCCAAACTCCCACTACCCGCAAGAGGAAAGGAAAATCAAGTTCAAATAGATTAAACATCGGAAAATAAATGCTCAACTAAGATGACAAGAGGACTTACCATTTGTTTGGGGATATAGAAATATACTTGCGCCCATGCTCTATCCTCGCGAACACATGTACTCAAAATGAGGTTAATATTACAAAATAAACTCACTTTTCAATTCATTTGCACATATTCAATTGGTGATTTTTGAGCTTTGGACCCACAGTGACCGCTTTTGATGAGAGTACAACCAAAATGACTATTATGAGATCACAATCATGCCTCCACGAGCGAGAGATCGAGCCACAAAGTCTAAGGTTAGTTTTTCTCATTTGTTTGTTTTGAAACCTAAAATATAAAATGTCAAAAATATTTATCTAGGAGGGGTCATTTTTGAAATTTCTTGTTTTAAACTAGTCTTTGGGGGTGCCCATAAAGTAGTCTTTTATTTCATCTAAAATGGTCATTTTTGTGTTTTTAAGAGCTTTTAGGAAATGTAATCATATGGCGAAACTTTTTAGGACCGCCACCATGAGCAAGGAGGTGGTTATAGGATTTACGCCTTGGTAGGGTGACGATTACAAAACCATCACCTTGGTAGCGGTGGTCACAAAACCACCACCCCGCATAGAAGGCAAGCGGTTTTGAACATAATGAAAAAAATTATTGTGCTTAGTGTTAGTGTCATTTCGAGCTTACTTTGTGTGCCCTAATTTTTCATATCCAATTTCACTCAAAAAAATTATCTCCCAAAATTGGTGATTTGCAATTCATCCCCTCCAGTTGAATGTTCCAAAATTTCCCACAAACTTGTTGTTCTGCCCTGGTTTAAAAGAAAAATCCACGTATGCTCTTATTTCGTGCCCTAGGTTTTTCCATTTTTTGGGCTGTGTCATTTTCCCTTTACTAGATCATGTAAAAGGTCAAAATTGATCAAATTTTAATTGTTTACAATTGGAGACACATTCCCAAGGTTAAAAATAATGTTAATCCATGCTTCAGTTGAGTTAAAATCGAAAAATTTGTAATCCTTGTTAAAAAATTTGGTTTCTAGGGCATCCTTTAAATTTTCCACGTTTTGACGGTCAGACGGGCATCTTTTCCTGTCAAATTCATCCTCTACATGCAAGGGTGACGTGTCGAGTTCTTATTAGTGAGGAGTGGCAAGAAATGTCCCTAACTTATCATTTTTGAAATTTTGGCAAAAGGGAAAATTTTAATCCGTGGCTCCGCCTTCTGCAATGAAGTGCCTACATGGCACATTTTGATTGGCTAGGGATTGGTAGGTGGTGGGGTTTCCTTAGGAAATTTTGCTTTCATTATGCAAAATTTTCAAAATCAATTTTTGGCCCGAAGGCCTGCAGCGAATAGGGAGAAGACACGTGGCATAGAGGGCATGCGGATGGCAGGGGGGACTTGGAGAATTTTGATGTTTTATGGCTCAAAATGATAAAGTGAATTTTTGGCCCAAGGGCCCTCGGCTAATCCCTAGTGGACACGTGTCTAGGAAAGGATAGAATGGGGCAGCGGGCTTTCTAATGACTTTGAAGTTTTTAAACTTCAAATGGTAAAAATCAAATTTTGGCCCGATACCCCGCAACCAATGGGAAGAGGACATGTGTCCAAAATTTGCAAAAATGGAGGAGGGGGTGAGGGAAGACTTGGTGATTTTTGCTTTGTTTTCTAAAGGTGAAAATTGGATTATAGCCCCGCTCCAATCAGATGGAGACACGTGTCAAAAATTCAAGGGTCAAATGCCTTGTACAAATTTTTGATCAAATTGAAGAGGCAGGTTCGGGCCTTCGGAGGCAAAAGTAAAATTTTGCCTTTTGGCAAATGGAGCTAAAGTACAAATGAGAGGCATGCCTCCACACCAATAGGAGATGGACACGTGGCAAGGGAGAAAAATGGGGTGCGGGCCCGGGAAAAATGTGATTTTTTCCCAAAATCCATAAAATGGCAAAATTGATAGAATTGGTTCACGGTTTCAATGGGACCCATTGTTGGACACGTGGCAGCCTAGAAGGCGAGGTAGATAAATGTGGCAAAATTTTCCAAATTTTCAAAAGGTTGTAAAAGCATTTTTTGGAAGCATGGGCCCGATCCAATCACATTTTGACACGCATCCCACCTTGTCCAAGGTTTAAAAAAGGTAATTTTGAGCTTATTTCTAGATCTCATCTTCCACGTGGAGGGTGGACATTTAAAGTTGATACAAAATCGATGGCTACTGTGCATTCATCTATTTGGGCCACCATGAGAGCTCCAAGAAGCTTGGAATCGTGATTTCTTCATCAAATTTCATCAAACCTTATATGATTTTGGGTTGTCTTGGCCTTCTGAGAACATTGGAAACATTTTTATGGCTTGATTTCTTGATCTAGAGTGTTTTTGATATAATTTTTGCTCAAGCCTATCAAAAACATAAAAGTCAAATCTGGAAATTACAGAGGTAAAATTGAAAAGGGGAAAAGGTAAAAATGATGAATGAAAGATGCTTACATGCCTGAATGATAAAAACATGACCCTGGGGTGGATAATGATCCGAATTTGTGTAATAATTTGATTTTTGTGCATATCCTGCAACTCGCGAGTTGTTTTTCTATTCGTGTTACCTTGTCATTAAATCATGAGGTTTTTGTAACAAATTTGATCCCATAGCATATTATTTTCTTGGGAAGGAAGACTCCAAGGTGGCATGAAGTATATTATGCATTTTGGAAAAATGTAAATGGTCGGGAGTTGAAAATCACGAGCAAATTTTGAGAAAAAGCTCATTTTCTGAGAAAATCCACCAAAGAACCAGGTTAATGTCTCATGTGTTGGAAAATTCATGTATGTGGGTTGGTTACAAGTGTATAGCCACCACACAACTTTGAGATTGTTCATGTAACTCTCCCTTGCTATTGAATCTAACAAGCTTTGAATTAAATATGTGTTTTTCTTTGGGCAATATGATGTTTGTTATCAATTTTAAATGCCTGCAAATAAATTTTATTGTTCTTGTTGCAATATTGCATTGAAAGTCTTTAGAAATCACATAGGATCTCCATTTCTGGTTGATAGTTTAGTGGCATTTGCAATCTCATACTCAGAAGAGCCTTCATCTGATAAGGAGATAAACAAATTTAAAATCACTTTACCTTCCTTGACTGTAGAGATTTCTTGTAAGCCTTTGGGGGCACCTTAGGCATGGTTTGATCATGGGTTTTTGTGTTTAATTGAGTTCTTTACTTCAATATTTTGTGGTGAGTTCTCAAAGATTGTGTGAAGAGTGCAACATGGGCTTCCATTTGTGCCTCTTCTAGTTGAAAGAACATCCTAATTATTTTAGGCATTTCATCTGATAGTTGTTCAAGTATTGTATAGATTGTCAAAGATATGATCTATCCTAGTTTTTCTTATCAATCTCCCACCAAAAATCATCCAAAAACAAAGATTCTATCATGTAATATCCCTAATTTACATGTGTATACCCACAGAAGATCAAAATCCATTTGCAAAAGTATGCATAACAGATCAGGATTTCCAATGTCTCTAGTAACCTTTGCCTTGTTTTGAGAACATACCCATGTTTTGAGAAGTGAAAAATTGTGAGAGTTCAGATCTGGGGTGTTGATCATGTTTTCATCAAGGTCTCCATCATAGAATTTCAAGCAAAGAGAAGGGCATCTTCATCTCCTTCACCATTACAAGGTTATAAAATAGGTCCTCTTACCTTGGTTACAAGGCACAACCTAAAACAACTAGGAAAAGATCAAGTCCTATTGGAGTGCTATCCATTTCTCCACAAACCTGAGTGCTAGCTAGACCATATCCCCGGCTACCAATGACATACAACATGGTCTAATCTATCTTTAAGCTCCATGACATAATTGTGGTGCTGCTCAGACTGAAAAGGAGAACAAATTTGGATACCAACACGAGTGGCGCCATTATCGGGGAGCTCTTGGATTTCCTTGGTGTTTTTGAAGTGTTTGAAGAGTTTGAGCATTTGTGTATTCAAGTTTTTGAGCTGTTGCATTGTCAAGATATCATCCTATGTTTCAGATCTGCAGGTTTTAAAGCAAAGGTTTCAAGCTCAGCCTGCCCTTTTTCCATGTACTAGCAGTTCATACACTTTTGTTGCATTATGTTTGGTTGATTGAAGAAGAAGAAGGTTTGGTTTATAAAGCCCTGCAAAGTTGTCAAGTACTAGAAAACATTTGATAGAATTATTTTAGTGCATTCTTGCACAACTAAGGTGAAATTCTTTAGTGGCAACTCCATGCTGATCTAAATTTGGAAATACTAGCATCTTAAGCTTTTAGTCATTTATTTTTTTGCTGTTGATCTCTGTAAAACTTGAGGAAGAAGATCTCTCTTCCTTAAAGACTCGCTAAAATTTTTTCTCAGATTTAAGAAGTTCAGAGTTGGAAAGGAGAAGAGTTTGGAAATTGGTTATGAAATGACACAGTGCAAAGATATAGCCATTGGTGAGAGAGATCAGCCTTTAGTAGAGGACTATCGCTCTTCTTCAAGTGATTCTCGATTCAAGCAATCCTCTCATAAACTGTTTACCTCAGCTAGTGAGGGTCTTTCTACTGTAATTGGTAAGTTCCTTCTCCAATCTACCCTCTCGTATTTTAATTCAAGTAAAAATTTCCAAGAAAATCAAGTACTTAGAGGATACCGGTCTTATGAATCACATTCTTAAACCCCAAAGACATAAAGACTCCTCATCAACTTGTCTCATCTCCAAGATCACCCCCACAAAACAATATGGCTCAACCTAGACCTCCATTTGTTGTTAACACCTTTAGTCCTATAAATTTTAGAGGAATGGATGGTTACCCAAATGCTATCCCACAAGATGTCGAAATAGGTTGCCAAAATTTCAGTGGTAACAATTATATTATCGGTGATCAACATCTCAAACTTTTTGATAATATGATGGAGGATTTTGAGATAGAGTTTGAAGATGTGTATATTAAGTTATTTATTCATACACTAGAAGAATATGTCGGATTGGTATAAGGCTCTACCCGATAACTCTATTGATTCATGGACTAAAATGAAAAATGCATTTGGGTTACAATATGGTGACAGTAACTGATCCTATATTTATTTTATCCGAGCTTGAGAATATTAAGAAGAACCCTAATGAATCAGTCCATGACTTCAACACAAGGTTTAACAAAACTTTGAGAAGGCTCCCCTGTTAGTTTGAGGCCTTGTGATGAATCTTGTTTAATCAAATATGTAGATGCATTTGATAAAAAGGAAGCCTATTACCTAAGAGACAAGAACCCAACCAATATAAGACAATCTTTCACCATGGCACTTCAAATTGAGAACAATATCAAGGCTGTTGGGAAACCTCTTAAAAGATATGGTGTAAAATTGATAAACCCCGAAAACGTCAAGCTAGCAAAGGTTCCGATTTAGAAGAGGTTGTGAAGAATTTGGCACGGGGGTCAAGGAAATATCATACAAGTTGGCAAGAGCTAAGAAGGGAATTCGGTAGACTTCACAAGGTTAGTCTAGGCAGCAGGAAAAAGATAGATTTGGAAATCACCATAGGAATGAGTAGAGGTTTGATGAAAAGGGTAAAGGGCCTGTCTGGGATTTGCAAATAGACAACCCCAAACATGTGAAAATAGATTGGTTCTTGACCCTCTAGCTGCTGTGGTTGCTATTGTTGATGAAGTTACTGATATAGACTGGTGTGATAGATGTTTTCTTCCTCATCCTCCATGTGAATCAGACCAACATGCTGATGAAGATGATAATGAGGATGGAACCGATGATGATATTTGCATGGTGGGCTGTTCTTCAAGCTCACAAGGAGGAGCAACATCTCGAAGTAATAAGTGTTATGAATGCTACTACCTTTTGGGATTTCATCAGCAAGTAAAAGTATTTTCCCCCTCATGCTCTTGAAGTTGATGTAGTGCAAGATTTTGAAATCCCTAACAATGACTTTGAATACTCGAGAGCTTTGATGATTAAGAAGTATGATGGTGGTATCCCTTCGGAGGAAGATAGAAAATTGTTGATGAATGTTGTTATAGCTCAAGAGAAGGACTATAACAGTAGAAGCAAAGTTGTTAAGGGAGTTGGGCCTCAAGCCAAAACTAAAGCACCCTTGTTCACAAGCATTCCAAAAGAATCTCATAGGAAAGAAAAACTAGCTAGAAGCTCACTGTCCGAGAAAAATTATAGTCCTCATCATGCCCAAGCTGCCAAGAATCCTTTGCCATCTGATGAATCTTCTTGTATCCCTTCCAATGCTATTTTGCCAAAGAGTGTCCCCTATGACATAGCCCAGGTATTGAGCCAAATTAAAGTGAGTGTTCCAATCATTGAGTTTCTTAGAATTCCTGAGCATAAGAAGAGAGCATTTGAGTACTTGGGATTGAAAGAAGAGAAGATCACCCCAAGTAGAAATGTAAATGTTGTTGAGACTCCTCTTCAAATCATTGCTGGCCTTGAAACACCACCAATAGTGGAAGATCTTGGAGAGACACCTGAGGTATATTTGGGGACATCCTTGGTTGATTCCCAATTGAATGTTGATCCATTCTTTACAACTTTGCTCATAAAAGATAGGCTACTTCACAATTGTATGTTTGATTCTAGTGCATCATGTAATGTCATGCCTCTAGAAGTCATGAATGAGTTGGATATCAAGGTGACAACTACCTATGGGAAGTGTATTGCCATGGATTCAAGGGAAGTGTTGGTGGTTGGTTGTGTGAAGGGTTTAATAGTGCAACTTGCAGCCTATCTAGGTAAGAATTTGAAACTAGATGTTGTAATTGTTGATTGCCCTGCCAAATGGGGTATGATTTTGTCAAGAAAATGGGCTGCAAGTGTTGGTGGAAGTGTTTAGATGGATATGTCTTTTTCCACCATTCCCATTGAGGGCATCTTGGTCAAACTTTATGGTGAAAAGAAGATGTTGCACCTGATTGAAGATCCCAACAATACTTTCTATGAGGTGTTGTTTTCATGCTTTGTAGATCGAGAATTTCATTGGTTTTTCTGATGGAAAAGAACACAAGATGGACAGATCAAAGTGCCTTGATATGGTAGGTTCTCCTTGGACCTTGCTATTTGATGGAGCTTGCTCCAAATTTGGAAATGGTGCTGGTATAGTTTTGCTTTCTCCTAGTTTGGAAGAGTTTGATTTTTCCTTCAAACTTAATTTTGAATGCACTAACAATGTTGCTAAGTATGAGGCATTGTTGTTGGGGTTAAGGATTGCATGGAAGTATGGAGTGAAAGATATTGTTGCAAAAGGAGACTCAGAGCTGGTTGTCAAACAAATAAGAAAATTGTATGCTACAAAAAATCAGCGTATGAAACAATATAAGCATGCAGTTTGGGATTTAATTGAAATGTTTGATTCCTTTAACATTGTTTACCATGACATAGGTCTTAATGATGCTGCTGATAAGTTGGCAAAGGTCTTTGGGTTCTAGGTTTGTTTGAAAATTGCACCATTTCACCTTATTGTGAATACAATATTGAAGTGCTAACTAGGCCAAACCTGTCCCCCGATAATGTGAAACATTGGCAAGTCTTTAACAATGATGCTCAAGTGCTCGGGTTCCTAAAAAACCAAGGTGAGTTTGCAAATCAGAATATTGATTGGGAGCCAATGGTATGCATGGATGAAGGAAGAGAAAATTTGTTTGGAAAAGATATCATGCATTGAAAACAAACACCATTCCTAGAGGTCTTTTTGCACTTGAGTTAAATTTTAACAATGTTGATTACATCATAAATAGAAACATGTCTACTTCAAGGGATGTGGAAGAGCATGAATTGGGAACAAAGGAAAACCAAGGAAGGTTTGGTTGGGTAGAAATTTAAGTAAAGAAGAAAAAATAGTCCTATGCCTAACTCTTGAAAAAATATCAAGACTGCCTTGCTTGGTCCTATTCAGAGCTGAAAGCATACAGAGAAGATTTATTTCAGCATGAGATCCCTCTTGAAACAAATTCCAAACCATTCAGACAGAGGCAAAGGCCAATTAATCCACTTCTCTCCATGAAAATGCAAGAGGAGTTAAAGAAGTTGAGAGAGGGAGGTATTATTCAGCCCACTAGATATTCATCTTGGGTTGCAAACCTTGTGCCGGTTAGAAAGAAGAATGGAGACATCGACTATTATCCAAAATGTGCCCCAACTCATTTTTTGTGGCTAACTCCTTGTGTTCTTGCCTCTCTTGTGCCTCAGTCCACATTTTTTGATTTTAAGGCACTCAAGGCTTTCTAGAAATGGCACCATCAGATAGAGCTCTCTCTCAGCTTTCCAGAAAGGTAAAGTTTGCCTCCTAACTCCTTATATTTTTCAAGTTATGGCTCGGCGGAGTTTTTGTGGAAAATTTTCCCATTTGAGGCCCACAGCCAATAGGAAGCTGCCACATGGCATCCAACCAGTGGAGCGTGGGGAATTTTTGAAAATTTTTCCAAAGACAAAAAAGAGGTAAAATTTGAAAAATTTTCCCGCCGATCCGTTTTTGGGCCGTTTTTGCCCTAAATCTTCAAACGATCATATCTTTTGATCTAGAGCTCAGATTTTCACATTATTTATATCATTGGAAAGCTGTTAAAATTATCTACATGATTCCATGGTCAATTTATAATTTTGGTTCAGTTTGGAGAGAGAAAATTTAAAAACGGTTCTGGTACGTGTCCATGGCCAGAAATGACATTTCAACAACCAAATTTAATACAGAATGGGTCGCATTCTTCTCCAATATGGTCAAAAATGATAGGGTATGGGTTTGTAAGGTCCTCCATGCTATTTTAATGCATTTAGAATCAATGAGGAATGGGCTCCCACATTTTTTACGTTTTCTCTCTCCTGGGCTCGACCCATGCACTGTAAAAGCCAGATTTGGCTCATTTCTTCATGGTTGAACACTTTTTGGCATTGCAAACTTCTTCTTTCACCTCCAGCAAGTGATAGTTGTAAGAATCAGACCTTTTTCATAGTTTGTAATAGGTTTATACCTCTTTGATGGTGGAATGCAAGAGATTTTTACATGGAATTGACAAGGCAAACTCGTGAATGCTTTCACCCTCTCTCATTTGTATTTTTCTACTTCATTTTAAGACCTCTAATTACATCTATCATCTTGTGTATGTTTTACCTTGTTGCATTTCATGAATTTGTGTCTATTTACATGGCAAAAATGTTTCACCACTCCTTTTGGTGCATCACCATCTTTAGTTTAGTTTCATTTTTGCATTTTTATCCCTGTCTCCTTACAATCTAGGGTAGAATTAGGATTAGAACCTCTGTAGTTGTGCAAAATATAGATCTAAATCAAAGGAGTTTGAGGAACCAACCTCTATTTTGGAGATTCCTCTCTCATTTTCACAAGTCCCACACTTGGAGAGAGGTTTCCATGTTGTGCAATCACACTGGATGCTCTAAACATCATTTAGAACCTTGATTTGCATCCAGGGGTGCTGCTGATTTGCAACAACAGTTTTGGCATGCCCGGTGGGACCTTAGAGGTCTCATTTTTATTGCAGCAAAGTTGATGTGCATCTGCTGCAATTTTCTTGCTTGAAAAGAGCTATAATTTGCATATCTGGCAACTCCAAGGGGAAGAATCAACTGGTTTCAGCAGTGCAGGCCTGAAAACTCATGAGAAGAATCACCACAAGGTCAAGAGATGGAGAAGAAGAGGTGCTGTTTGAATATCTGTAGTTATCTCTAAGAGTAAGGCAAAGTGGGAGGAGAATCCAAAGGTCTCCATCTCCACCAAACAGAACTCTCTCAACTCCTCCACCTGGTAGGCCTTTCATTCAATCAACAAGGGTTCTAAGACCAATTAGAATGGCACAAAACAACCCCTATGTTAACTTCACAGAAGCAACCCACTTGCCCTCAATGCACAATATCCAATTCCTATTGCAGCCTTGAAGAACATTCCATACTTCACCTGGAGAAAATTAGACTACTCTGTGTGATCATGTTAAGGATATTGCTAACCTTTGTGCAATTCATGAAATCAATGAGATGCAAGTGGTCACAAGTTGCTTTGGAATCTTCATTCAAGGGGAAAGCATTGCAATGGTTTAGAAGCCTTGGAGCTGGTTCTATCACAAATTGGAATTAGCTGATTATAGCACTTCATGAGCAATTTGGAGAGAAGTGAGACAACTTCTCTTTTTGGAGCAATGACAACCATCAAGAGAGCTCCCAATGAACAAACGGCCGATTTTAACTTTAGATTTCAAAAGACTTGGGAGAGAATTCCGGCAAGTGCTAGGCCAATAGCAGCAGTAAGGTGCTTTTCTCTATTATCTCAAAGCTCTAAATTCTGATATTTCTATGTTGATTCAGTCCATGGGAGGCATAACTATCCCTATGGCTAATAGCATTGCCATTAGGGCTGAAAATTGTTTGATTCAAGTGGCAAACCAGCCCCTAGACCTCCCATGTCATTGTTTCCAAGTTTAGAGAGTCCAAATACCAATCAAGCACCTAATTTGGCTCCTTCTCCCACTCCTATAAATCGGAGTTCAAATGAAGCTTCTACTTCATCTCCAAGTGCCCCAAATGAGCTTCAAGAAGTCATGAAGCAATTGCAAAACCTAGGCAATGAGCTGGTTACTCTCAAAAGGCAACAAGCCCAAGGTTTTAGACCTTCTTACTAGCCCCAAGCTTAGCCTAACAAGAAGCCATACCAACCACAAAGACCTCCTAATCCATTGTAAATGTAAATCAAACAAGGCCTCCTGCCAATAGACCATTTCAGCCCTATAATCCTAATGCCATATCTCGCCTCTAAGGCATTGGTGCCAACACAAAACAACGTTGCTCAAGAGTATGATTGGTGTTTTCCATGTAATGAACCTCATAACCAATCTATGTGCTTCAATGGTGCTTTAAATCAAGCATTAATGGTGACAACTACCGGTGTGGAGGGTGAAGAAGGCAAAGCCAAGGAAACAACCAACAACAAGAAACATTCCAACAACAATTAGCCCCAAATGACACCACATTGGTAAACCGGCAAGCGTAAGATTTTTCGTGGCATGAATCAAGTAGTTTCAAGGTGTGTAGCCAACACAAGGTCAAAAAGAAGGAATTTGGGTGAAGAACAACCATTAGCTCTAACCAATCCACAACCTTCCATAGCTCCACAAATGGTTGGCAAGCAAAATCCAATTTCAAATGCACAAGGGCAGCCAAGAACAACTCCTAGACCAACTCAAATACCAGCTTATTGCTGCCCACGTGCAAGGAGTGAATGTACAAGAAAATGGACATCAAAGAGATCCTTCATCACCATTCAAGTATCATTGATCAAATGAAGAAGACAAATGTTAATATATCAATGTGGGAATCCCTATCTATCCTGTGCCAAAGAGACTTGTTACAAGCTGCCATGAAGAATCGCCAACTTTGAATCAACAAGTTTAGATGCAAGAGAAAGTGATCACAAATGCTTCCCACTGAGGGAAATCATGGAGGACAAAGCAAGGTAAAATGTTGAAGCCCCCTCCTTTCTATGTTTCATTAATCATTGGAAATTAGTTAGTGCACAATTGCATGATAGATTCCGGGGCAAGTAGCTCAAGTGATGCCTAAACAAATAGCTGATCAGCTAGGGCTCCAATATGAAACCATATCCAAAGGTGTAGTGCAGCTGGATGGGACAGCAGGAACAATAGTTGGGGTGATTAGAAACTTGAGTCTTACCTGCATGCATGCCCAAATGTTGTTGTTTTACAAGATGTATCATCATAGACCTTCCACCACTCTTTGCCCTATGCTTGTCAAGGGACTTCACAGCCAAGATTGGGGGATATTTGTCTGCTGATTGGTCACACATGTTGTTCAAAATGAGGTATGGAACTAAGGATACAATCAGGTCTGAACCTATTGCAAACTTCCACATTGAGCCTTACACTCCAAGTCAGATCAATGCCAATTGTTCAGCATTTGATCAAGAAGACCGCCCAAGCACCGATGAAGCCGACACTAATGTTGAAAGCATCCCGGATCTAACTCTTGATGAATGGGAAAACAAGGTACATGCTTTTGATCCTTATTAAGAAGTGGAAGAATTTGAGCTAGGGGTCTATTGCATACACGAAGAAAATCAGCCTATTCCTAGCATCACCAAGCCAAACCATGAAGATGACAATGAGGTATGGCAAGTGTTTTTGATGGATCAAGGAGTAGACAAGGTGTAGGAGGTGGATCCATGCTTTTTTCACCTCAAGGTGTAAAGTACTATTCAGCTTTTAGATTTCAGTTTGCATGCTCCAATAACACTCATCGAATATGAAGCCTTGGTGCAAGGGATGCATTGGGCAATCAAGAAGAAAATAAAGAACTTGCAAGTCTTTGGTGACAGTGAATTGATTGTAAATCAGGTCAAGGGACAACATGCCGCCAAGAATGATCTACTCAAAGTGCTACAAGAACAGGTGTGGGACCTCATGGAAGATTTTGAGGGTTTTGGCATCAAATCCATTCCTAGGAAAGAGAATCAAGTCACGACAGCTTGCACAAATAGGGGCAGCCTTTGACATTGTGGAAAGCATTCAAAAAGACAAGGTACAGCCAAACATCCATGTGATTGTGAGGCCTTCAAAGGCCGATAACAATGTCGGGCTTATTGAGAATGACTAGCAAATCATCCATTTCTTGCAAGAAGAAGCTGAGTTCTCAGCTAAGAATCAAGAAAAGTTGGAACAACAGTATGGTGACCAGGTGGTACAGCTGAGAACTAACAAGCTGCCCAAGGGACTTATCACTTTGGAGTCCATTTTTAATCCCAATGATCAGTTTAGAAAGGAGAAAGCAAACATTCAGGTCAAGAGAGAGGATTCAGTATCCATCTTGGTAGAAGAGAACAAACCATTGCAAATTGGAAAGATGACAACTGAACAAGAAAGGTATGAATTCATGCAGCTGTGTCAAGAATTCCCAGATGTGTTTGCTTGGAGCTACGAAGATTTGAAAGGTTTCAATCCCAACTTAGCTCAGCATACCATTGAATTGGATCCAAATACTAAGCCTGTCAGGCAGAAACAAAGACCAGTCAATCCACACATGGAGCCTCTCATGAGTAATGAATTGGACAAGCTGATTGAGTCAAGAATCATATTCCCAATCAAGCATTCTAGTTGGGTTTCCAACTTGGTTCTAGTCAGAAAGAAGAGTGGGGAGATCAGATTGTGTGTTGATTTCAGAGACTTAAATAGAGCATCTCTCAAGGACCATTACCCACTCCCTTCCATGGAGAAAATCTTGCAAGTTGTGGCTGGCTCGAGAGGTTTTCACTACTTGATGGCTACTCCGGCTACAATCAGATTATGGTGAAGGAAGAAGAATTCAAGACAGCCTTCACAACCAAATGGGGGACTTTTGCATACAGAAGATGCCATTTGGGCTGTCCAACGCTGGTGCTACCTTCCAAAGAGCAATGGACATGGCCTTCAAAGGTTTGATTAACAACGTGGTGCTGATTTACCTTGATGATATCACCGTTTTTTCCAAAATGCAATACACCACCTCTCTCATTTGAGACAAGTTTTCACGAGGTGTAGGAAATTTGGAGTGTCTTTGAATCCTAAGAAGTGTATCTTTCTTACACATGAAGGAAAGCTCCTTGGCCATATTGTCTCCAAAGAAGGATTAGCAATTGATCCAGAGAGAGTCGAAGCTATAAGAGCACTACCATATCGCTAAGCCACAAGAAAGCCCTTTAGAGTTTCTTGGGGAGAATAAACTTTGTTCGGAGGTTTGTCCTGATTTTGCAGCCCTTGTCAAGCACATCACCAAAATGTTAAAGAAGAGGATGGCTTTCAAGTATACAACAGAAGGTAAGGAGAGTTTTGAAGCAATAAAATAAGCCATTTCTCAAGCACCAACTCTCATCAACCCGGACTTCTCCAAGGATTTCATCCTCTATGCATTTGGAGGTAATGACACTATTTCTGCCATTTTGGTATAAAGCAGAACAAGGATAATGATGAGCAGCCAATTGCCTTCTTCAGCCAAAGCCTAGATGACTATGAGGTGAAGTACTCTTTTATTGAGAAGCATGTGCTGGCAGTAATCAGAAGCTTGAAGAAATTCAAGCATTTAGTCTCGAACAACAAGGTCTAGTTGCTGGTCTCACATGCTGGGGTTAAGGACTTCCTCCTCAACAAAGATTTGAATGAGAAAAGGGTAGGTTGGATCACCCGTGTCATGGAGTATGACATTGAGATCAAGATCACCAAGCTGGTAAGAGGGAAAGGATTGTGTGAGCAGCTGGTTTTGGGGAAGCAAAAAGAAGTATGCAATGAAGAAGAGGCTGTTTTGACAGTCCAGGACAGCCATGAGCCAAGTGGCAATCAAGAAGAAGACAATGTTGCCCCCACTCCTTGCTGGACCCAAGGTATTATACACTTCCTAAGCACAGCCCATGCCCCCCAGAGATGAACAAGACCCAAAGAAGACACTTTAGATTGCAGCAGGCTGTCCCATATGCCATTGTTGATGGAGTTTTGTTCAAGAAAGATGTGAATGGAGTGCTTTCTTTGAGATGTATTAGCACAAATCGATTCATAGGGTGTTGGAAGAGTTCCATGGTGGATCAGTGGTGGTCATTTTGCACCAAGAGTGACACTCTAAAAATCATGAAGGCTGGTTATTATTGGCCTAAAATTTTCAAAGTGATTGCTATGCATGGATTAAGAGGTGTAAAAATTGTGCATTCTTCACAGAAAAGAGAGACTTGCTGCCCTTCCATTACATCTAATCTCATTGACCACCATTCATGCAATGGGGTTTGGACTTCATTGGAGTCATTAATCCCAATTCAAGTCAAGGGCACAAATGGATTTTGACAGCCATGGACTACTTCACCAAATGGACTGAAGCAGTAGCACTCAAAGAATCAAATGAGTCTAGCATCTTAGACTTTTATGAGGGGATAAGCGACCAAATTTGGTATACCTGCTACAATAATCTCGAGATAATGCATTGGCATTCATTAGATCCAAGGTGACCGAGTGGGCTATCAAGAACGGGATCTACCTAAGCACTTCATCAAACCATTACCCTCAAGGTAATGGCCTGTGCCGAGTCTACAAACAAGAACTTGTTGAGGATCATTAGGAGGAATCTTGATGAGAATCGAGGTCTTGGCATACCAAACTGAAATCAGCATTATGGGCTGATAGGATAACCCCAAGAGATCCACAGTAACTCTCCATTCAAACTTGTCTATGGAAGAGAGGCAATCTTGCCCATGTCACTTGAGTTGCCAACATTGGAACTCATGAAGCAATTAGAGTTGCTAGAGTTTGAGCCCATGGAGGTGAGATATGCAGAGTTGATGGAGTGCAGGAGGTCGAAATCGTGCATCCCAAGCAATGGAAAAGGATCAAGCTTTGATAAAAAGACCTTTGATAGGAAGGCCAAGGATAGATATTTTCAGGTTGGAGATCTAGTGTTGAAATGGGATGTGGATAGAGAAAAACTAGGAAGGCATTCAAAATTTGATGCCATTTGGAGTGGCCCATACATGGTCATGAAGTGCAAGAACAACAATGCTTTCCAATTGGCCTCATTGGATGGTGAAGAACTACAGATTCTAGTCAATGGAATCTATCTCAAGCATTGCTTCTAGAGGGAAATTTACCACCTTGTAAATATTAGATTAGATTTTCATTCCTCAAGTGCTTTGCACATTGTTTTCTTGTAGGCTAGTTTTGCTTTCCCTAAGTGCTTGGGCACACTTGTCATTGTCCCTGGAGATGTTTTGTAGTCCTTTCTTCCATCATGTGATATTCCATCTTCCTCCTTGCACATTCTAAGTCAGTTGAGGTTCTAAACAGAATATTTGATGACTCCATGCCCAATGGACTGCTTTCAGTAATTGGTATTTTCATCTAGCAGGTAGATGACCCCTCTGAGTCGCCAAAATTGTTATCCAAAATGTGCCCCAGCTCATTTTTTGTGGCTAACTCCTTGTGTTCTTGCCTCTCTTGTGCCTCAATCCACATTTTTTGATTTTAAGGCACTCAAGGCTTTCTAAAAATGGCACCATCAGATAGAGCTCTCTCTTAGCTTTCCAGAAAGGTAAAGTTTGCCTCCTAACTCCTTATATTTTTCAAGTTATGGCTCGGTGGAGTTTTTGTGGAAAATTTTCCCATTTGAGGCCCGCAGCCAATAGGAAGCTACCACGTGGCATCCGACCAGCGGAGCGCGGGGAATTTTTGAAAATTTTCCAAAGACAAAAAAGAGGTAAAATTTGAAAATTTTCCCGCCGATCCGTTTTTGGGCCGTTTTTGCCCTAAATCTTCAAATGATCATATCTTTTGATCCAAAGCTCAGATTTTCACATTCTTTATATCATTGGAAAGCTGTTAAAATTATCTACATGATTCCATGGTCAATTTATAATTTTGGTTCAGTTTGGAGAGAGAAAATTTAAAAACGGTTCTGGTACGTGTCCATGGCCAGAAATGACATTTCAACAACCAAATTTAATATAGAATGGGTCGCATTCTTCTCCAATATGGTCAAAAATGATAGGGTATGGGTTTGTAAGGTCCTCCATGCTGTTTTAATGCATTTGGAATCAATGAGGAATGGGCTCCCATGTTTTTACGTTTTCTCTCTCCGGGCTCGACCCATGCACCGTAAAAGCGATTTGGCTCATTTCTTCATGGTTGAACACTTTTTGGCATTGCAAACTTCTTCTTTCACCTCCAAAGAAGTGATAGTTATAAGATTCAGACCTTTTTCATAGTTTGTAATAGGTTTATACCTCTTTGATGGTGGAATGCAAGAGATTTTTACATGGAATTGATGCAAACTCGTGAATGCTTTCAATCCTCTGTTTGTATTGTTCTACTTCATTTTAAGACCTCTAATTACATCTATCAGCTTGTGTATGTTTTCCCTTGTTGCATTTCATGAATTTGTGTCTATTTACATGGCAAAAATGTTTCACCACTCCTTTTGGTGCATCACCATCTTTAGTTTAGTTTCATTTTTGCATTTTTATCCCTATCTCCTTGCAATCTAGGGTAGAATTAGGATTAGAACCTCTATAGTTGTGTAAAATATAGATCTAAATCAAAGGAGTTTGAGGAACCAACCTCTATTCTGGAGATTCCTCTCTCATTTTCACAAGTCCCACACTTGGAGAGAGGTTTCCATGTTGTGTAATCACACTAGATGCTCTAAACATCATTTAGAACCTTGATTTACATCCAGGGTGTTGCTGATTTGCAAAAAAACAGACTTTGTGTGGATTTTAGAAATCTAAATAAAGCATCCATGAAGGATAAATATCCCTTGCCAAATATGGAAAATATGTTGTATCTTGTGATAGGTCTGAATTACTTTCTACATTGGATGGTTTCTCCATATATAATCAAGTGGTAGTTAAAGAATCGAAAGACTTAAGATAGCATTCACTACACCTTGGGGATATATGTTTTTTTAGGATTCCCTTTGAATTGATGAATGCTAGCACTACTTTTCAAAGAGTAATGGATGTTGCTTTTGCTGGTTACATCAATGAGTTCATTGCGAGTTTACCAGGATGATGTGACTATGTTTTTGAGGTAGTGAGGAGACCATTTGCAGCACTTGGAGAAGATGTTGATAAGATGTAGGAGTATGTCATTTCTCTTAATTTGAAGAAGTGTCATTTTGGCGTGTAAATGCCAAGCTACTTTTTCACATTGTGTCAAAAGATGGTGTTATGATAGACCCCGAGAGAGTGGAAGCAATCAGCAAAGTACCTATCGCAAGAACCAAGAAAGGAATCTAGTCTTTCTTTGGCCGATTAATTTTATTAGAAGGTTTGTTTCCAACTTTGCTTTGAGTTGACTCTTCCAATCACAAGCATGTGAAGAAGGACCAAGTTATCAAATGGGAGGAGACTACCATTCAAGCTTTTGAAGGAATTAAGGATGCACTTAAAAATGCACCTGTTTTAGCATCACCAAACTATGAGAGGCCTTTCCAAATCTTTTCTTTTGCCTCACGAATATGCCATTGCTTCGTTTTGTTACAAAACGATGAGAATGGAGCCGAGAGGCCTATTTCCTTCTTTAGCAAGGCTTTACAAGCTTGAGTTAAAGTATACAATCATGGAGAAACAAACATTTGCCTTAGTGAGGGCAACAAAAGTTTTCAGGCCTTATATATTGAGTTCAAAAGTTGTTGCCTATGTTCCCCACACCATAGTGAAAGACATCTTATCAGAGATGGAGATATCAAGTAAAAGATGTAGATGGGTGAACAAACTATAGGAGTATGATATGGATATCCAAACCACAAATTTGGTAAGAGGATTGGGTCTTGCTAAGCTCATGGCTGAGAGCAACTTGCAAAATGTGGAAGTGAATCAGATAGAGGAAGAAAGGGTAGATGTGCTTGCAAAGTTGGTAAATTCTGAATGGTACAAGGATGTAATAATTTACCTTAGACACCTTTGTTGTCCTGATCATTTGAATAAAAATCAGAAGAGAGCCCTCAAGCTAGATTCTGAAAAATATATCATCACTGCACCTTGGGCTCGCTTGGAAGAGCCCGAAGGTGTCCTCTTGAAATGCATAGTTGAAGATGAAGCTCCTAATATAGTTACTAATTTCCATGGGGGAGTTTGTGGAGGACACTTTGCTTGGAGAGTAACAACACATAAGATTTTGAGAGCTGGTTATTGGTGGCCTTCTCTCTTCAAAGATGCAACCCAATTGGTTAGAAAATGTGATAGTTGCCAATGTTTCTCTCGGAAGATCGAAAGCTTCGTGCTCCCTTCCTTTCAAGCCCTGTATCAATTGAAGATCCTTTCAAGTAATGGGGGATGGACTTCATTGGTGAGATTTCAGATCCTTCTAGTGCTGGTCATAAGTGGATTCTTGTAGCCACTGATTATTTTACAAAATGGGTTGAAGCAATCCCATCTAAAAAGGAAACACACCAAGTGGTAGTGGACTTCTTATTGAATCATATCATATGTAGATTTGGAGTTCCAGTTAAGATTGTATCTGATAATGCCATGTGCTTTAGAGCCAAACCTTTAATGGCAATGTGTAATGAATATGGGATCAATTTGACTTATTCTTCAAACTACAACCCCCAAGGGAATGGACAAGCTGAGTCCAATAATAAGAACTTGTTGAAGATCATTAGAAGAACCTTGGAAATGAACAAGAAAAAGTGGGGTGAACAATTGAAGTTTGTAGTTTGGGCTGATAGAATAACTCCTAAAAGAGCAACTGGTAAAAGCCCATTTGAATTGGTGTATGGAACTCAGCTTTTCTTCCCTTACATCTGTAATTATCTTCATTTCAGTTTTCCCAATAGTTGGAAGATCAAGAGCATGGCCCATATGAATCAAGGATCAATCAGATTATTGAGCTTGATGAGGAGAGAAGAGCATCCCATCAAAGGCATATCAGATTTAGAGAGAAATTAAAGAGATTGTTTGACAAGAAGGTCACTCCTAGAGCTTTCAATATTGGAGATCTGGTTTTGTTGTGGGATAGTAGGCATGAAGACAAGGGCAAGCATGGCAAGTTTGATGCATTATGGATGGGCCCTTATGCCATTGACATTAGAATTGGTGAGCATACCATTTTCCTCAAAGATCTAGATGGGGAATTGTTGGAGCTTCCTATTAATGGGAGACATTTAAAACATTTCTTGGATTAATCCCCAAAGTGAGGTATGCAAAAATTGTACAATTGTATAGTCTTTGTTTTGGCTCTCTTTTTTTTTTGTTGTTTGCTGGTTTGTGGTTTGCCCTTTGTCCTGGCAGCCATTTTTGGTTGGTTTCTCGGCTCATTTTTGTTGGGTGGTTCTGGTTTTTGGGCTGCCTTGTGTTTTGACTCCTTTTCCCAATGGTATTTTAGCACTTGGTCTACATTTTGTCCTTGTGGCACTCTATTGGGAGGGCCCATCCCTGGCAGGAGCCAATGTTAGTGAACTTTTCGAGCTTACTTTGTGTGCCCTAATTTTTCATATCCAATTTTGCTCAAAAACATTTTATCTCCCAAAATTGGTGATTTGCAATTCATCCCCTCCAGTTGAATGTTCCAAAATTGCCCACAAACTTGTTGTTCTTCCCTGGTTTAAAAGAAAAATCCACGTATGATCTTTTATTTTGTGCCCTAGGTTTTTCCATTTTTCGGTCGTGTCATTTTCCCTTTACCGATCGATCGCAAAAAGGTCAAAATTGATCAAATTTTAATTATTTGCAATTGGAGACACATTCCCAAGGTTGAAAATAATGTTAATCCATGCTTCAGATTGAGTTAAAATTTAAAAATTTGCAATCCTTGTTAAAAAAATTTGGTTTCTAGGGCATCCTTTAAATTTTCCACGTTTTGACGGTCAGACGGGCATCTTTTTCCTATCAAATTCATCCTCTGCATGCAAGGGTGATGTGGTAGGTTCCTATTGGCCAAGGAGCGGTGGGAAATGTCCCTAACTTATCATTTTTGAAATTTTGGCAAAAGGGAAAATTTTAATCCATGGCTCCGCCTTCTGCAATGAAGTGCCTACATGGCACATTTTGATTGGCTAGGGATCGATAGGTGGCGTGGTTTCCAGGAAATTTTTCTATCATTATGCAAAATTTTAAAAGTCAATTTTTGGCCCGAAGGCCGCAGTGAATAGGGAGAAGACACGTGGCACGGAGGGCATGTGGATGGTGGGGGACTTGGAGAAATTTTGATGTTTTATGGCTCAAAATGATAGAGTGAATTTTTGGCCCGAGGGCCCTCGGCCAATCCCTGGTGGACACGTTTCTAGGAAAGGATAGAATGGGTTAGTGGGCTTTAATGACTTTGAAGTTTTTAAACTTCAAATGGTAAAAATCAAATTTTGGCCCGATACCCCGCAACCAATGGGAAGAGGACATGTGTCCAAAATTTGCAAAAATGGAGGAGGGGGCCAAGGGAAGACTTGGTGATTTTTTGCTTTGTTTTCTAAAGGTGAAAATTGGATTATAGCCCTACTCCAATCAGATGGAGACATGTGTCCAAAATTCAAGGGTCAAATGCCTTGTACAAATTTTTGATCAAATTGAAGAGGTGGGGGTTTGGGCCTTCGGAGGTAAAAGTAAAATTTTTCCTTTTTGGCAAAGGGAGCTAAAGTACAAATGAGAGGCATGCCTCCGCAGCCAATAGGAGATGGACACGTGGCAAGGGAGAAAAATGGGGTGCGGGCCCACAGGAAAAATGTGAATTTTTCCAAAATCCATAAAATGGAAAAATTGATAGAATTGGTCCAAGGTTTTGATGGGACCCACCGTTTGGACATGTGGCAGCCCGAAGGCGGTGGAGAAACATGGCAAAATTTTCTAAAATTTCAAAAGGTCGTAAAAGCATTTTTAAGAAGCATGGGTCTCGATCCAATCATTTTTGACATGCATCGCACCTTGTCCAAGGTTTAAAAAGGTAATTTTGAGCTTACTTCTAGATCTCATCTTCCACGTGGAGGGCAGACATTTAAAGTTGATACAAAATTGACTGCCACGTGCATTCTTCTATTTGGGGGTCGCATGAGAGTTCCAAGAAGCTTGGAATTGTGATTTCTTCATCAAATTTCATCTAACCTTATATGATTTTGGGTTGTCTTGGCCTTATGAGAACATTGGCAACATTTTTATGGCTTGATTTCTTGATCTAAAGTGTTTTTGATATAATTTTTGCTCAAGCCCGTCAAAAAATGTAAAAGTCAGATCTGGAAATTATAGAGGTAAAATTGAAAAGGGGAAAAGGTAAAAAATGATGAATGAAAGATGCTTACATGCCTGAATGATAAAAATGTGACCCTGGGGTGGATAATAATGTGAATTTGTGTAATAATTTGATTTTTGTGCATACCTGGCAACCTACGAGTTGTTTTTCTGTTTGGTGTCACTATCATTAAATCATGAGGTTTTTGTAACAAATTTGATCCCATAGCATATTATTTTCTTGGGAAGGAAGACTCCAAGGTGGCATGAAGTATATTATGCATTTTGGAAAAAATGTAAATGGTCGGGAGTTGAAAATCATGAGCAAATTTTGAGAAAAAGCTCATTTTATGAGAAAATCTGCCAAAGAACCAGGTTAATGTCTCATGTGTTGGAAAATTCATGTATGTGGGTTGGTTACAAGTGTATAGCCACCACACAGCTCTGAGATTGTTCATGTAACTCTCCCTTGTTGTTGAATCTAATAAGATTTGAATTAAATCTATGTTTTTCTTTAGGCAATATGATGTCTATTATCAATTTTGAATGCCTGCAAGTAAATTTTATTGTTCTTGTTGCAATCTTGCATTAAAAGTCTTTAGAAATCACATAGGATCTCCATTTCTAGTTGATATTTTAGTGGCATTTGCAATCTCGTACTCGAAGAGCCTTCATCCGATAAGGAGATAAACAAATTTTAAATCACTTTACCTTCCTCGAGATGAAGAGATTTCTTGTAAGCCTTTCGAGGCACCTTAGGTGTGGTTTGATCATGGGTTTTTGTGTTTGATTGAATTCCTTACTTCAAGTTTTTGTGGTGAGTTCTCAAGATTGTGTGAAGAGTGCAACATGGGCTTCCATTTGTGCCTCTTCTGATTAAAAGAACATCCTGATTATTTTAGGCATTTCATCTGATGGTTGTTCAAGTATTGTACAGATTGTCAAAGATCTAATCTATCCTAGTTTGTCTTATCAATCTCCCACCAAAAAGAATTCAACAACAAAGATCCCGTCATGTACTATCCCCGATTTGTATGTGTATACCCACGTAAGATCAAAATACATTTGCAAAAGTATGCATAATAGATCAGGATTTCCAATGTCTCTAGTAACCTTTGCCTTGTTTTGAGAACATACCCATGTTTTGAGAAGTGACAACTTGTGAGAGTTCAGATCTGGGGTGTTGATCATGTTTTCATCAAGGTCTCCATCATAGAATTTCAAGAAAAGAGAAGGAAATCTTCATCTCCTTCACCATTACAAGGTTACAAAATAGGTCCTCTTATCTTGGTCAGTAAGGCACAACCTAAAACAAATAGACAAGATCAAGTCCTATTGGAGTGCTATCCATTTCTCCACAAACCTGAGTGCTAGCTAGACCATATCCCTAGCTACCAATGACATACAACATGGTCTAATCTATCTTTAAGATCCATGACATAACCGTGGTAGTCGCTTTCAGACTTAAAAGGAGAACAAATTTGGATACCAACACTTAGCTAATTTTTTTAGTGTTTTACAATGTTTTTGATGAGCTTGCTTATTGAAAATGTCACTGACTTGTTCTTTTTTTTGTTTTGGTGGATGCAAAAGAAGGAAGAGTACATCTGTTTGAGTCATGAGTGGGAGTATGACTGGCTTTCGAGATCCTTGATCAATTGATCGAGGCCGAGGTTGATAAATTGCATAGAGCAAGCATATGGAGGATTGCATGGGTGCCCCATGTTACTGTTGTTGCAAATCAGCAGCACCCCTGGATGTTGATCGACTTTAGCTTGACATCTTAGACATCCAAAGTGTGATTGCACAACATTTAATCCTCTCCCCAAGTGTGGGACTTGTAAAAATGGGAGAGGAATCTCCAGATTAGAGGCTGGTTCCTCAACTCCTCTGATCAGATATATCACTTACAAGTTGTAGAGGTTTGAATTCAAAATCCTACTCTAAATTTCAAAGAGGGCAGAGATAGAGAATGCAAAATTGAAACTAATGCTAATAAGGTGATGCACCAAAGGAGTGGTGAGCATTTTTTGCTTCTACAGATTGACACAGATCATGGAAATGCAACAAAACATCATGCACAAACTAATGACATGTAATGAAAGATCATAAAGAAAACAAACAACATAAGCAGAGGATTGAAACTCATTCACAGAGCTTGCATTGTCATTTCCAATATCAAAATACATACATTACAACATCTGGGAGGTAGAAAACATGTTACAGTCCTAGAAGAGGTCTGATTTTTCCACAAAATCACTTTCAAGGTGAAAGAGGGAGCCTACAATACATAAAAAATGTTCAACCCTTGAAAATGAGCCAAATTTGGTTTTTACAATGCAAGCCACAACCCCAAGAGAGAGAAACGTGGGAAAATGTGGGAGAGCTTCAACCACCAACCAAAAACACAGTAAAATAGCATGGGCATCCTTACAGGCCCATCCCCTGACATTTTTCACCATGCTGGGAGAGAATGCAAGCCATTCTTCATTAAAAATGGTGGTTGAAACGTCATTTCTGTCCATGACCACGTGCAGAGGTGTTTTTAAATTTTCTCTCCAAGATCCATCAAAATGCAAAAATGACCCTGAATCTTGTAGATAATTTCACCAGCTTTCCATTGATATAAAGAACGTGAAAAACTGAGCTTTAGATCAAAAGATATGGCCGTTTGAAATTTTAGGGCAAAATAGGGCCAAATTAGATTGGCGGGCAAATTTTTTGAAATTTTCCACCTTTTTTACATTTGGGAAAATTCTCCAAAAATTCCCTGCGCTCTGCCATTTCAGGTGCCACGTGGCATGTTTTGATTGGGTACGGGCCTTTAATGCTTCATTTTCCATCGTTTTTCCCTTTGGAAAATTTTCCAAAAATTCCCACTGGGCCGATGATCTGAGGACACGTGGCACAATGTGATTGGGTGCGGGCCTCTCCTTTTAAATTTTCCATCGCATTGTTTGATGCTATTTTTGACTCGAACATGTGGCAAAACTTCATTCGTTGTGGGCTTTTCCTCTTGAATTTTCCTTTCGGGCCTTTCCTTTTTTTTTTCATGCCACCTGGACACGTGGCAAAATGTGATTGGTTCTGCGTTCGGGGTAATTTTTTCCTTGAAATTCCCTTCATTTTTATTTTCAAAAAATTTCCTAAATTTTCCCCGCTCTCCACCAGTCTGAGACACGTGGTAGCATCTCATTAGATGCTAGCCCCTGGGAAACATTTTTCCTTTTGATTCTAGCCTTTGGGAAAAAATCCCAATCTCCTCCCACGTGCTGCCATTCCGCCCTCCAGGGACACGTGTCATAACATGATTGGGTGTGGACCCCACGGGAAAAATTTTACCCTCGCGCCCTCGCAAAATAATTTTGCCAAAATTTTAACTTCACCTCCGTGCTCCAAAATTCTCGACTCCCCGGGGACACGTGGCAAAATGTGATTGGGTGTGGGCCTCCTTCGAAATTTTTCATGGTGCCAACACCGAGTCAAATTTTCCAATTATTTCCCCTTAGACACGTGGCAAAATCTCATTCATTGGTGGCCTGTGGGAAAAATATCCCTTTTGAAAACCTTGCCAAACACTTGGTAAAAAATTCAAGTCTACCTCCGACCCCCGCCACTTCCTTGGACACGTGGCACTATTTCATTAATGCAGCAGCCTTTCAGGGAAAATTTCCCACAAATACTCCACTGGCCATAACTTCAAAAATACATGGAGTTAGGAGGAAAAATTTACCTTTCTAGAAAGTTGAGAAAGAGTTCTATCCAATGGTGCCACTTCCAAAAGGTTTTGAGTGTCCGAAAAGCAAAAATAATGATTGAGGCACAAGAGAGGGAAAATGAAGGGAGTTAGCCACAAAATGAGCAAGGGGCACATTTTTGATAACATTACTCCTACTATTCATATATTATGTGATTTATTCTCTTACTAGGATGTCGAATATAATAATTTTTGGTTGCCAGGTGTTAGGGGTGAGTAGACCATTACTTTTGAGGATGTGTACCAAATACTTAGAGTTCCGATACTTGGGAGGAGGCTAAATCTTGAGATAACATGATCTAGAGCCACAAGGACCTTATGGGCTAATTATATGGGTGATGTCGTGGTGTCAGTTGGTTCCAAATAGGGTATGAAGGTCTGATCTATTGCTACCACTCCTATCCCCACTATCTGCAAGGCCATCATGGGTATTTTGGATTTGCATAATTAATAGGGGACAAGGGGGTGATACATTGTTATACATCGCAGGCTCCTATTATCACACAGATAGAGGCATATGGCCACACTTATGCTTGGGGGAGCCAATATCCTGGGACCACCTACCATGATTTATACCAAGTGGTTCATCTACAGGGTCAGTCTCTCAGCCATCCCACACTTGTGATGAGTTAGGTTTATGAGCATATTATCCCCTACCGAGGGTAGTTCCAAGACAAGATATAGGGGCCGTGGCTGCTAAATGGATAGGGTTGATATTGCTTAGAGTGTCGCATCATATAATAGCTTCATTGATGACCAATGAATTAGTTGCTACTCCTAAAGCATGTTATGACAGGAGTTTGGGGATAGGACGGGACTACAAAGTGGTAGCTTGTGCCACTACTAGCCAGTTAGTTGATAAGATGGGGAAGGTGGAGACTCATCCATTTGATCAAGTTCCTCAGCAGTTTAGTCTTCCATATATTGATATGCTTCCCCTTGTGGCACCCATATATAGGAGTGTCAAGGAGGCCCGAAAGGGCCCTAATGGAGATCCTAAGTGGACAATAGTGACTCAGGAGTTCCTATTCTAGTTAGGTGTGTTTTTCATGCCCAATGGGAAGCTAGAGCTGATTATGCACATTTACTCAAGATTGAGGTAACACCCACTCACAACGGGAGGAGGAGGTACCTATAGATGTAGACTCTAATTTTGAGGAGGAGACAGGAGATGAGACTGGAGAGGATTTAGGTGGTGAGGAGACTGGTGATGGATTAGATGATGAGGATTTGGGTGGTGAGACTAGTGGGGAAACTCACATAGAGGAGGAGGAGAGTGACCCTGAGTGGCATGACACCCAGGATGTATCGAGAGCAGAGTGGGAGGAAGAAAACATAGAGATGGAGACCTTAGTCTCATAGGATCCACTTCCTTGAGATGAGGGAGGAGATGATGAGTATGTCATGGGTCAATGTGTAGCCTCAAAATGAGAGGAGACACACTCCGGGTGCCACAACAAAGAAGACTAGCCGATCTCACATGGATTCATGGAAATCCAAGTACATGGATATTATTTCCCTGACTTTATTAGATAGAAGTGTTAATCCTATGTCTAGTATTTATTTTTTGTTTTTGTAGTTTTCTAACTCCCCATTGGCTTCTTTGTTCTTGCGCAGAGAACACTTAGGAGTGGTGAGACCTTATTTTTAAGGTCCTGTGTGGACCTTACTACTTCCCACAGGAAGACCAGAGCACGATTGCTAGAGGATGTGGGTCAACCCTCGCAGTTGGCCGCCATACTCGATGTTTTTGCACTTCTTTGAAGGACACAGAGATGATTATGTATCCAAAGGCCAAGGTTACAAGTTACGAGGCAGCCGAGAGAGAGAGAGAGAGAGAGAGAGAGAGAGAGAGAGAGAGAGAGAGAGAGAGAGAGAGAGAGAGAGAGAGACCACATGTAGTGCTTGTACTCACACCACTCAGTGCATTCACACCATCGGAGCCATAGTAGGAGCCCTGGGCATGCACCTTCTCAGGGGTCCCATAGGGACTGATAGGCCATTGAGCAATTATTACTTTGTTTCCATTTTACGAGACTCACATATATGACTTTTTTCAATATATTTTCAGGCTCATTGTGAGTGTTTTCACCATGCCTAAAGCGTGAGGGCATCGTACTTAGACTTACTCAATGATATATATAGATGATTTTTTTTGTTCAGCCTATTACTTGTATAGATTTGACTTCTCTTTGTGGATTAATTTGGATATGTACCCTAGATGTTTACAATTTCCTATTTTGTATGATTTTCAAAATGTATGCAATGGATATGAATGCTAATAGAATGATTTCTTTTTGATATTTTGTAGTGTTGTTTTTGACATGATTATGCTGACACATTGTAATGCTAGACCATAGTTTTTCAAGTAATATTTGGTACTTCACTTTTATATTGGAAATATATGATGAATAATGAAATGATGACGAGATGAATTCACTCCAGCCCTAACTCCACACAACTAGTAAGATGTGAGGGATCAACACCAAGAGCTAGGAAGTGCATGAATTGTATGATTTTTATAGAAATGGAAATGGCGAGAGAAAGATAATATTTTGACATAAATCCAATTAGGAACCTACAATTTAAGTCTTCATACAATTTACTACACAACCTAGAATGTAATTTCTTGTAATTTTATCTATACTTAGACCCGTAGATGGCCTCTTGGTTCAAAAAATCTGGTTTTAGGGTTTTAACTCTCATTTCAAACATGCACATCTAATTCATTTTTCTTGGGATTTTGAGATTTCAAAGCAATTTTATTAATGAAATTTCTTTAACTATTAAATTATTGATAGAAACCCCTACACCTTGCCCCATGCTACTAGTAGGAAGAATGGGCTCATCACTCTGAGATAAGGCATTTGTGAGTAAGGTCACTTCCCTCCTTTCCCAACCTCACGCCACTTGTAAGAGGCACGGCCCAACACCGAGGGTTTGTGTGGTTAAGAAGTGTGTAAACAATTTTTTAATTGATTTTTCCTTGACATATATAATTTTTTTCTTTTTTGGAATTTAATTTTTCTTTTAGGAAGGAGGCTTTCCCCAGCCTCAACCCCATACAACCAAAGAATATGTGAGGGCTCAAACCGAAGGTTGAGATAGGTGAACAAGAGTCCCTGTGTGAAAATGTTTAGAATGTTTTCTCGCTACCATAGAGGTTTTTTTTTTTTTTGGGGAGGAGGGGGAAGATGTGACATAATGAAGCTTATAGAATGACCATGGGTAAAGATAACTATGCTAGAAGAAATCTATGGGCAGTAATCAAGTATGCAAGCCTTGGTAGGATTAGTGTCAAAATTTCGTCTTATCTTGTTGAAATGATGAAGTGATAAGAATTGTTGATGATAATATCATGAATGTATGAAGATATATGATTTGATATATTTCCAATGTTTGGTTAAAGTTTTTGAGAGTTACTTTGAAAATAATTTCCTTGATTACAAATTTTACATAATGAGATAACATATGGTAATGCAACGCAAATGAAATAATATACATATGGAGATGTTGGTGAGATACATGCTAGAATGTATAAGGTGAAGAAAGTTGAAGGATGTCAAACTCCTCACCCCTAAGAGTACAGAGTGAAGAAACACAACCTTTGAAGTTTCGTTCTTTTTGACAGGAGTTACTATTCGGGGTGTTGGTGCCCATTTTGATCCTCTATTATTTTCCCATCTTCCCCCTTTGTTCTACATGCTCTAAAAATGTTTTTCTTTGAATTTGGTGGTCTGCAAACTTTTTCTCCAGATTGGATGCTTTGAAAAGCTCACAAACTTATTATTTTGCCCCATTTTGAAGGAAAAATACATGTATGCCTTGTTTTGTGCCCTAAATTTCCAAATCCATGGGCCTCTGTCATTTTTTTTTCACTTCCCCTACCTTTGGAGCTCGTGGTTGTTTGTTTCATGTGTATTTTCCCTCAAAATCTATCCCCATGGTCGAAAATTGCCTTAAATCAATTTCCCTTTGTTTTTTGACCAAAAAATCCTTCACCCATGAAGAAAAAAATCAAATTCGGGCATCTTTGGAAAATTTTGTGTTTTTTACGGTCATACGGGTGTCATTTGCCCGTCAAAATTAAGCTCAAATGACATCTCCTACGTGGCCACTTTTGGTGGACAAGGATCAACGGGTTTCTTTGAAAACTTAACATTTTTTGGTGTTTTGGCAAAATTCAAAATTGCCCCGCAACTCCGTAGGAGGACACGTGTCACTTTCTCATGCAAAGGTGGAATGAGAGGATGGTGGAGGACTTAGGAAAGTTTTGCCTTTTTTGGCGAAAGGGAAAAAGGGTGAGGAAAGGGCTGTGGGTCCACAATGGAGCAAGGGGTGGACACGTGGCAGGCGCAGAGGAGAGTGTGGGTCGGCGGGCTGGTGGGGGCAAAAGTGAAATTGTTCCCTCTTTGCAAAAGGAGTTAAAATGGAAGTTTGAAGTGCAGGTCCACCAAATGAACCATAGGAAGACACGTGGTGGACAGAGCGGGTCGGGCGGGTGCTGAGGCAAAACTAAATTTTTCCCTTTTGGTAAAAATGACTTAGTGTGAGAATTTGAGGCGTGGCTCCATGACAAATCAGAAGGAGACATGTGGTAGGGAAGAAATTAGAGGTGCGGGCCCATGGAGGCAAAGCGGAAAATTTTCCCTCAGAAAAAAATGAGTTAAAACATGAAATAAGCCGGCGATTCTTAGTGATAGAGAGGTGGACACATGTCAAGGACAGAGGTGGAGGTGCGGGCCCACGTGGGAAAAAAGTGAAAAATTTCCAAATTCCAAAAAAGGGTGGAAATGTGCAGAATTGAAGCATGATTTCAATGGGACCCACCATATGCCATGTGTCAGCTCCAAATTTCATAAGAGGGGCAGAGAAAAAGTCAATTTTTTCCATTTTTCAAAAATGTTAAAAATTCAAAAGTGATCCCAAATTCATTCCCAATCGTATTTTGACATGTGGAGGGCCCAGATTGAAGGAAAAGAGAAAATCAACGGTAATTGTACATTCTTCAATTTGGCCACCATTTTTCTCCAAGAAGTGTGGAATTGTGAATTTTGCATCAATTTTGATCAAATTTTTGGCAAATTCATGTCATTTGTGCCTGCAAGGACCAATGCAAGTGGTTTTAAGGATCAATTTGTAGATTTGAGGTGTTTTTGAAATGATTTTTGCCCCAACCCATGTAAAACATGAAATATCAAATTAAAAAGTTACATAATCAAATTTTGAAATGATAAGGATGAAATAATGAAATGAAAGGAGTCTACATGCTTGGAGAATGAAAAACATGCCTCCACAATGGATAATGATGAAGGATTTGTAATGATTCACCTTTTTAAAACACCTAGAAACTTTTGTTACAAATATGTTAAATGTCCCTATCTGTGAATCATGTTGGAATTTTTGAATGACTTGATGCTAGGCATATTATTTTCTTGGGAAAGAAGGATCAAATGTAATATAATGTTTTATAATGCATGTTTTTTGACATGCAAAAGTTCAGAGAAACTTAGAATTTCATGTGAAAATATGGGAAGAAGCCCATTCTCTGAGAAACCACCTGAGAACAATTTCTAATTCCTTTCTGCATCATATTTGTATCATGTTGAGTTGGTTTTAGTTGTAAAGCCATCAACAAGCTCTGAGATTGTTCTTATAACATTCCCCTACTAATAAATTTTGTCATTCTGGATTATTTTGTGTTATCTCTTGGCAAAATTTGCATGCACTTATGTTTCAGAATGTTTTCAATTTGTGTTTCTTACTCCCTAGTAGTCATGTGTCCTGAAAAATCTCTTGATCATACATGGTCTCATTTCTTATTGATAGTTTAGTGGCATTTGCAATCTCACATTTAGAAGAGCTTTCATCTGATAAAGAGATAAACAGATTTAAAATCACTTTACCTTCCTTGAATTTTGAGATTGTTTGTAAACCTTTGGGTGTACCTTAGGTCATGATAAAATAGATATTTTTGGATGCTTTGTTGGTTCATCTAATTCAAGATTTTGTGGTAGGTTGTCAAAGATTGTGTGGAAGAGTACAGATCTAGGCCTCCATTTGTTACACATATCCTGGTTGTAGGAGTACCTTAATCCCTTTGAAGCATTCTGTTGTTTAGGTCTTACAAATTTCTTGCAAAGGTCCTCAAAGAATTTGGTAGATTATGGTAGTCTTGTCTAAAATATCCCACCAAAAATTCATTTAGAATAACTAATCCTACCCCATACTACCACTGCATTGCATTATGTCAATAAAAGAATACAATCCATTTACAAAAATGCACAAAGCAAATCAGGATCATACCATGTCTTTAGCAGCCTCAACCTTGTCTTGAAAGCATTTCCATCATTTAGTAGTGATAGCTCTGTTGAGTTTGAATAATGGGAAATTGATCATGTTTTCTCAAGGCCATCTCCATACAACCTGCACATTACAAGGATATCTTCACCTCCTTCACAAAACAGAGGTTGCAATATAGGTTCTCTTACCTTGGTTGAAAGGCACAACCTAAAATAGTTAGGACAAGATCAAGTCCTATTTGAGTGTTATCCATCTCTCCACAAATCTGAGTGCCAGTTAGATCACATCACTGACTAAAAACAAAATACATCATGATCTATCTATCTTCAAGCTTCATGCCATATTTCTGATGTTGCTCAGACTGAAAAGGAGAAAAAATTTAGGTACTAACACTAGGTTTAAACTTACAACCCCTACCCATGATCATGTATATATACTTATCCAATTCTTGAAGGATGTTCTTAATAACCTCTCTGTCATGTTATCGACACATCTTGTGTAAGTGGTCACGACTACGCTACTCAACTTAGTGAATAATAATGACCTTATGTGAATTTTGTTGCACTATAGGATCACATCTCGTGGAGATGATATACTTGATTTCTGACATGTTTGTATCTAAACCAAGGTTCGAATAGAAAAATCCCTAGGGATGGATTTTATGGGTGCCGTATTGATTTCATCATTCTCTTCCTCTTTTGTTAATTCTATTATATTTATACGTAGGCCAAGACCATCGGGGAAGAGAGGTCATGCCAAGAAGGGTACCCATTCCTTACGGTTTTGTTGGTGAGAAAATTTGTTGGGTGGAAAAACTTGTGGATTTCTTGCTAACGCTCTGGGAATCTAAGTCCCTCTACTTAATTGGTGCAACTGCCATATGTGCATGCACAAAAAAATGTGGATTTCGTGGTGGCCTTTCGACCGGGATCCAACAAGGAAACTCCACTTACCCCGTGGCAAAGATAAAAATCTCTTGCTAGGGAAGACTTTGTCTGAAGAGTGGGAAAGGGGAGTGAGAAAAGAGGTAGGAGAACTAATGCTGCAGGTAGAAAATCAGATTCCTGCACACACTAGTTAGAAGTATCATCACATACATTTAAGAGAAGAAACAAATTTGTAAGCATCATTAAGACCAAATGAAATTTGATGAACACAAAGTATCAAGAAATACCTTAGTCAAAGAAATATAGAAAATCCTTGTATTAATTTATCAGACAAAAGTTGTACATAGTGGAGAAATGGAGGAAATTGAGAAGGGGGGAAAGTAGAAGAAAATGGCTATCTCCTTTGCTTTCTCTAGGTATAATGCACTCTTGAGTTTACAAGATCAATTGCCAACCCTTTGAAATGGGAATGGCTTTACAATTTATAGAATAGAATTGACTCCTCGTCTTCCTCATGACCTTTCAAATACCTTAATATGACTTAAGACTGTTCATATTCCACTTTAAATATTTAAGTCCCTTTTATAATAGCAAGGTGACTTAAAGTTACATTATATTTCTAAAGTCACTTAAGTCATATTAAAAAGTGCAACCCTCAATGCAAAAATATAACATTGAAGAGAGGGAGTGTTGTATGAGAAGAGAAGAGAGAGAGAAAGAAGAGGAAGAAGAAGAGGAGATGTTGTCCTAGATGAAGTCTAATGATCCTCGCTGATGGAAAGCTCTGATGCAACGAAGTTCTAAATGTCCCATTATGCCAAAGCTGCTCTTTGAGTGTGGCTTACTATTTTTAGTAAATTCCTAGATGGGGGACTTACTATTTTTAGTAAGTGGTCATTTTCACTATTTTCTGCTCTGGATAATCATTCTGACCTTTTGGAGATCTTCAGTGCACACTACTCTTTCCATAGCCGCTTTTGATGAAGACTTACCAAAAATAGCAAGCATGTGTACGAAAACTTAATATTTTTGAAAGGGTGTTTCCAAAGAATCGATTTGTGATGGAACATACTTTTTGGACTCTTCTTGTTGTTACTTATCACACCCTTCAAATTTCACATATTTTTTCCCACTAGAATGCCTGGAAATAAATTTTGAAATTTTGACCTGGCAGTGGCTTTGGGATGGAGCTGCCATGGCGGCCATTAATGGAGCTTGAAATTTTCAGGTCTGGTTTTTGTCTCCGTTTGCAATGAAAACAACTCCATTGTGATAGTTTTTTTATTTGGAGCTCGTGTGTAAGTTTTTAGCTCATTTCCATTTCCGAATGACGGGAAATCCGATGAATGTGAGTCGGTGCATGAAGAGAGGATTTTGTTGGAGAAAATTATTCTGGGCATCATTTGACCTCTTGTTTGTTGCATCTTGATCACCTTGAAAAATGAGGAATTCTACAAAATATGACATCTCCATCTGACTTGTATCTTGTGAGATATGAAGATTTTTTGATCGGGTGACTTCATGGTTATTTGGCAAAAACCTTCATTTTCTTCCCGTTCTTCATCATTTCACTCCATTTTTCTCTAAGGCCTACATATTTCTATGTATTCATGGTTGGATAATTTATGTGGTCATGGTGGTGCTATTTGGAGTACAATGGTGGACCGGGTGTCTGGACAAACATGCACGGAGCCATGGCAAGGTATGAAGTTATGAAGGAGAAATGAGGGGAAAGAAATGGCTAAGTGCCAGATTTGAATACTCAAAACTTGCAGATGGAGGGGATGGGTGAATTTTTATGTCCGTGATGTCTCTGACCTTAGGGATGTGAGGGACATCAGTTTCCATGGTGGTCAAGGAGATGCCATGTGTCCTCGATCCGACAAAGAAGAGGATTTTCTTGAAAAATGCACACTGGGGTGAAAGTCATCATGTGGGTGTCCAAATGACTTCCCATAGGGGCTGGGAAAATTTTTCCATGTCTAATGTACCCCACCTTAGGTGAATAAGGGACATCAAATTCCACGGTGGTACTGGAGGTGACATGTGGCACTCGATCCGACAAGAGGGAATGAATGCTCCAAACAAGCACGGAGGATGAACTGCATCACAAGAGTGTCTAAAAGAATCCCTATGGGTGATGGGTGCATTTTTCAAGGTCTGGTGTCCCCCACCTCAAGTTAATAAGGGACAATGAATTCCAAGGTTGTCTTGGAGCCGACACGTGGCGCCCGATTCGATTGCGCAGGGATGAATGCTCCAAAAAAGCACCCGAGGGCTAAACTATCAAGTCGAGAGGTCATATGAGGGTCCCAGAGGTCCCATGTGGGCTGGGATAATTTTTAAGGGATGATGTACCTGACCTTAGGGATGTCGATTACATGAAATCTCGCCAGCTCTTGGTGTTGACACATGTCCTCTCGAAAAATGACTAAGTCCTGAACTGCCTTTGAGAGGGTAACTTATAACGAAGATAAATTGAGCTCCCGATGGAATTTCTTGGTTAAATTTTATATGATCCTGATTGTAAATGTCATTTTGAATCCAATGATGGGGGTATAATGTATTTATTCATTCATATGATCCCTGAAAAATTGGGTTTGTGATTTGAGACTCCATTTGTACCTGATAAAAACTACCTGCAAATCCTATGCACCAAGGTGTTGTGAAAAATATTATTTAACCATAATGTAGGTATTAGAACCCTATTTTTGAATTTTTTTTGTTTTATGTCTAACTCCATCTAGAGCTCCCAAAATCTTCTTCTGAAGCCCAACAACTGTTTTAGGCCTGTGAATTGCCTAGGCTTGTGAACCCTACTTTTACTCAAACTACTCCAAGTATTTAAAAACTTCCCCAAACCTTCCAAAAAATTTCCATGATGTTTTAAGGTCTTCAATTCACCTCCATGTTGAATATTACCCTTGTGTTCCACTCTAGGGTGGTTGGTCCAGTCCTGGGAAGGCCAGTGATAGCCCTTCCCAATACTACCAAAAGATAACATCTTTTCATAATTCCTAAAATCACCTAGGGGGAATGGATAGACTTTCCTAAATCACCTAGGGGATAAATTTTACATCAAATAGGGGGTGACCAGACTGATGGATTTGACTTGGGGTTCCTGGGAATGATAAAACATGAAAATTTTGGCACAGGGGTATAGTTGTCGTGCTCGAAAATTGTCAATTTCCTTGTTGCACATTTGCACAACATGTTCAAAAGGGAGGAATATTGGTTCATCACTCTCTAATAGTTTCATGATATCTACTTTTGTTTTGGTGAACATATTTTCCACATATATTGATTTTCCCTTATCGGTTTTGGCCACCTCAAATGTTTTTGGGTCAACAACTTCAACTTTTGGAATACTCTGGGGTGGTTGTAACCAATTGGTTTGACGAAGATGGTTTGTTTAACTAGTTTGCAGGGAGCTCATACTCTGTATGGACTCCTCTTTTCTTCTTGAGGTTCTCTAAGTGTATATCAAAGGGCTTAGGATCCCCTTGGGTGATGAAGACCTTTCCCAAATGGAGGAATCTAACTTCCTAGAATAAGGTAGAAGGGATAGCCTTCATTTGATGAATCTAAGGTCTCCCAAGGATCATGTTATAATTGTTTTCCCTATCGATGATGTAAAATTCTATCAAGATATTTTTGGCCCAAGGGTGACAAGAAGAATTATGGTTTCGATTGAAGTAGCCTTAAGATTGTCATACCCTTGCAACATGTTTCTTATAGAGGAGCAATTAGTCTCTCCATATCCTAACTTCTATAAGAAAGAGAAGGGAACCACATTCATTGCAGCCCCATCATCAATCATGGCTCTCTTAATGCAATTGTTATAAACCACAAACTATAAATATAAGGTAGGATCACCTCTTCGGGAAATTTCAGCATTAGATGACATCTTGTCTATGTCGAAAACAAACACCAATATCCCTATCACTCTATCTTAGAGGATGTATGTCAAAATCAATATGATTTATTTGAGTCTTGGGAGGATGTGTAACCTAGATTAGATGACCAAGACCTACCGCATCGAGCATTACGAATGATGTGCAACGGAATTCTTTAGCAAATCTAGGAACGAGATGTGAGAGAAGGTCTTGTTTAAATCCAATATTCAATCATAGGATCCTACTGGTTTTGTGATTATAGGAACATCATCTCATGAGGAGGAAAGAGCAGGTAGGGTTTGTAGAAATTATTCCTTTTCCCAAGTTGTTACATTAATTTTTGGTTCAAATTATATCTCAATTAATCCCTTGATATTTGTATAATCGTTAAAACAAAGGTTAGGAGAAACCTAAGAGCTATTGACATTGAGACCTCATGGTCATTGTTCCTTATAGGAATTCCATTGTTTATGTTCTAAGGATTCACCTTGACATTATCAGGATGCGTAGGGAGTGGATCCTAAAAGATGCTCACATTAGCACGCTAAGGAGATTTTGGTATCCAAATTGATTCTCCTTTGCAAGATGAGCATCATCATAGATTTAACAAGAATCCTAGAGATAGATAAATCATCATGTATGTCATTTTGTAGCCGGGGAGGTGATTTAGCTAGCTCTTTGTCACTCAAATGTTGGAGAAATGGATAGTACCTTCAAAAGGATTTGATCTATCCTCACTACTTTAGGTTGTGCCTTTCAACTAGGGTGATAGGAACCATTTTATAAACTCTATTGGTGAAGGAGAACGGAGATATCCTTCTTTGCACGTATTTGAAAGGAAACCTTGAGAAAATATGATCAATCCACTACAATTTAACTCTCACGAGTTGTTACTTCTAAAGAATGATGATATTTTCTAAACAAGGTTTAGGTTATTAAAGACATTATGGAATCTTGATTGATTCAACATATTTTGGCAAAGAGAATTTATTCATTTGTGGACATACAAGGAAAACATGCGTTGTTTCGTAGGATTCATTGTTTTTGAATAATTTTGGTGGGAGGTTAAGCAAGATAAACTTGATTTTTCTAGATCTTTGAGAACCTTCACAACAATTGGAAAACTAAATTAAAAATGCTTTAGAGTAGGTAAAATATTCCTTCAACCGGAAGGTGTGCATCAATGGAGCCCCAGATCTCGTATGGTTTGACACAATCTTTGAGAATTCAACACAAAGGCTCAAGATAAAAGGCTCAATTAAACATTAAAGGCCCCCGGTTCCTCACACCTAAGATACACTCAAAGGATTATAGATAATATTTATCAACAAAATGACAAGTTAAGTTATTTTAAATTGTTTATCTCATTACGGGATGAATGATCTTCTCATAATGAAATTGCAAATGCCACTAAACTATCACAGGATGAGATCTGTGTGTGATTGAAGGATTTTAACAATAGATCGCAACAGAAACATCAAAACCATTTGAAAACATTCTAAAATAAAAGCAAGACACAATTTTGTCCAAGATCAACACAGATTAATTCGAGATCTATTAGATTTATCAGTAGGGGAAAGTTTCTTGAACAATCTCAGAGCTTGTCAATGGTTGTAAACTTACAACCAAATTGACACAATCAAATCTAAAACACAAGAGATTAATAAGTTTCTCAGATGGTCTCTTAGGAAGATGGGATTTCTCAAATTTTCTCATAAAAATTCAACCCTGACCATTTTCATGACTAACTCATGCCCTTTATAGCACTCATTTACATTAAAGCTTCCCCCAAACAAATAATATTTGAGGAACCTTTGTTTGTTACATATTTGATCATGATTTCCAGAAAGTGATGTTTAACAGATTTACAACAAAAAGTTTCTAGGTGTTCAAAAGGTGAATCATTTCAGATATTTCCATCATTGTTTTAACTGGGGCATCCAAGTCATCTCCTCTGGCAACACGTTTTTCATCCTTTGCGCCTATAGCTTCCTTCTCCTCATTCTTTCCTCTGCAATTTGCTCTGCTGGATCTGGCAATTCATTTTTATAGGTGCCTAAGTAACTCTGTTTCAAAATATCAACTCTTGCACTTCCTCAGATTCACAAATTCGAGCTCCACAACACTTCAATTGCACTTTGCTGATAGAAACGACAAGAAATCATTCAGATTCACCATGAAAATGATGTGTATTTGCATCCCCTGAAGTTGTGGAACATTAATGGTGGAAAAACTAGATGCATCGCGCCATAACCATTGATTCTGCCCTTTCACAACTTTAAATTAGAGCCATCCACATGGAATATTAGAGCCAAAATGGGCCTGGGGGTGCCTTTTGCATTTTATGACTTTTGGAGAAAATGCACAATTTTCACATTTTGCCCCACCCCTCCACCTTTGAAATATGGGCTCGACATGTGGCTTAATCTAGGCCTTTGATGGAGTCGTGGCTCATTTATGCAATTTTACCCTTTATTATGAAAAGGAAAAATTTCCAATTTACCTCCAGTGACCCGCCTCCCCGCTTTGACTTTTCAATGCTAAGGCAAAAAAATTCAAAGTGCTCTGTAAGCCTACCTTCCCGCTTTTGACTTTTCAATAGAACTCAAACATGTGACATCACTCTATCCCTGCAGGTTACGGATCAATTTATAACTTTTCTCCTTTTTCACAAAAAGGCAAAAAAATTCAAAACACCTCGGTGACCCACCTCTCCACTTCTAACTTTTGATGTGGGCCCCAATAGAGTTACGGGTTATTTCATAACTTTGCTCCTTCATACAAAGAGGCAAAAAAATTCAAAATGTTCGCTGAACCACTTCCCGCTTGTAACATGAAAAACTGCCACGTGTCCTTCTTCGGGGTCAAAGTAAGGCTTTTTTCCTGCTGATTTATATTTATTGATTAACCAATTAGATGCTATTGGGGTCGTGGGGCCAATTTGGTATTTTTACAAATGAGACAAAAGTGGAAAATTTCACCAGAAATACCCACCAAGCTGCATCCAATCAAAAAGGACCACATCTCCACAGATGTTGGGACAAAAATTGACGGGAAAAATTGTGGAAAAACATAAGGGGAAAAAACTAAGTTTACACCCAACTTACAAATTCTTTCACATGGACGAGAAGAACGAAAGACAATATTTGGACTCAATGCGATCCTCGACCAAAGGAAATGACCGATTATGGAAACCAAATGAAGGAGGAATCTTTTCATGAATTAATACAGGGAAACAAAGAAAAATTCAAACCATGTGGGTTGAGATGTTTTTTGAACAAACAGGGTGAGATTAAATTGAGCACCAACAGGAGCTATAGGTCATGATAGTCGGTGTGGGTTTTTTTAGGATTTTTAAGAACATGTCTATAAAGAGTTGTCTTTGGTTTTCGAGAAGTCTTTGTAGAAACTTATTACAATCGTGGAAAGTTCTATCATCATGACCTCAAACCCTATGGAAACCACAATATTTGTTAGTATCATAATTTCTTGGCCTTTGATAATTGTTTTATTGTTGTTGATTAAAACCTTGATTTTAGTTTTGAAATTGATTGTTATAACCTGGTTCATTTCCCCATGGCGAGTTTTGATATTGGTTCGGGCCCTGGTTTTGGTTTAACTTTTATGAAGGATGAGTTCACATGTTGTGTTGACAAAAGATATGGTGTTAGGGGCCTTGTGATTACCCGAGTTGTTGTTATTGTTATTATTGTTGGTGTTATTCTTGTTGTTTGTGAAACTAATGTTTTGGGTTGATTAGTAGCACCATTCATGGTAGCACCTTGATTGTGATTCACACCCTTAGGTCCTTGGTTATTGGCACTATTGTTATGATAGTTTACATTTTTATGATTTGGGGATACCAATTTCCCATTGGGACCATAGGTCTTATGCCCACTATCAATAACGACTTGATCAATTCAAAGTGCACCTTCCAAAATTCCTCATAACTATGGAAAGGAAACTTTTGAACATCTTCCTTAGTATCCGATTAAGTGAGTTCATAAAAAGATTACAAAGTTCCATCCGGTCCATGTTTTAGGTACACTTGGAGAGGAATAAATAACTAGACGCCATCTCTAGATGGAATGGGTAGCAGATTCATTTTACTCTTGTCTAATGTGAAGAAATTCCTAATCATGTACACAAAAACTTTTTCATATCAAATGCTCTAATGAATTCAGAAAAAAATTGTTTAAAGGAGTGTATAAAGGCTTATGGAATCTGATAATACCAATATAATGCAATTCCTTTGAGAGTTTTCAGAAATATTTTAGCTACTACAGTGTCCCAAGGAAGAAAATCCCTAATGGTAGTAATGTAGGCCTTGATATGATCATTTGGATCTCCTTATCCCTTAATTTTTGGAAGATTAGGAAATGGGTGTGGAAGAATGACACCGCATATGGTGAAGTCAAGAGGATGCTTTAAGTACTCAAAGCATAGGTACCCATTACGTAATACGATTCCACCATTGAAGATCCTTGATGAGGAGGAGTTGGATAAGTTGCATTATAACCATTGATTGGAATGTATGGAGCATAAGGAGTGGGAATGATATATGGGTCCATCGGGGTGACTTAAAATACATATAGAAGTAAGGTGGGATAGTACTAGGATATGGACTAGCGGGTGTAAAATAGAGAATGTCACATTACTTGTTGTGGTGGAATTCGAGATCGCACTTTGAGTCATCCCTTGCATAGGATAAGCTTGAGAAGGATGAGGACCCATCCCTAATGTGTCTAATCCAAAGTGAGAAGATCACCTAGATTTTATTGAACTAGATAACCTTGTTATACATGATATTGCATTGGTTTCTCATTGGAAGGGTTGTATCCTATGTCTTTAACTAGATACCCCATGTTTTTCCCTACTACATGTGTTGGTTGTGAAATCTGGGCACTTTCTAGTTCTCTAATCCTCCCTACTAAAGTAGAAATGAGATCATTGGGAGAGGATTGAGTCCCTTGTTGGGGTGCCTGTGGCATAGGGTTTGATTGAACAGGCTCATAATACCCTATGAAGAATTGTTCGGTGTTATAATTCTTGTCTTCCTCAGAAGTAAGAATCTTAGGACACACATTTGAAATCTCGAGGTTGTATCCTTCGTTCTATTCGAAAACTCATCTATCTGACAAAGACAATTAACTATTCCTACAAATATGTCATCTTCTGTTGATTGTATGGAAATGTGAGGTCTTGAAAAAAATATGTGGTAAGAATCTATTCCATTTGTGATAACATCATGGTTTGCATTAGGTTAACTCGTATTTCATGTTTAACGGTTGATTAACCTCCTCCATTCTTACATAGCTAATGGGTTTTGAAGTGTAGCTAGGAGAGGTTTGGATGTTGCTTGTGTAATAGTGACCCCACCTTGAGAGAGAAGGGGATTGTTGTGGTTGAATGTTGGTGTAATATATATCAGAGCCAAATGGCCCACCAAAATATATTCCAAACATATTTTAGAAAGTATAAAATACCTACCAAAATAGGGGAATAAATGGAGAGGTGGGGAAATTAAAGGAAATAAGAAGGAATTAATCCTTCACATCAGGTTCACCAATTTGTACGGATGAAAATTTACATGCAACCTTCAACCATACTCGATCCCCCAAGGTTATGCTAGGGTAGCCAATGTGGAAATGTGTGTGGTTAACTATAGGAGGACTGGTGACTAAGATATGGTAGTGTGATCTCCTAGTAGCTGAGTTGACAAAGGGGAAATTTAGAGGCTATGAATGGGTAGTGTAAATTCCCTATGGTTTGTCTAACTGAATCTCAATGTTAAACTAGTTTGAAGTGTCCAAATTAACTAAGATGAAACTAACAATCTATGCTACTGCTGAAAGGAAACTAACCTAAATAAATCAACAAAATTGAAACATCATAATTACAAACAACAATTTCTTTTACTCTAAACAAATAAATCCTAAACAAAAAAATTAGTTGAATCTATTTATTTGCTTGTACATTTATGAATTAAATTTAAACTAATAAATCAATTGAAATTTTTTAACCAAACCCTCAATCATGCCTCAGAGGTAGAGAATAAATCACATCTTCAATGAAGCTATTATTTCCTACAACTTCCCTGGCAATATTGAAGATCAAGCTTTCTAATTTGATCTGATTCTGTGATTGCTTGATAATTGAAATAACAAAACAATTTCTCTATTGTATTTGATATGAATTTGAATTGATAAATTTAGAATTGAAAATTTGAATCAATGAAGCAAACAAACAACACCTCCAACCTAGATATGCAAGAATAATGGAAAATTTGGTTGTGTGAATATTCATCCCTCATCTTATCCTTTCAATTTCTATGTCCACGTGAGTCCAGTGGGTGGGAATGACAATAGAAGAAGAAAGTGTAGGAGTAGAAAAAACTTTAATTGAATGAGAATGGGAAATAATGCAGGTGGAAGAATGTAAGCACAATTGAACTGAGATTGGATTTGGCAATTTCTAGCAAGAAAGGAAACAACTTTGTAATAACAAGAATACTCAAAATTTCTCTAGCCATTTGCTTGAAAACAAGTGATTAATTTATAGAAAGTTAGCTGTAGAGTGCACAAGCACACTTGGCAGCAATGGGATGCCAAATCATCACATAAAGAGGTAGTTCAAACTAATTAATTCTATTCAAAAATATAAGAGGAAGTTGAGACTATGCAATCAAGCCCAAATTTAGCTAATGTGGTTCACAAATGCACATTAGAAGTGAAGTTAACTGAAATCACGTGTGTCTAATTTACACATGAAGGTTTTTGGAAAAATCATGTAGAACCGCTACCCTATGCAGGTGACAAACATAGAACCACCGCCTTGACTAGGGCAGTGATCCAATAAAACCACCGCCCTACTTGGGCAATAGTTAAAAAGCTGTCACCTAGGTAGGGTGGCGGTTTTGACACTAAAGGTCAAAACATGCATAAAATGAAGCAGGAAGCTAGAAAAAAACATGCAAGGGCTAAGTAGGGATGTCTAGGCTACAAATATATACTATGAATGGATTTAGGAACTTGAACACCTTTTGAAAGGATATGAATCATCATTGGGGACCTTCATAACCATTTTTTGACAATTTAGCATGTGTAATTTTGGGTGTGTATAGAGACCATCTTGGAGATATTGATGGAGAAGTGGTCAATGAAAGTCTAGGCTAAATGATATATGGAGAAGAGTGAGTGCTTAGGTAAAACACTATACCAATCTAGAGCAAGTCCTGTCAAGGACATGGGAAAAGTCCTGAGGATCAAGGTGTTGTCGTGGGTGATTAGATAATAGACATGTTTGAATGATCATGAGTGTTGTTACAAATCTTCCTTGCTATTAAATTGATTAAACTTAGGCATCTCCCAATGTGTGAGATAAGGATGAATGGGTATAGATGGATGAATAGGCTCATTACAGATTTCATCGTAAGTCAAGGTATTGTGAGAGTAGAAACAGATGCTTCGAGGGTCTACATCTTATCCATCATCATATTTATAAGATCCTTTGTAGGATTCGAGGAGAAGGGCGCCCCTTGTGGTATAAGGTGGTGGATAAGATGAATAAGTCATGGATGACACTCCAAAGCATGTGTGATAGTGTCAAGTAGGAAAACTATGATGGAGGTATGTAGGAAGGAATAATGATGAAGGAATATACCCTAAATAGGTAGAAGAAGCAATAGGTGGTTGTTGAGGAAAGGTGTAGGTAGGAGGGACTTGTGTGGAGACCCTCGTGGTGATAGGTGGTAGATTTTGGGGTATGGAAAGGACTATGTTTTGGAAGGGGGTATGAGAAGCTGACACCAAAGGTGGTTGGGAGGCAATGGGTACGTGAGATGTTGATGATGTGGGTATCCCTACACTAAGAGCTATAGATGATGGCATGATGGACGTCGAAGGTGTGAAAGATGTCATATTGATAAGATATAGGGATGATTTGAGAAATGATAGGCTAGGAGGTAGAAGTAGATAACACCACTAGTATTGGCTGATGTGAAAGTGGGGGAGAGAGCATGGGAGGAATCGAGATATGCATCCCATATATGATCTATCCTAATGAGTCATGGGTGGAAGAATGGGTGAGGTAATACTGCAAGGCTATGGGATTGTGATCAAGGAGTTTTACAAACTCCTCATCACCTACACTTATAAAAATAAAATAAGTGGGGTCCATGGGTGAAGAAATAGAAGGTGATGAAGGGCTAGGAGGTAGTGGTTGATGGATAGCATGAAAACTAGGGCGTTGGCTTGCTAGTGAGTCAAAACCATGTGAATGGTGGAAAGATATGTAGTTTGAGCTCTAAAAATGATATAGAAACACATAAATAAAAGATAGAAAAATCTAGAAAAATGAAAGTAGGTTGTTGTTTCCGGTAAAAAATAATAAAAACACAATAATCGACGTCGTTAGGTAACCGGTGCGATTGGCAAAAGGAACTAATGATGGTCACTAGATCGAGTGCCGATTACTAAAGATAATCAAAAGAATTAGAAATCTGGAGATGAAAGGGGTAAAATAGATGAAATTGGACTCTATTAATGGTGATAGAGGCTCATAAATGAGTCTAAACATGAATAATGTATGAATATGAATTGAACATTGTTTTGGACAAAATGACCAAAAATAATAGAAATCAATGCCGGTTAGTTAACCGATGCCGATGATGATGATGAACCGATGCTGTCTGGTCGCTATATGTCAATGCGGTTATTGTGAATTTTGAGAAAATGAAGAAATTTTGAATTTAAGGTGAATTAAGTCAAAATAAAAACCAACTCAGAAGCTGAGTATGGAAATAAGATGTCTTATCACACTCAGAAAGAACCAAAATACACTAGTTATGATTGTGGAGTGTGAAAGAAAATAAAAAGAGATGAATCGTCCTCATAACTCAAAATGTAATTCAAACAAGCAAAAACTAGCAAAACACGTAAATCCTAGGTGTCAGATTTTAGTGTTTAGTGGCTTATGCCTTTTTAAACGAATATGAATGAAATAGAGTTTTTGGATAATGAAGGTGCCCTATAAGCAATCTATGGCTGGTTTCAGGTTAGTTTTGGATAAAGAGGCCCGATATACCTTTCGGTTTGTGTGGTCCAAACTCTGATATGAAAAACTAGCTAGAACACGGGTGGTGCCCACTATCAACGGGTTGTTAAATCCTTGATGGCTTCTTCTTGGAAAGGAGTGTTTAAGAAATGTGTAAATTATTTAAGTGGTTTGGCCTAGGAGTGTGTGCACAAATGTGAACTATGCTTAATCCAAATCCAATCACCAAGTGGTCATGACCTCCACTGTGTGATTTCTAATTAAATCTATGTGATCTAATGCAACACTCAAAGGATGAAATGCATAAATTTTAAACCCAAATTGAAAATGATATTCGATGTAGAAAAAGAGAACAAGAAGAGGAATGCTCTTTCACTAAATGTAGTACAAAAGAAAAGAAGAAGTGTTATTTTTAAGCACCAAAGGACAAATTTCTTTTAGAAAAATAGAAAGAAGAGAAGATTTACCATAGAGATATTTAGTGTGAAATTTTTAGAAAATAAAAAACACACAAATGCACCCTATATGAAAATGAAAAGAACCCAAAAGATGGGGTCCCACCGGGTGTGCCAAAATGTTTCACCGCAAAGTAGAGATAAAACATATAATAGGTAAGGGTGAGGAGGAATACATGTAGATAGTTGAAGAGGTTATACACACATGTAGAATGTTTTCAAAGATAATTGTGAATAAATCCTTTTTGTCGGGAAGGACTACCTGAAATGCAAAACAAGACCACAAGATAGCATTAATAATATAGGTCGGTGGACTACCTAGTGGGAGCTAGATCTGGGAAGCGGGGTGCTTCCTAGAAGGCTGTCAATCCATGTTCAAATACAACTTAATACGAGAAATAACATGAAAGAAGGAAATCCTATTGTAGTTGTATGATTTAGGTGTTTCACACAAATACAATAAGCAAATCTAATCTAACAGGAAAGTTATGACTAAATTTGAAGGGTTGGTAGGTTGATCTGGGCTTGTAGGTCTGACAGAGGCTATAAATGAGGTCTAGGCTAGATTTGGTGAGGTTCTGGGTTGTTTGGAGTGAGTTATTAGCTTGTTGGTTTGGAGGAAATTGCTAGTCATAGAGACCGATATCGATTAGGTGACTGATGTCAACACTTGTAAATGACTGACGCCAGGTTGGGTGACCGGTGTCAATAGGGGAAATTAGATAGAAATATTTAAAATAGGTTGATGGGAGCTCTCTGTGATTGCACAGAGAGTTGGGATGAATTAAATGAGGTTGTGGGATTTTTAAGGACTCGAGAGGTAAACATATATGTGTTTGGGCAAGGTATGAAGGGTAAATGAGAATATAGTTAAATGAAGGTACTTTGTGGAAGAGATTCGGGTAAGATAGAATATGGAATCAAATAGATAGCTAATAAAATGACTAATCTACTGAAAATGACAAAGAAGAAATAATACTTACTTGTGGAATGCAGGTAGAAAGCAAGTGGTGGTGATGGCGGTAGGAGAAGGTAACCTTGAGCGAATGTAGTAGTAGGAGGAGGATGCAGTGCTTCCTTGTGAGTGCACTATAGATTTGGAGTGTTGGTGAACTATGAGGAGTCCGACGCGTTGTAAGGGCCTCAGTACGTTGCAAGATTGCTAAAAATATTGAGAGTCAGTATAGAAGGTCACAAAAGCTAGATAGCCATATTTAGAACTGAACAAAGAGTTTGGAAATATTATTTTAGGTAACCAACGGTGGTTAGGTAACTGGTGCCGACTAAGGGATAACCGGCGTCGATTAGGGAGAAAAGGTCATATTTTCTAAAAATAGCCTAATTCTTCCTAAATTTGGCGTGATTGAGATTTTGGTTCTGGGTCACAAGTGTGGAATGGAACTAAATGGAGTGGGAGAGTAGTTAGAGGGATAATAGGCCATTAAGATTAGGGTTGGAATAAGTCCTAGTTGGTTAGGGAGAGTGGGGACTTGGTCTAGGCTAATTAATGAGCTTGGAATAGGTCTAGGGTGAGGTGGAAAGATGAGGTGGCTAGGTGAGGTGGAAATTAGTTTAATTAAGGTAATTAAATTAATTGTGAGGTGGGGTGAGGATTAATTTAATTATGGGTAATTAAATTAATTAAAATGTGTGCAAGTGGGCATGGTGATGGGGTAGTATTGAATTAATTAATCGAAGGGGGTTTAGAGGATTGTGACCCAATTTTGGTGTCTACACCAAGAGCCCAATTATAAATATTAGATCCTAAGAAAGCCTTTGAATTATCAGAAATAATAGTCTGAGGGACACAAAACCTTATTACCATTTCTTCAAGGAAATCAAGGATGACTGATTTAGTAAATTCCTTCAATGACACAACTTGTCCACTTGGTAAAGTAATCTATTGCTGTCAAAACCCATTTGTGACCAACACTTGATGGAGGATTAATCATGCCAATGAAATCAAGACCCCATTGGGAAAATGGTTGATTTGCTTGAATTGGGTGAAGTGGAAGGGAAGCCAACCTTTTCTTACCAGTGAAGAGAGCACATTCCTTGCACTTTCGACCCATTTGTGAGCATCAAAAAATAATGTGGGCCAAAAGTAACTTTCTTTTATAATTTTCATGGTTGTGGCTTTAGTTGAAAAATGACCACCAGATAAGAAATCATGAAATTTAGTTAAAATATTTTTCAGCTTTTTCACCCTCAATGCACATGAGAAAAAATTCATCTATGTTTCTTTTGAACAAAGTGCATTCAATTAGTACATAGGGAATATACTACAACCTTAGATGTCTTCTTTTTGTTTTGTTTAGGCCAAGATAATAAGATCCGTGTAGACAAGGAGCCAGTCATATCAGTAATCTAGCTATCACTAATGGTTGCACCTCCTTCATCCTACAGAAAATCAACATCATATGGAAGCTCTTCAATGATGAATGAGGCCTATTGATCATCTGTGCATCTAAAACCAACTGTTCATAAAGTCCTCTACCTCCTACCAAATTTTTAGCCTTAATACTCACATAATACTCCATTATTTTAGTCACCCAACTAACTCTTTTCTCATTGATTTCTTCTCCCATGATAAAATCTCTGACACTAGAATGTGAGACTAAAACTTTTCTATGATTTGTAGCAATCATAATCTTGAATTTATTTAAATATCTCATGATAGAAAATACATGTTTTTCAATTTGCCTTTACTTGAGTTCATAATCCTTTAGTGTTTGATTGAAGACATCTCTTGGTTGCTCCATTCCTTTATCATTCTACTGAGTCAAAATAACAACAATATTGGATTTAGCTCCATAAACATATAGAATAAAATACTTGGAATAATCTAAGTTGATAAGTATAGGATCTCAAACAATCTCAAGTTTGATCTAGGAAAATATCTCCTTTCCTTACGCTTTCCACTTGAAAACTAAATCCTTTTTAAGCATAAGAGTAATAGGTATGGCTAGATTAACAAAGTTAGGAATAAATATCCTTAAAAATATAATGTTGAGTAGATAGCATATTGCTCTAAGGTGAAGGCACATAAAGGATGTGTGCATTTGGAGTAAGGCGTATTTGAGGGCACATAAGAATAATTGAATGAGCATGTGCCAAAACACTTTAAATTTAGGACTTTGCTATTTTGTGGATAAGGGATATTATGGGAGATAGTGTAATAAACACACAAAGACATCAAGAATTTTTGTCCACACAATGGTATTTTGGGATCAAGCGACAACTGAGCACCATGCATAGTTTAAGCTAATAATAGGATTTCTACTTAGAGTTAACTATAGGAAGTCTATTCTTAAGAGCACTTGCATGTTGTGCATCCTTTTGTAAAGGTGCATGGCTATTATTAGCATGTGACCTATTTTGAGAAGTGCATGGGTGGTGAAGGGAAAGTCCCCACCCCTATATATATGTATTGATTTGCACGGTTTTGTGTGTGTCAAATTGTAGAGTTATGTTGCTGGTTTTTTCGTGTGCATGACTCATGGAGATACTTATGTAATGTAAGAAGATTATTTGTTTTACAATATTTAATACAATGGTTCATATTGGCTGGATAATGGTGTTGAACATGACTGAATCTAGTTCTTGCATGGTAAATCTTGTTATAGTCATTGTTTAGTTCATCTTATATATATTCTAAGAACTAGATATAGTTTATACAATGTGTATTTTTACTATTGGTAATGAATCTGAATACCTATATGCACCATCATGCTAACATTCTATACAAGTAAATCTAAAGAGGAACTTGGTGCCTTTGCATTCTTTGGGTGAGCACTCAATTTAGGTTGAGTGATGTTCTAGTGCACTTGGGTTATTCTTAGTGAATTTTAGGTTGCATCATTGGTTTCGTTGCTCGGACCTCTTTTTCAACTATTTTCAGGATGTTGCATGATGAAGACATACCAGTTGACCTTAGCAAGTGTTGAGGAATGGATAATAGATCTAGAAGAAGAGTACACTCAAAGATTCAACACTGGATATGAGTTTGATGCATGCACGTGGGTTGAGCAGAATTTGTATGATGGCTTATATGAAATATTTTATGCTATCCTCCCCATAGAGCTATATGAGTGGCTGGTTGCTTGCGAATCTAAAAGGAATTGGAGGTTTCACACACTTTTCTAGATGTAAGAAGAATTTCAAGCCCTCTATGATGCTGATCTGATTTAGACGTGCATTGTGGATACTTAGTTCCATGGTGTTCTAAATAGCTATATTTTTGAGTACTCAATTTCTCGCTTACTCTTGTCCAGGAAGTAGTTTGAGTTCCAGTTTTTAAGTTATCCCAGGGGAACATATCTATGAGGAATTCAACTTTGGCGATCAAAGTTTTGATGGCAACCCTAAATTTGGAAGAGAAGCCGATGGATAGCTAAACCCCACCACACGCGGGGCAAGATTAGGTGTGGTGAAGGATGGAAGACCTAGCAAAAGAGAGGAAAATAAAAGAAAGGTGACTTAATTTCAATGAGGCATGTGATAGGGGTTTAGAGAAGCAACACGAGATTGCAGAATGGATGGCATTGAGGAGAGAGATGGCTCATGAAGGATTTGAAGCTCACACAGAGGACGTGGAGCTAGAGCATTTGGAACTCCCCCATTTGGGAAAGCATGATAGGGAACCCTCATTGGCCTCTTATGAGAGCATGCCAACAAAGACAACTCGAGGCCATGGGCACGCATCGAATCTACCTAAAACCTAGCCCTTGTGCTTGGTTTTCTAGTTTCTAGTATAACTAGTAATCAACAAGCTAGTTTGGGTAGTAGAGTAGTAAGAGGTAGAGTTGACTTATCAAAAAGTTTAGGAGTGAATTAAATAACAAGTACATTTATGGCGGAGAATATGTCTTCCCTGTTATTTAGAGGACCAGTTGGAGGAACCTTTTTAGGCTTGTCGGAGATGCAGAACATAAGCACATAGAATTTTGGACTCACGTCGGGAGTAGCATAACTTCAGAGACTATATGAGTTCAGTTTAGCACCACTATTAGGACACAGGGGAAATGCACCCTACGGTTTAATTCTGTTATAGGTGGAGGATCGGGGGAGGAACAGTGGCTCGGGATCTCGGAGGATTTGGAGGCGGAGGTAATACAGGAGGTTCTAGATTTGGTGGGCATGGTCGTCACTAGCCCCAAAATATTTACATGGATATGTCACTTCTTCTCCTAGTGTATAGGAGAATAGAAGATCTTTATTGAGCATGTGCATATATGTGAGATACTATGGCATGAAAAAGGAATCATAATTTTGAGCACAAGGCTAGTTGGTTTGTAACTACATTGTAGGGACACGCGCATAATGCATGGTACATGAAGTTTGACTCTGATCAAACTTGTGTGGATTATATAGCGTTACGAGATGCTTTCATTAAAGAATTTAATATCCATGAGTTAGAGAAAAAAAGTATAAATGCTCTCAATGATATCAAGCAGAGAACTACGATAGTGTCCAAGAATATGATGCCCATTTCAAAACACTCTTGTTTAAACTATCTTATGATATCCATGCAAGTCAGCATGCATAGTGGTTCTTCGGAGGCTTGATCATGCCTTTTAGGAGGGCACTCTCACATAAGACATATATAGACTTGAATGAGACACTTGAAGCAGCTTTGCTTGTGGAGGAAGTTAGGAGCATAGACATTGGAGTGAGCCCATTCTTGGAAGCTCAGATTATAGCAATTGTAAAGCAATTGGAGAAACTATCAGCCAATACAACACATGAGACACATAATGGAATTTGGTGCACATATTGTGAAGTAGAGGGGCATACTAAGGATAGTTGTCCTCATAGATCAGTGTGCTCCTTGTTACTAGAATATGAGATATGTCATTTAGACCATGATGTAAGTTATTGGTGCTCAATTTGATCGTACCCTAGTTTTCCCTTGAAATTCTTCAATTTGTGCTCTTTCGTATTTTCTATTTCCTGAATGAATGCGTGAAATGTTTTCTTCATTTGTATGCCATTGAAGATCCTTCTCCATCGTCATGGATCACATTTGGGCCTTGTATCATTTCCAAATTCTTTTTCCTTAAAGAAAATTTCAGTGCAGGCACAAATGGTGATTTCCATGCATTTTACTGATTTAATGGGTGTGTTTTCCTGTCAAATTATATCTCAACATCTTCACTACATGGTCTTTTTTTATTGGATGAGGCATGTCGGAGTTTGTTTTATAACTTTTAAATTTTTGCTATGTTCGTAAAAAGATCAATATGGCCCCACGAACCCATTGAGTTATGATTGGCTGGTCAAATTTATAAAGGGAGTGAATTTCTCTTTTTGCTCGAAGGTTTATACGTGTTCATTTTTAATTGGTTGTGGCTCTGGCGGGTCTTTTTGGTGAAATTTGCCACTTTGGTCACATTTGTAAAAAATACCAAATTGGCCCTATGGCCCCGATAGTCTCTGATTGGCTATTCAACAAATATGAAGCAGTAGGGAAAAAGTCTTACTTTGACCCCGAAGATGGAAATGTGGCCATTTTTCAAGTTACAAGTGGGAAGGCGGGTCGGTGGAACATTTTGAAGTTTTTGGCTCAACATTGAAAATTCAAAGTGGGAAAGCGGGCCGAAAGAACATTTTGAAGTTTTTTTCATTTTTGTGAAAGGGAGCAAAGTTATGAAATAACCCAGTAACTCCATTGGGACGCACATCAAAAGTTACAAGCGGGAAGGTGGGTCAGCGGAGGAAAATTGGAAATTTTTCGTTTTTGTTAAAAAGGGTAAAATTGCATAAATGAGCCATGACTCCATCAAAGGCTTAGATTAAGCCACTTGTCGAGCTCGTATTTCAAAAAAGAGGGTGGAGAAAATGCAAAAATTGTGCATTTACTCCAAAATTCATAAAATGCAAAAGACAACCCCAAGCTGCTTGAATCAAATTTTTCCATGTGGACATCTCTAATCTAAAGTTGAGAAAGGGTAGAATCAATGGTTGTTGTGCATTGCATTTTATTTTACTGCCATTTTTCTCCAAGATTCTTGGAGATGTGAATACGCATTGTTTTTCATCATTTTTTGATGAAATTCCTTGCCATTTTGTCTACAAATTGCAATTGAATGGATTTAGAGCTTAATTTATGAGTCCAAGGAATGTAAAGGTTGATATTTTGAAGTTGGAATTTCTCGGGCACTTGCAAAAATGTGAATTACTAGAGAAGCTGGATGCAGAGGAAAGAATGGGAAAAGGATGAAATGATGGAGGTTGCATGCATGAAGGATGAAAACGTTCTCCCAGTTAAAACAATGATGGATATATTTGCAATGATTCACCTTTTTGAAACAACTAGCAACTTTTTGTTGCAAACCTGTTAAATGTCATTTTCTAGAAATCATGATTAAACATGTAACAAACAAAGGTTCCTCAAATATTATTTTCTTGGGGGGAAAGCTTGGATGTAAATTGAGTGTTATAAAAAGCATGCTTTAGTCATGTAAAAGGTTAGGGTTGAATTCTTATGAGAAAATTTGAGAAATCCCATCTTCCTGAGAGACCATATGAGAAACCTATCAATCTCTTATGTTCTAGATTTGATCATGTCAAGTTGGTTGCAAGTGTACAACCATTGAAAAGATCTGTGATTGTTCAAGAAACCTTCCCCTGCTGATGAATCTAATCAAATTTGAATTAATCTGTGTTAATCTTGGAAAAATTTGTGTCTTCTTTATTTCAGAATGTTTGTAAATAGTATTTCTTGTTCCTATTGTAATCTTATGTTAAAATCCTCCGAATCACACAGGATCTCATCCCTATGATAGTTTAGTGGCATTTTCAATTTCATTATGAGAAGAGCCTTCATCATGTAGTGAGATAAACAATTTAAAATCACTTTATTGTCATTTTGTTGATAAAGATTGTGTAAGCCTTCAAGTGTATCCTAGGCGTGAGGAACCAGAGAGGTCTTTAATGTTTAATTGAGTCTTTAGCTCAAGACTTTGTGTTAAATTCTTAGAGATTATGTGAAACCATGTAAATATGGACCTCCATTGATGCACACCTTGTGGTTGAAGGAATATTTTTTCTATTACAAGTAGTCTATCATTTAGTTTTCTAATTTTTGTGAAGGTTCTCAAAGATTTGGGAAAATCAAGTTTATCTTGCATAATCTCCCGAGAAAAAATTATTCAAAATAATGAATCCTACCGAACTACCCATGTTATCCATGTATGTCCACAAATGAATAAATTATATTGCAAAAATATGCAAAAGCAATCGGGATTCCATAATGTCTTTAATAACCTTAACCTCATTTAGAAAATATCACCATTCTTTAGAAGTGACAACTCATGAGAGTTAAAATGTGGTGCATTGATCATATTTTCTCAAGGTTTCCTTTAAAATTTGTGCAAAGAAGGATATATTCATTCTCCTTCACCAATAAAGGTTACGAAGTGGGTCCTCTCACCTGGTTAAAAGGTACAACCTAAAGTAGTTAGGATAGATAAAATCCTTTTGAAGGTGCTATCCATTTCTCCAACATCTGAGTGACAAAGAGCCAACTAAATCACCTCCCGACTAGAAAACTACATACATGATGATTTATCTGTCTCAGGCTTCTTGTTAAATCTAGGATCATTTTGCTCGGCTTGCAAAGGAGAATCAATTTGGATACCAACACAAGCCGTTGTCCATTTTTGCAATGTGTAATAAGAATGAACATGTCTTCTCTTGTAAAATTTTATGGTCCACGACTCACAATACTAAAGATTATAGGTTGATTGATCAGATCCATGATGCCATTGATATTGGTGTATGAAAGATGGGAGTTTTGAATAACTCTAAGGATAAAAGTGAGCAACATGATCATGATCACACTCAAGGGTGCTATGATAAAAATGAAGGGAAATTTGAGGGAGGCCATGGTAGAGGTCAAGGATACCATGGTGGATTCAAAGGTTGAGGCCATGGCAATGGATGAGGTGAGTTCCCTTATGGAACATGTTATTCATACAGATCACCGATCAATTACAGGTGTGATTGCTCTCAAAACATTACTTGTTATTTTTATAGAAAGAATCATAACTATGAAGAGTGCCCAAACTTATATGAACATCGAGAAAAAATCACAAACAAGAGAACAAGGGTGTAGGGATGGTTAGAATACAACATGCCATCAAAAACTAATGGATGCTGAAGTTAGCACCGGATCTTGAGGTAGTTATTGTGAAGATTTATACACGCATGCCGAGGTTGCACGTGCTAGATAAATGTTGTAATAGAAGCCTACCATTACTAAGGAGGAGGTTTTACATGCAAAATATCTAGACCCTACACATCAAAAGGAGGTTTATCAGGAAACCATGGAGGTACTTATAAATATGCATGATGAAATACAATGTTTAAAGGAATAGTCGAGGAAGTTGGAACAGAAGAAGGCAACTGAGATTTCCAGTCGGATGTTGATGATCTTAAGGAAGTAAGAAAAATAATGTGTTAGGAGAACATTATTCCATTACTAGGAATTTGGTTGAAAGGAAACACTTTGCATGCTGGTATTGAGAATAAACAATAGATTTTGCCTTATCTCACTCCCATAGCTTGGATTGTGACAAGGAGATCACCCTAAATGTTTTGTGGATGGATTTTTACTAACACGTGTGGAAGTGAATGTGCTTACCTTATATGCATAGGTTTAGATGGGAAGACCTCCATTGCAATCATCTTGCAATGTGTTATATATGGCAAATCAAACTAAGGACAGACCAATTGGAGTATTGAAGGATGCATCCATTACTATATAGGAGGCCAATATCACTTTGGGGATTTTGAGGTCTTAGCACTTGCAGAAGTGGAAAAATTCCCAACTTTTCTTGGGCACCTTTGGTGCTATGTAAATAAAACAGATCTATGGTTCAATAAGGGATATATACGTTTTGATAATATGGAAGAATGAGTTATTATCCCTTTTATAGACAAGAAATATGCACCTTATGTTGAGCCCTTAAATGAAGAAGACCTAAACATAATTTATGTGCACACCATTCGAGATAAAAAAGTGTTTGTGCCATCTAAGGAAGGAATTAATTATCTCCAGTGGGATGATGCACAGTCCATCGCTGATAATACAAGTATTTTCGTGAAAATTAGGACCATGACACTTACGAAATGGTTAGGTGTGAGGTAAGAAGCACAAATGCGCACATAAGTAGGTTGTGTTGTGTTAGGTGGTTAGGGAATAACATGGTACCTTGGTACCTTTGGTGAAGGAAACCCTAAGGTATTCCTATGAGCCATGGAAGTATAGTGGAAGGATCGGGTAGAAGGAAGATGTAGTATATACCGTCACAGACACCAATGTATTGTAGATAGTTTATAGGGATAATCTCATAGAATGGAGAGAAGTGATAATTTCTCTATCAGCCTAGTTTCTTAGGAGTAATGCACCTACTCAAATCTGTGAATATCATGGTAATAATCTGTTTAGCATCACGTTTAGCAATGTGAGAGACTCTAGAAAAAGGGGTAGGAATCTTTACCACTTTTTTGTGGGTACACAACCTTTACTTCACGTTTCAAGGCTGCACACACACTTGGTATGTTTATACGAAGTTGCATAGAGAGACGGAAATTGGTGAGACTTGACTACAGAATGATCTATAATTTTGACTACTTCTCCACTAAACCTTTAGTGAAAAAGGCATTAATAGTTATGAAGTGATTGACTATGGGAGATAGTGAAAAGGTTGAAGAACTCATTCGGGAGTTATTTAATGAGTCATACTTAGAAGCACATTTTGACAAAGTAGATGAGACAAATGCATAATTTCTTGAGCGCACTTTCCTAGAGAAGGAGAAAGGAAATATAGTCTATATGGTGGATGACAAAGAAGTGCAAAATTTAGACATAGATCATTCAGAGGGTACACATAAGGTCTTAGAAAGTGTGGATGAGAAGGAGCATGCCTACCATGAACCTATGAAGATGAAGAAAGTGAACATTAGCATGGATCTTTGAACCTAATGAGGTCATAATTGGAGATTACTAGTGTAACTCGAAGTGGCTAAGATAATTGAATTGTTACATGATTTCAAGGACTTGTTTCCTATGGGATGCCATGAGTTGAAAGGAGTGCATGAATATTTGGGAGAGATGAAAATTAAGTTAAAGGAAGGTGTGCACTCGGTTAGGAAGAGACCTTATAGGATGAACCTTAACATGCGTGTAAAAGTTAAAGAAGAAATTGCAAATATGTTGGAATTTGGCATTATTTAGCCCATAGAGGAATCAAAGTAGGTTATCCCTATGGTAATTAGCATAAATAAAGATGGAAGAATCAAGATTTTTATGGACTACGAGAGAGCTGAATGCTACATGTGTGATTGATCCTTTCCTACACCATTCATTCGAGGAATTATTGGAAGGCATTGCAGGTGCAAAATTTACTCTTTTACAAATGGATTCTCTGGGTATAATCAAGTAGAATTGTTAAGGAGGATCAAGAGAAGAAAAATTTCACCACTAAATGGGGAATTTTTCATATAGTGATGCCCTCTGGATTGAAGAATGCACCTTCATTTATTTTGTGTATTGTGGTTAAAGCATTCCAAGATTTTATTCACAAATTCTTGCAGGTTTAGTTGGATGATTAGACCATGTATGGGCTTATCAAGGATCATTGTGAAAATTTGTGGTTAATATTTGATAGGTGCGAGATAGTTAGGCATATCTTTAAATATCAAGAATTGCGTATTTGCTACACATTTTGGAATTTTCTAGGACAAATCATCTACAAGGAGGGTTTATTAGTAGATCCTGCTAAGATTGTAGTCATTTTAGGCTTGGAGGAACCCACAAGTTAGAGTGAGGTGCATGGATTCTTGGGCCACATAGGGCATTAAAATTTTTTTCTAAAGGATATGCTAATATTTCCATGCCCTTGGAGGAGTTATTAAAAGGTAAATAGAAGTTATATTGGGAGAAGCTGCAGTGGCATCCATTCAAAGTTGAAGGAGAGGCTTACTACGAAGCCTATGTTACGTTTTCCTTCATAGAATATACCCTTTCATGTACATGTGGACCTATGGCATGGACATTGAAATGGTTATAGCTCATCCAGAGAAGGTATTGTAGAATATCCTATCTGATTTGCTAGTAGAAAGTTGATTCCCGCAAAACAAAATTATACAACTACGGAGTGCGAGGATTTATCAATGATCTATGCGCTACATAAGTTCAAAAAAATAATTTCTAGCAACACCTTTGTGTTCTACATAGATCACATGGAATTGAAATACTTGTTAAATAAGCCCATTTTTAGGGGCATGTATACCGATGGGTTCTCTTATTATAGGAGTTTGACTTTACGGTGGTGGTAAAACCAAGTAGAAGCATTTTGGTTTAGATCATTTGTCAAGGATTCAATTAGGAAAGGACGTAAAAAGTATTGATGATACAATGTTAGATGCATAGTTATATAGGTTAAATTGAGTGCTCTCGAAGTTAGAGGATATTGATTTCTTTTTATGCATAGGTATGACGCCCAAAGGAATGAGTTCCTTGGAAAAGAAACAACTTGTAATTCACGTTGCACCTTTCATGTTGATCAGTGGTGACTTATACAAACTAGGCCAAGATGAAGTCTTGCACTGGTGTGTACTAGAGCATGAGCACACAGAAATCATGGAAGAGGCTCATGTTGGTATTACAAGCAGACACTACTATGCAGTGACGCTACCATGCACAAGATTTTACTAGTTGTTTTATGGTGGGAAACCTTGTACAAGGATTACACGGAGTATTGTAAGGTGTGTGATCACTGTTAGTGCCTTGAAAGACCTTGGTAGAGAGATGAAATGCCTTTGAGGCCAATTACTAGCACAAGAACCTTTTGAGAAATGGGTAATGAAATTTTTGGGTCCTATTTCCCTAGCCATGCATATAACTAGATCACGTTATATCATCACTTGTATATATTATCTTATAAGGTGGGTGGAAGCGGCACCTACAAAGGATTGTACAACAACAAAAATAACAAGGTTCTTGTGGGAAAATATTCTTACTAGGTATGGATGTCCTTTAAGTTTGACAAGTGATAGGGGAACTCATTTCCTTAATGAGACCATCAGGATATTATTGGATGAATTTATGGTTACACACCATAAGACAACACCTTATCACCCTCAGGAAAATGGGACTGTTGAGGCTTTCAACAAGATATTGAGCTAGAATTTGAAAAAAATTGTAATGTTGGAAGGAAATATTGGGATGATAAAGTTTATGTTGTGCTTTGGGCATATAGAACAACCTATAAAAGGTTGAATAAGGCAACACCCTTTCAGTTTGTGTTTGGCACGGAGAGGTGGTTCTACCCACGGAATTCATGTTACCTTCTTTACGTATTGTGCGCATGAGAGGTCTAGCTAAAGAGAAAGCATTGGAAGAGAGAATTGACAAGTTAATACAATTTGGATGAGAGGTGTGCCATATCATGATGGATTCAGAAGCAAGAAAAGCTAGGAAAAAGGCATGACATGATAGGAAAATCAAGGAAAAGAAGCTTAAGGTTGGGAAGATGATACTTCTTTATGATTCAAAGTTTCTATGCCACCTAGGAAAGCTTAAGGTGCATTGGTTGGGACCGTATGTTATCATTCATATACTTGACTCAGGCGCTTGCCAACTAGAGGTGCTTGATGGAACATGGTTACCCAATTACTTCAATGGGAGTCTGAAGCTCTATTATAAATAAGCCTTCGTGGTGTTTGTAATAACACAATATTTCCATTTCAATTAGATTTCCTTAATGTATTTTCCCTTAATGTGTTTCTTTCTTCATTGCTATGCTTTTCCAATTTAGTTCAGTGTTTTGTGTAATAAGTGTGCTTGTGCACCAGAAGCTAATTACAATATGAAGTATTTTTATGCACAAAGGACTACACTTACCCTTAGTGTGGGGTGGTTGTCATTCAAATATGGGTATGCATAAGGAAATAATTGTGTGGGTAGTTTCTCTTGTTAGAAAGTGCAAATAGTATGGAAAGGTCTTCTTTAGAAAGAAAATTGCTCCTAAAGAATACCATAGTTGGAAAAAATGAATGCATAGTGTAACGCGAGGTAAGTTGTGGCCATAGAAACTACTTGGAGTAAGAAACAATGGTGAGGTACTTTGGCACATGGAAGTGTGTGAAAGGAGGTTTGTAGCCAAAAGGTAGAAAGGCATGCTCGAAAGTTATAGCTATGGCACACGGGTGTATCACACACGAGGAAATTTGGTAAATGGTCAATTAATGAAAGGATCAGTGGTAGGTGAAGGAGCAATAAATGTGATAAATTTTTCCAAATATATATAAGGACATGATGTGGGTTCACTTTTACCTTTGTGATCACGAGCATTTGAGTGAGCTAGTTGCTACCAATCTGAGTAAGACGCGTTGAGGTGCAGAGAGTGAAACCAGGAAAGGAGAGTAGATTTGTGCACAAAATTGGCTTGTGTCCCCATTAGAGAAGGTTTTGAGTGAAGTAGAGGCATGTAGAGAGGAGAAATAGAGCACTAGGGTTTGAGAAGAAGCTAGGGAATGTGATTTCAAGATAGGAAACACAATTTTGAGCTAGGGCATGAGAGTTTTCTTGACATAAGTAAAAAGGCATAACATTGCCTTACCATGGCACCAAGGAGAGCACCTAGAGAAAGAAAAAGGGGAAGAAGAAGGTAGAAATTGAGGTGGAGATCGAGGATGCCCCCAAAAGAAATTTTTTAGAAATACAGTACCCAGAGGACATAATCATGGGACGTGATTGGGATTCTCACGTTTGTAGGAGCAAGGTAAGTGACTACAATCATTGCACAACTGAAAACAAGGAAGAGTTGGATGCATTGTTAAGTAGAAAGAAAAAAAAGTGCACAATCGATGACATGCCTGTCTATGATGATGTTGGAGAGAAGTTGTTGAAGAAGGTAGGGGTCTTGCAGCTATATGAACTCCCTTACTTTGGAAAACTTGAGAAACTATATCAATGGCTTATGAGCAAAGTCCATGAGGACTTATTTTATTTTGCTGGGTGGTGGATGAGGATCACCATGCCCTTAATTACAATCCTGACAGATTTGAAGGGAGCATGGATAGAGATTACCAGTGAATTATCTAACAATGCAACTATTTTGGCCACCCACAAGGAGTTGGGTTACTTAAAGGATCCACACGAAATGGATATTTACAAGCTAAGTACCATGTTGTGCGAGCAGCCCTGCACTTACTTACAAAGTTGAATAATCGGGAGAGGTGGTTATAAGTGAACACCATGTGGCTACACATTTCCAAGAAGATGTCATAGGGAGAAATTTACAACTTGGAAGGATATAGAATAGATACCATCATTGAAGAAGCACGGAAAGGTGAGAAGATAAGCTTTGGCACTATTTTTTAATCTCTTGTTTTTTTGAAATTAGAGTTCTGATGGGCTAAAGACCAAGATTTGGGAGTATCCTATAGAGAATAAGTCTCTAAAAGTGAGGTTTGAGAAGTATTTATGTGAGGGATTTATGAGTGGCCCATTCAAGCAAAGGGTATATATGTGGTATTGACAGACTTCACGTGAACTTTGAAGAGGAATGGAGAATTTCTAAGGAGCCGCCATCGTAGTTGTGAATTCAAGTAAAATTTGTTGTGTACCAAAACTTTTGGATTGTGTGCTTTTCAATGAAGTATGGGACATGGATTCCCTGGTGTAAACTCCCTCATGCATTTACAATGTGATTCTTCCAAGTGGCAGTTCACAAGTTTGATGATACATGGAGGTTAATATACAATGACAGGGTAATCTATGACTACCATACCTTGAGAAAGACTTACACATACCCTGTAGGTCTGATTATATTGAGAGGTTCATATCATATGATATAATCATGAGGCCTCTGTCAGTTTTTCCATTAACGATAGTGGGGCCACACTAATTTATATCCATCTTAAGCCCGGAGCTAGAAAATGGTATGTATGTTGAAAATGAATTTATGCTACCAGGACCACTAAAGGGAAACATACAATTGGGAGCTTAGCGGATGAAAATCCCACTTCACCAATAGAAGAAGAAAAAGATGAATAAGAGGAAAACAATGGTTTAGTGTGTAGGGGATGGAGGTAACCCTTAGACACTAAGGAAAGTGAGAGTGGGATTAATCCTCCCCAACAACAAGCAGAGGAGGAAGACTTATGTAACATTCCCATTTTAAGACTTCAGAAACAAGGGAATTTTTTTGAAACACAATGTTCTCTGTTCTAAATAAAACATCAATTAAAACACACATTCCATGCCAATCAATTTCATAATAGATAACCATATGCGTTTGTAATGACTCAAGATGATATCTGATCTCTCATTCTATGACTCGATTACTAATCGATCTCTCATGTTTGTCTTAAAGTATAGAATAATTCATGTATACTACTTATACTTGATTTTTCCTACCCTATTTAGGACTTGAGTGATCTGTTTAAAGAACCTATCTCGAATATTTGTTACCAATATTCATCGACATCATGTGACTTTAAACTAGGTGACTTAGGAAAACATAACCGATGAACTTGCAATACTTTGGCCAAATATTTTCAACATATTGTTCATGTTACTATTCCTAGATGGCATACTCGTCATTTCAAAATACATTCTTCACCTCACTCTTTGTTATCTAGAATGGTCTTTACTAACTTTTGTTAGTCCACTTGCCCAAGGTTTGACCCTAGCCAGATTAGCAACATAATTTATTATAGGAAGATGCTCATGATGACTTAGGGTGTATGGGCATACTCGATCGACCTAAGTCAACCAAATGTGCCAAAGTACCCTGAGTCATAGAAATCTATTCCCTATCCTAAACATGTTACTAACTTGACGTAGAGAGAAACTAAGTTCAAGTCCTGATGTGTGTAGATCTAGATGAACAAGAATGGAAGGGTGTTGCCACGTGTCAACTACAACATTTGTATCGTCGAGAAGCCCTTGGTCTTCTCAAAGGTACAACCCTACAGATTGGCATGTGCCAACATCCGTTAGGACTAATTCATCATGGTGTACATACCCATTAGTGGTCATTAGATTTAATTTAATTGGATTAAGATTAAGATTTTAACAACCATACCTAACCCTAATTCCAACATTCAATATCCATAATTAATCTGATTTGATATTAAGAACTTCATTAACTCAATCTTGCATTGATGTTTATTAACCTGGCTTAACAAGCGAGTTATCCCCCTGAAAATAGGGTAGTAAACATCAAATGGTTAATTTTTAATGTAACCTAGTTGTCCAACAAGGTGTATCGTTCACCTAAATTCAGCGAGTGTTTACTTTTTTCAAAACAAAGTACACGGATTAAAGATCATAACCACCACTCCATTTAATTTTCATTCTTTTATGAGAGGAAGAGTCTTCCTCTACATGGTTAGATGTTAAGATTAACATAAAAAAATTTATCATTCTTTACTCATATAGTTTAATTGTATAACCACTGCATATTTCATTACTAAACTATAGTTGTGTAGTTAGAGATGGAATCTTATGCAATTTAACAAGTTTTATCATAGTAAGGGAGATTGTACTATCCCCTTAATCCAACTTATTAATTGATAACAATAATAATATACAAATAGATATAAAGAATATCGAAAGATATCACTACCATTTCCATCATATAAAGTATAAGATAATTACACAACAAATTTGAGCGGTCTCCAAACCTTTCAATTCATCATGATAAAATATATATTTACAAGACTATGCATTTGGACATCTTTTGCATGTCAATCATCACTAAGATCATAAAATAGCATCACTTCTCTTTTCCAATACAACTCAAGAATGAATCAAAATTCTTTACATAAGATCGAGAATTAAATAATCCAATGCATCATAAAAATTTTTGCCTTCTTTTATCACTTATGATGTCCATCTGCAAAAATTGTTAGCACGGTCGATTCAATGAACCGAGCATGATAAGTAATAAGCATTAAAATGAAGTAAATTCCACTAATTGTTCCATTAAAAAAATCTGCTTTAATGAAACAATTAATATATCATACAAATAAGCATAAGCAATAAAAACTAGAAAAGAAGTACAAATAAAGATTTTGAATTCACTTTTAAGAAAAGAGCATAATATAATCCGCAACATTTGCATTATAACACCATAGTTTAATTGATCCTATCAATTACTTTTAAACAAACAACAGGTCTTGTCATCTAATTGTTTCATAATTCTATAAGAATATAAATATAACATTTATCTTTACTATGTAGAAAAAGAAGTTATTCACAACATAGCTCATATTAGGATGTTTCATTCTACAACTTAAGAAAAGAAGAAGAATCAATACATATTGTTCCCCATACACTAATCATCTGAAAGGTAGAAACCGGTTCAGAACACACATAACTACTTCAGTTCAAGGATAACAATATAAGGATTCAACATTAAAGAGACAACATCTAACAAGGATCCAAAATCAATCCAAGAAGGGGAAGAGAGTCAAAACAATCTACCTACAAGTCTTAACTAACTTCTACCTGTTAGAAGATATAATTCAAGGATTTGAAACCAGACGTTCCATAAATCAAAGCTAGACTCACACAAGATTAATCTCTTCTCATGTCCATCCAAGGGAGGATTCATAATAAGATAGGGTGCAAAAAGAGAAAACCTTCCAATACCAAATCCAAACGAAGTATGACTTGGTCAAACATAGCAGTCGGTCTAAACATGTTTACATTTTCTCTTCTACTGAACTGACTCAATTGTTCTCTTTCCACATCATTACAACAAATGACTAGTAAAAAGTAGACTAAACAATCCCCCAGAAATTTCCATCTCAGAAGAGTGGTTTCTCATTATTTCCTTTAAAACGAGAAAAACCGAGAAAATTTGAACCAAAAGTCGAGCAAGCCTAAGAGAATAATCACTTTATAGCCAAGAAGAGAGTCGTGCCATAGAGAAGATTGATCAAATGAACCTATCTTTTCATAAGTTAAAGGATATCAAATGGAAAAGGTCCAATAAAGAATTTATTTCATTTCTAATATCGAATGAATTCCATTTCTATTTCCAAAATCAGAAGTTCTTTACTAGATCCCAAAAGAGAATACAAAACCAAACACACAGTCAAAAGAAAGCACACTTCTAGTTTCTCTTACAAATCATTACAACCTGGTTTATCTATTCCAATTCATTAAACACAAGTTTGAATTCATTTCTCATAAAGGAGTACAGTACAGTCCCAAAAATAGTATACTGTTCACAAGAGAACATATTCCTTTCTCTTTTCAAAGACCCAGAGATTCATTCAATGAATCCAACAAAGAATAGAAAACCCAAAACAGTATAAGATAAACAAGTTTCAATAAAACTCACGAACTCAATAGAAACTATATTCCCATCTTCAAGGTCTTACACGGCTCCATATAAAAGAGACATATAGTTCATGGTCATCATGAAGAAAAATTAAATGAAACAACCCTGAACCAGAGGTAATAAATCCTATCAACAAGATTCAAAATGAGAGAGTATTCAACTCTTCTTTCCTTAAAAACCCAAAAGTCAATTTAAGAGGATCTGAAAGTGAGTAAGAAAACCCAATATACGTTTAAGTCAAGCAATGTCTCAACTTTACCTCCAATCGTGACTGAAACAGAAAACACAACAAAGACTCTCACAGCTCCATCTAAAAAGATTGTGATAGAGAAGGTATTCATTTCAAACATCAATCACAAGAAGGAGTATGCATACCGCATTTCCATAAACCTCAAAAATTGTTAACGACTATTCCAAATGAACTCTATATCAAACCAAACCCACAACAAGATACAATTCCAGTCCATTAATCCTTCAAACAAAATAGTCAAGCCTTCAACAAGACATGGGTTTTCACAGAGCAGAGGAGGGAAGAATATCCTCCATATTTACATGCCCTTTCAAGTTCAAAGAAGGTGGTACAATCTCAAAAATAGAAGTACCACAACCATTCCAACTCAAGAGGCTACAAGGGGAAGATCTCAAAAGAGATAACTAAAAATAATCTCCCAAGATTTTTTGAGTAGCTAGTCCCATAACGAGTTCTAAGTATTTCAAAACCTTGAATACGAGTAAAACTCAAGCTTAGAATACAAGTTTAGAACACGCAAGTATTGAATACAAGTACAATGCTAAACACGAAGCTTCAAACACAAGTTTTGAGCAACACAAAGCTCCAATATAGGCTCAGAACGAAACTCAAGGCTCCAATATAAGTTCAGAATGAAAAAAAAGCATCATATACAGTTTAGAACAACATCGACCTCAAACATAAGTTTAGAACGAAATACAAGCTTTGAAATACAAGTTTCACATGCATGTCACCCCGAGCTTGCATAGAGAGAAAGTTTCCAAAGGCTAACATTTTTTAGCAATGAATTTATATCCAAAAACCATAGAGACTCATAAAAACAATGAAAGTAAATAAACAAACAAATCATGAAAACATTTATCTCAAGAGAGAAGAATTGTTTTAATGAATCATTTAGAAGAAAGCAAGAAATCTTAATGGATAGAGTCAATCATGCATGATAGTTCCTCTACCATTTTGAAGAGACTTCCATCCAAGCTTCCAACTCTTTTTCTTCTCAATGAAAGATCAACAATCAAACATATTTTCTTTCAATGCCTCATATACTTTCCCTGATAAAAAAATCAAAGAAACCAAAAATAGCCATAAAGTAGAAGTTGAACTATTGGTTTAAAGAACTAGATAGCTCCATGCAAAGCAAAAATCACAATGCATGCAAGATCAAACAACCTCCAACAAATCCACCTTCCTTATTTCCAAGATGGTTTGCACACAAAAATCAAGGTCCATTAATGTAATTACTCCCAAATCTCCCGCTTATCTCTCCTTGCCACTGCCTCCCAAAACTGGCGAATGCCATTTCTAATTTAACATGCATTTCCATCTTTAGTGAAGCCTCCACGTATGCTTCCACTAAAGTCTACTTTCCTTTGCCAAAACTGGCTATACCTCCATTCATTTAACCAAATCAAATCAATTAAATGCCATTGGAACCGTCACCATAATGCCATGCAACCCTTAGGTTCCCTTTTAATAGTTTAGGATAGATTTCCCAAAACTTAGGTTAGTCTAACAATAATTACCTTAGGTCTTAAAACATTGCCATAGGTAATTTCCACCTTAGGTTAGATCAAATTCACAACCATAAAGTATTAGGTATTAGGTTAAAATAGCCTAGCATTACTTTAGTAATTTCTCCCTTATTCATTTAGCACAAGAACTTAGGTTAGGATGCCATCCAAACGAAATAGAATAAGAAGCTTAGGTTAGATTGAAACCCAAATAAGTAGACATAGCTAGGAAGTAGGTGATTTTACCTAGTTTAGGATATTGTTAGGATAATCCTTTAGTTTTTAGGATTTAGATTCCCTTCATAGTCATGAAGTAGACTATATTTCATTTACACCATTAATGTCCTAAAGAGATCAATCCTAAAGACCCACGCACAAACATACAACCGAATGAAGGCACATTCATACAAGACCAAAGAATTTTTAACATACAAAGTTCAGTCGGTACGTCTATCCACCTATGAATTTCAATTTTACCATTCAATTCAAGTAAGGAGATTTAAAATTTCTTGGATCACTGGCATTGATCTAAGGATGAGTCGATAAAAGAGATAAGTTTGCAACTCTCAAAACTAGATTGCAACTCACCTACAAGAAGTGAAAAATTAATTCTTTGCAAGCCACATCATTTCAGTACAATGAATCCAAGGGTAGAGATTATTTATCCATAATAAGCATGATTTTCAACAATCAAGGAAACATACCTCATTCAAGAAAATCACATGCCAATACTTGTAATGCAAAAGAGGAATATAAATGTTTGTCAAAGGTGTTACAACTTAGAAACAAACACATTAGAATTAGATGTAGACCCAATAAATGAGGAACAATAATTTAAAAGGGTGTTCAAAAGGATAAGGACTCGAGATCTAGGGGCCATCATAACCTCCACGCAGATCATCTTGGATACCCCTTAGAAATAAGTATACGAGAAGAGGTGGTGGATAAATTTAAACATCGAGGAGGATGAAGAGTGTTAATTAAAGAATGCTTGTCTAAGATCACACAAGGAGTCCGCGTGGGATAGAAGAACCAGAACCAAGGGCACGGAAGGACGGGGAAAGACACATGCGTGGAAGGAAAGTTCATATTTCAAGAATTAGCCAATTTTGAGCAAGAAGACCTATTTTCGAAGATGGCGTGTAGACCACATCAATGATGTAGAGATGTGCACGCCATGTATTGTCTATATTTGGAGAAATGTTTATGCATGGAGACAAGCTAAGAATAGAATTGACACTTTAGTTAACTACAAGAGGACTATAGATAGCACACTTACATGTGTGGCTATGATTGTAAATGGCATGTGGCTATTAATAACACGTGACCTACTTCTAGAATAGATAAGTGGTGAAGGGCAAGTCCCCACCATATATATATATATGATGTTAGGTGCATAGTAGATGTATGTATTATAGAGAGCTGGATGTATGTATGTGTAATAGAGAATATACGCATATGACTAAATCATTGTATCAGTTCCATACATGCATTGGTATAGATTGAAAATATTGTAAGGAGCTTCTATATTTATTAATATATGGAAGATATTAGCTGAATCTAAGTGTCTTTCTATGTATAGTTAAATAGTGCATGTTATTAATTCAATCATGATTCTTGTTTAAGATTGTTCTTTCATAGATCCGAGGGTAACATGCATTATAGAACGATGGATTAACTATGAGTCTATATGTTTCTTCCTTCATCATGTTAACATCTTGTTACAACAAACCTAAAGAGGGACCTGGTACCTTTACGTGATTTGAGTAAGTGCTTAGTCTAGGATGAGTGATGTGCCGGAGTGACTAGGGTGTTATCTCGGTAAATTCTAGGTATCATTGGTTCCGTTAGCGAGACCTCTTTTCGGATTGTTTTCAGGATGGTTCATGATGAAGACGTACTTAGTTAACTCTAGCAAGTATTGAGGAATGGATACACAATCGGAGGAAGAATATACATGTGGTTCAACAGTGGATCTAAGTTTAACGTATGCACTTGGGTAGAACAAATCCTGTATGATAGCATATATGAGATCTTTTTCGTTATCTTTCCAATAGAACTATACTAGTGGCTTACCGCTTATGTATCTCAATAGAATTGGAGGTATCACACACTTGTCTGGACATAGGAAGAATTTTAGGCCCTCTATGATGCCGATCTAATCTGGACTCGTGCGGTGGATACGTGGTTTCATGGTGTTCTAAACAATTATATTCTAGAATATTCAATTTCAACGTAATCTTACCCAGAGGTAGCTGAATTATAGTTTTGTGGTATCCAAGAGGAACATATTTACATGGTATTCCACTAGAAATCAAGATCTTAATGGTAAATTTGAACCTAGAGAGTAAACCAATGGCTTCATCATGCATGAGGGAAGGAACATGTTTGGTTTAAGATGGCATACCTAGTAGTAGAGAAATAGAGAGAGGAAAGGTGGCTTAAGTATAATGTGGCATGTGAGAGGGAGATAGAGAAGCAACATTCCATTGTAGAGAGTATGGCATGGAGAAGAGAGATAACTCATGAAATATTTATAGCTCATGTAGAAGACGTGGAGCTAGAGCATCAAGAACTCCCCCATCTTGGAAAGCATGATAGAGATCCCTTCTTGGCCTCACACGAAAGTACACTAGCAAAGACTACTTGGGCCATAGGCATGCATCTTAATCCACCTGGTGACCTAGCCTTTGCACTTGGTTTTTTAGTATCTAGTACAATAAGTAACCAACAAACTAACTTGGGAAGTAGGAAAGTAGGAGTAAGTCAGGGATCAAGTACATCAATGGTAGGACATATGAATTCAATGTCATTTGGAGGAGCATTCTTAGGCGCATCATCTACACAAAATGTTGGATTCACCTCTGGAAGTGGAACTACCTCATAGACTGTAGAGGTACAATATAGTACTACTGTCGGAGCATAGGGTAGTACATCTACAGGCCCTATTCCAACTACAAGTGCCAGATCAGGAGGTATAGGTGGTTCTATTTTCGATGGGTCCTGGTGGTTACGGAGGCAGAGTGAACATATGATGTTTGGATCGGTGGTCAAGGTCCGTAGCAACCACATAATATCTATATGGAGATGTCTCTTCATCTTCCTGGAATATATAGGTATAGAGGATGCTTTCGAACATGTGCATATGTGTGAAATCTTGTGGCACGCTAAAGGGATCATAGCTGCTGAGAAAAAGGCAAGTCAATTCGCCACTACATTACAGGGGCACACACACAAACTAGTATAGGAAGTTTTACCTAATCAAACTTGCATGGAGTATGCAGCATTAAGAGATGCTTTCTTAAAAGAGTTCCATATCCATGCATTTGAGTAGAAGAGTATAAGTGTTCTCAAAGATATCAAGCAAGGAACTACCGACAAAGCGGTGTATGTGAGTATGATGGTCATTTAAAGACACTTCTATCTAAGCTATCTTATGATATTCATGCTAGCCAACATGCACAATGGTTCATTGGAGGGTTGATTACACCTTTTATAAGGGTGCTGTCACATAAGATATACACTGATCCATGCGAAGCCTTTGGAAGCAACTTTACGTCTTTGAGGCATTGGGAGCATTGACACTAGAGTTAGTCCATTTCTAGAGGCATAGATTGCAGCTATGGAAAAGTAGTTAGAGAAGCTATTAGAAAATTCAGCCCATGAAACGTGCTTAGGAATTTGGTGTATAGATTGTGAAGTGGAAGGTCACACCAAGGATAGTTGCCCTCACAGATCTATATGCTCATTACTATTAGACTGTGAAATTTTTCATTTGAATCATGATGCTAGTCACTATCCTTTGTTATAGTGCACGATAAGGAAGAATGTATCTTGCTTTTACAAGATTTGCAGGTCCACGACCCATGATATTGAGGATTGTCGGTTGATTGGTTAGATCTAGGATGCTATAGACATTGGAGTACGATAAACAAGTATAACAGATAGTTCTAAGGGTAATAATGAGCACCAGGATTGGGATCATAATCAAATGTGCTATGAAAAGAATGAGGGGAATTTGAAGGAGATCATGGAAGGGGACATGGATATCATGATGGTGGTGGAGGAAGAGGAGTGGTCCCTCATGGAACATGTCATACGTGTGGATCTCCTAACCACTATACGTGTGAATGTCCTCGAATATTACATGTTCTTTACGTAGGAAGAACCATAGCTATGAAGAGTGCCCAAACTTATATGAGCATCTGAGTAAGTAACATAAGCAAGAAAACAAAGGTTCCATGATGGTTAGAATCTAGCGTGTGGTAAAGGTCGGTGGATGCCCAAGATAGAAGGACTTGAGGCATTGCAAAGTGAAGATTACTACATGCACGAGAGATGTATTACACGAGAATCCTACGATCACCAAGAAGGAGGTTTTACATGCGAGGTACCTAGATCCTGCTCATCAGAAGGAAGTTTACCAGGATACCATGGAAGTGCTGAGGAATCTTTAGGGTGAGATACAATACCTAAAGGAGCATAAGAAAGCATAAGAGATAGTCCAAACTGATATTGATGATCTGCGAGAGGTGTTAAAGATGTTGCTCTAGGAGAACATTATTCCACTATTAGGAAGTTCGATAAAAGGGAACTCTCCATGTGCAAGTCTTGAGACCGGACGATAGATTTTGCATGCAAATATTCCCCCTAATAGCATTAACTATGACAAAGAAATTACTCTGAATGATGTTGTGGATGGGTGGTTGTTGAGAAACATATTGATCGATACATATGCGGAAGTAAATGTGCTGACATTAGATGCATGGGTACAAATGGGGAGGCCTCCATTGCAGCCATCATCTAATGTGTTATTCATAGAAAACTAGACTAAGGCCACTCCCGTAGGAGTATTGAAAGATGCATCTATAATATACAAGGGGCCAAGTTCACTGGGGATTTTGAGGTATTAGCACTTGTAGAAGCAGAAAATTTTCCAACCCTACTTGGATGCCCTTGGTGTTATGTGAATAATGCTGACTTGAGATTCAATAAGGGGTATATCAGCTTTGAAAACAAGGAGGAAAGGGTTGTGATACCTTTGACATATGTGAATTCTACACCCTATGTTTAGCCTCTAAGTGAGGAGGACTTAAAAAAAGTCTATGTAGGCGTTATTTAGGACCCAGAGGTCAATGAGACATCAAAAGAAGGCATCCTACAGTGGGAGGATTCTCATTCTATTAGTGATACTATGATTATTGCTTAAGAAAATTGGGCTTATGGTACATATGAATTAGTAGGGCACAAGGTGAAAAGTGTGATTGCGCGCAAGAATGGATTTCATTCAATTCGACATATAGGTAAAGACACAGTACCTTGGTATACAGGGACAAATGATCTTCCTACCTTTTTAAGGCCATGGAAACACAGTGGGTGGATCAAGTTAAAAGGAGAGATATGTTACTATATACACTCCAGTGGGGACATCAAGCGCTTATGGGTAGTCCATAGAGACAATCTTATAAACTAGGAAGAGATTGTAATAGGTTTGTCTACTAGGTTTATAAGGAACAATGCACCTACACAAATATGCACTTATTATGGTGATCAACCTGTTTAGCATCACATTCAATAGTGTGAGAGACTTTGGACAATAGGAAAAGAAATATTTCCACCTTTAATCTAGGTGCATAGATTGTATTCTACACTAAAAGGATGCGAACGTGCTTGGTATGTATATGTATAACTACATCGAGAAACTAGAAGCTGGAAAGATTTGAATACATGTATGATCCAAACTTTTGATTACTTCTCAATTAAACCTCCTATAGTAGAGGCATTGAAATTTGTCAAGTGCTTAACTATGGGAGATAGTGTAAAAGAAGAAGAGAATATTCACGAGTTTTTGGTGAGGTAGAGTTCGGAGCATGTTTTGAAAAGGAAGAAGAAGTAGACTCCAAACTACTTGAATGTGCTAGCCTTGAGAAAGAGAAAGGAAAGATGGTTTATGTCATGGATGATGAGGAAGTTCAAAACATAGATATTGAACATTCACATGGGGTGCGTGAGGTTTTGGATAGTGCGAGATAAGGATACATGTGCCTACCACAAACCCATGAAGATAAAGAAGGTGAATATAGGTTTGGAGGCTGAGCCTAAGGAGGCCATAATTGGAGATTACTGGTCAGACTTGGAGGTAGCAAAGATCATCGAGTTACTCAGGGATTATCAGGACTTATTCCCTTGAGGATATCATGAACTTAAAGGTGTGCATGAATCACTTGGGGAAATGAAGATCAAACTTAAGGACGGTGCACGACTAGTTAGAAAGAGACCTTACAGAATGAATCCTAATTTATGCGAAAAGGTAAAAGAAGAAATTGATAAAATGTTGAAATATTGAATTATCAAGCCCCTTGATGAGTCGAGAATGGGTTAGCCTAATGGTGGTCAGTATCAAGAAGGAAGAATGAATTAGGATATGTGTGGACTACGGGAGCTGGATGCTACATGCATCAAATATCCATTCCCTATGCCATTCACCAAGGAGATACTAGAAGGAGCTGTAGGGCACAAAATATACTCCTTCACAGATGAATTTTCTTGGTATCATCAGGTTAGGATTTCTCGGGAGGATCAAGAAAAGACAACATTTATGACTAAATGGGGTAGCTTTGCTTATCTTTGTGATGCCCTTTGGATTGAAAAACACGCCTCTTTGTATTTCTCGCACATAGTTTTTAGGCATTCAAGGATTTTATTCATAACTTCTTATAGGTTTACCTAGATGATTGGATAGTATATGGGATTGTGAAAGATCATTATGAAAATCTATGATTAATGTTTGAACGATGCAAACAATTGAATATCTCTTTGAATATCAAGAAGTGTGTATTTGCTACGCCATTTGGGATCTTTGTTAGGACATATAATCTACAATGAAGGTTTGCTAGTTGATCTAGCCAAGGTTGCAGTCATTTTAGGCCTGGAAGCACCTACCAGTCAAAGTGAGGTACATAGATTTTTAGGTCATATAGGATATTATAGAAAATTCATAAAAGGGTATGCCAAAATTGTTGCACCCTTGGAAGAATTTCTGAATGGGAAAGGTGCATTTTATTTGGGAGAACCACAACAATGTGTTTTTGAGATATTAAAAGAGAAACTTACTACCGTGCCCATTCTGCACTTTCCCTCATGGGATAAACCATTTCATGTACATGTGGACGCTTACGGTATGGACATTGGAGTTGTGTTACCCTAACTGATGAAGGTATTATAGATCATCCAATCTATTTTTCTAGTAGGAAGATAACTCCTGATTAACATAATTATACAACTACAGAGTGTGAAGTTTTGTCAATGATCTATGCATTGTACAAGTTTTGATAGTAATTTTTAGCAACACAATTTGTGTTTTATACGAGATCACATGGCATTGAAGTACTTGGTAAACAAGCCTGTCTTATAGGGGTGCATATGTAGATGGGTGCTCTTATTTCAAGAGTTTGACTTCACAGTTGTGGTGAAGCTAGGGAAAAGTAATTCGACCAGATCATTTATCTAGAATCAATTTAGGAGAGGATGCCTGCAGAATTGAAGAAACAATGTCGGATGCACGATTATATAAGTTATAACGTGCGCCCATATAATTAGAAGAAATTGTTGTCTTTCTATGAATAGGTATGGCACCAGAAGGAATGAAAGAATTAGAAAAGAAGCAGCTTGCTATACGAGCAACATCGTTTATGTTAATCAGCGGTGACCTCTACAAGCTAGGCAGAGATGAAGTATTACGCCATTGTGTATTAGAGCATGAGCATAGGGATAATATAGAAGAAGTTCATGGTGGTATTATAGGAGGCCATTATGCATGTCATGTGACTGCATGGAATATCCTCTTGTTATCCAAAATAAGCCCCCTACTTATTTTGGCTAACTTGTCTTCATTCTTTCCTTCCTTGTGCCTCAGTCAAATTTTTACACATTTCAGGCACTCAAAATTTTCTAGGTATTGCTTCATCAGATAGAGAATTTTCTCCCCTTTCTAGAAAGGTAAAGAAGTCCTCCTAACTCCTTGTATTTTTCAAGTTATGGCTCAAGTAGAGTTTGGGGAAATTTTCCCAAGGCGGGCCCACGGGAAAAATTTGGCACTTAGCCTTTTGGGGCAAAAGGGTAAAGGGGAAAATTTTGGCCTGAAAGCCCGAAAAGCAATGAGAAGGTGCCATGTGTCCTATCGATGCAGAAGTCAAGGTGGTGAAAATACTTTGGAATTTTCTCCAAAGTGGTTAATGGTGCAAAGGTAAAAAATGGAGTGCATCCCCGCCAAGCAACCAGATGGTGCCACATGTCCCAGTGGCAGAGGCACGGAGTATTTTTGGAAAATTTTCCAATTTCGCAAAGGGGCGAATGATTGTTTGAACCCATGGATCAACTAGAGGGTGCCACGTGGCGATGTGAAGGTTAGGCCGGCAGATATTTTTTGGGAATTTTTCCCAATTCAAAAAAGAAGGAAAAGTTCAAATTTCAGCCTACAAACCCTAATTTTGCCTGTTTTCCCTAAATCTTTAGAGGGCCATATCTTTTGATCCAGAGCTCAGATTTTTGAATTTTTATATCATTAGAAATATTTTGAAATTCTCCACATGATGGACTATTCAATTTTGATTTTTGGTGGAGATTTATGGGAGAAAATTGAAGAAATGTCCCTGGCACAGAAAAAATGCAAAACCGACCCCCAACCACCAAAATTGATGAGGTATGGTGCTCGTTTCTTCTCCAACATGGCCAAATGCATCAAAAAATGGATTTGTGAGGGTTCCCTTGCTATTTTAATGGATCTTGTTGGTGGTTGGAGATCTCAAATCAATTTTCCCACATTTTTGCCTTTCCTTCGTTCTGCTTCATCATTAAAAGCCAGTTTTGGCTCATTTGTAAAGGGTTAGATGGTTTTTTTCTTGTAGAATCCCCTCTTCCCCTTGGTACGTGAATTCAAGGAGTTTCAGACCTTCCATAGAGATTATGGCACATTTTTTTCCTCTCTGCCATTGTAATGCATTGTATTAAACTTGGGAATGGTAATGCATGTTTTGTGAATGATCCTCCAATCCTCTCATGCGTTTATCATTGTCTTATGATATTTCATTATGTTCTAGCAATCTATGCATGCTTTGGTGTTACATCTCTATGATTTTTGTTTATTTGCAAGACAAAATTTCATCACTCCTTTGGTGTATCACCATTTTAACTCATTTTTATTTCCTTTTACATCTTTTAACTCTGTCTCCTTGGAATCTAGAGTAGGATTTAGCATTGAACCTCTGTAAAATTCATGCATACATCTAAAGCAGAGGGGTAAGAACCATATTTCTTTGGAGTTTTTTCTCACCTTGAAAGGTCCCACACCTTGGAGAAAACTCAATGTTGTGCAATCACACTAAACGACCCAATTCTAGGCTCAGATCTAAAGGCCATTTAGGGGTGTCTTTGTAGATTTACACTAACACCTACTTACTTTGGATTATGGTTGGAGACATTGTATAAGGACTATAAACAATATTGTAAGGTGTGTGATCATTGTCGTGCCTAGGAAAACTAGGGAAAAGAGATGAGATGCCTTTGAGACCGATTACTAGTGCCAAACTATTTGAGAAATGGGCCATTGATTTTGTAGGACCTATTTCGCCTTGACCACGCGTAGCACCTGGGTCATGCTATATCATTACTTGCATGATTATCACATGCAATGGGTAGAAGCAACACCTACTGGGGATATTGTACTGAAAGCTAAAAAAGCTAGATTTATGTGGGAGAATGTTCTTACAAGATATGGATGTCCCTTAAGCTTGACAAGTGATAGAGGTACACATTTTTGAATGAGAAAATTAGGATCATATGAGATGATTTTATGTTTTCACACCATAAAACTACACCTTATCATCCTCAAGAAAATGGAACTACTAAGGCCTTCAATAAGATTTTGAGCTAGACTTTGAAAAAAATTGTGATGTTGGAAGAAAGGATTGGGATGACAAAGTATCAACTGTTCTTTGGGCATATAGAACAACTTATAAGAGATTGAACAAAGCCACACCACTTCAGTTGGTGTTTGACATAGAAGCTATTCTCCTATAGAATTTATGTTACCTTCTTTGCACATTACACACGCTAGAGGTCTAGCTTATGAACAGGCTTTAGAAGAGCGTATGGAAAAGATGATTTAAGCTGGATGAGTGTTGAGCCATAACACGATGCGGTCGAAAGTAGAAAAAGGCCAGGCGGAAGGTATGACATGAAAAAAACATAAGGGATAACAAGTTTGAGATTGGACAAATGGTACTTCTTTATGACTCAAAGTTCTTGCACCATCCAGGTAGGCTAAAAGTACATTGGTTGGGGCCATATGTTATCACTTCTATACTTAAATCAGGTGCTTGCTAGTTAGAAGAACTTGATGGAACACGGTTACCCGGTTACTTTAACGGGAGTAGGTTGAATCCCTACTATAAATAATTCTTCTTGGTGTTTGTAATAAGGAAGTATTGCCATTTAGTTTAGGTTTTCAATTCTATATTTCTTTAATGTACTTCCTTCATTGTCGCTATGCTTTGTCAATTTAGTTGTTGTTCTTGTGTAATAAGGGTGCTTGCGTGCCTGAAGCTAATTATTGTATGAAGAATGTTTATGCACAGAGGACTGCACATAATTTTTGTGTGGGGTGGTTGTAGTTATCCAAGAAAAAGACTATGGGATTTGAAAGGTGAAAGGAATAAGCTGTTATAGGTGTGCTTTAATTCAAAATAAGATTTCTTCTCAAAGTGACTAAGGATGGAGATGAATGAAAGAACCGTATAACACAAGGTAAGCGGAGGCCATGTTAGCTACCAAGAGAAGGTATAGTGATGAGGTACTCGGTGTAGGAGCACACGCTGAAGATAAGTCTATGACCAGAGGGTAGGAAGGCACGCTAGAAGGTTATAGTTGGGTGTGAAGATGTATCGTGTGAAATGAATGGATTTGGTCAATGAATGAGGGGATTATTGGTAGGTGAAGGAGCAATAAATTCATAAAAATTTGAAAACTTTATATAAGGATGGGATGTGGATTATTTTTACCGTTATAACTAAGAGTATTTGAGAGAATAACCAAGTGCGAAGAGTCGATTGATCTTGTTAAGGTGCGAAGGGTGTGAAACCAAGAGTGACAACCAAATTTGTGTGATAAGAAGCTTATGTCCCCGATGGTGAAGGGTTTGAGTGAAGAATGGAGAAAAAAAAGAGTTAGGTTACGAAGTTTACACCTAGGGCATAATTGAATTGAGATAGGGTTTGATTCACGAGTTTGAGAGTTGAAGAGGAGACATTTGTAAGGTAGAAATGGCACCAAAGAAGGCATCTGTAGCAGTAGTAAAAGGAAAGAAGAAGGTAGTCGTTGAGGAGGAAGAGATGGCACTTGAAATCCATTTTTAGAGATGCAATACCCAGAAGGAGTCATCATTGACCAAGAGTGGGATTCACCCATTAGAAAGAGCAAAGTAAGTGAATACAATCATAGGACTCTGGAGAACAAGAAGGAGCTTGATTCCTTGCTCCCTACTAGAATGAAAAAGTGCATGGCAGATGATATCTTTGGTGTATGAAAATGTAGGTGAGAAGCTCATGAAGAGAATTGGGGTCTATCAGTTATATGAGCTTATGTATTTCAAGAAGTATGAGCCCTTGTATTAGTGGCTCATGAGCAGGGTACATGAAGACTTCTTCTACTTTGCAGGACGCAGAGTTATAATTTTATCTCGCATTTATCTCATGATTCATGTGTCGAAGGCCACATGGGAAGAAATAAAAGGTGATCTTGTAGTTAAAGCCACGATTGTAAAGACCAAATGGGAGTTGGGATACCTGAAGGGTCCATGCGGAATGGACATAGAAAAATTGAAGAACTGTCCAGTTGTACAAGCTATAGCACACCTTGTTACCAAGTTGAATGATCAAGATCGGTGGTCACAGGTGAATACTATGTGGTTACATGTGGCACGTAAGATGTCAGAAGGGACAATATACAACATTGTAGGCTATATTGCAGAGAAAATAGTCGAAGAAGCATGCACAGGAGGGAAGATCAGCTTTGGGTGTTTTTCTATCACTGGTATTCATGGAGATCGGAGTACTAGATGGACCAAAGGAGAAAGTATGGGAATACCCCATGGAGAACAAGTCCCAGCTGAAATATTCAACAAATACCTATGCAAGGGGGCCATGATAGATGATGTAAAGTAGAGGGTGGAGAAGTGGTATGATAGGCTCTGCATGGCATTTGGGGAAGAGTGGTGCATCCCAAAGGACCTACCAGTAGTGGTAGGGAAACAAGTTCAGTTTTTTGTATATCAACATTTCTGCATCGTGTGCTTCCCAATGAAAGATGGAGTCTAGAGCCCTTGGTGCAAGTTGCCTTCAACATTCACTACAAGGTATTTTCAAGCATCTATTCATAGATTTATAGACACGTGCCGACTGGTCTTCAATGCAGATAAGGTAGACTGCGATTACCATACGTTGAGGAAGAAGTATGTGTATCTTGGTAGAACACTTATACAAAGAGAATCATTTTAGAGAATATGAATATAAAACCAATAAGTTTGGCTATAGTAGATGTGGGGGCAGCATTGGTGTATCTCATTTGAAGCCAAAGATGGAGAATAACAAACATGTGGAAGGTGAGTTTGCACTCCCAACACCATCAAAGGAAAGCATATAGTGGAGAACATCCTAACACCTAAGCTTATAGAGCCAATTGAAGTGCGGGATGAGGAGGAGGAGTGTGAAGATAGTGGTGGTTTGGAGCATAGGGATATGAGACATCCTAAAATTTAGAGTGAAGTGGAGTGCGGCGTTACCCCACCTCGACCACAAGAGGGGGATGATGAGGAATTGAATATAGTCCAAGGGGAGCATAGTTTTAAAAGGGTATTCAGAAGAACAAGGACCCAAGGTGCTACTCCCCATTGTGTGCAAATCACCGTGCTCTCTCCATGAAGGAGGCTACCACGCAAAGGAGGAAGCTGAAGTTGAGTGAGGAGGTGAAGAGTCAGAGGAAATCATGCCTAATTCTCCTACACTTCTAGAGGACATAGAAAAACAAGGTGAGGCATCAAAGGAAAAATAAGAGGAAGAGAAAAGACCAGAGGAGACAACTACGGGGAGGTGTTCAAGACATGGAGATGTAAGTTCCAAATTTGGTAGCTAAAGTTATTAAGTAGAAGATGTAGAGGATGTAGGAAAAATTATCTATGCCCATTCCACTAGCCACGGGGTATGCGAGAGGATGTAGGAAAAATTATCTACGCCATTTCCAAAGCACGATAGCGCAAAAGGATTTATTCATCACGGGAGTTGGTGGATGAGGATATGGTGATTTGTTCACACTAGGAAGAAACTATCATGGTCGATGCACACCCACATGGATGAGCTTGAATTTTATGTGTGTGAAGATTCATGCATTTCGAGGTGATTGAAGAAGGTACCTCAAAGGCTAGACACATGATAGTAAAGCCTCTTTGTCATACTAGATGAGCAAGTTAGCAATGCACTAGTGAAAGTTTCTCTTTGAGGTGGCTAGAAGAAACATGGATAAAGCTAACACAATAAAAGTGGTGCACAAAGAGTTAAAGACAAAGGATGCGAGAGATAATGTACATAACACAAGAGAGGGACTTTATAGAAGAAGAACAAGGTGTTCATAAGCATCACAGATAAGATTGGGGATAATGTAATCAAAGCAAGGCCACACTTAGAGGCCAAGGTACCACAAACATTTCCTTCAGCGATACACTATGTGGGAAAGTTGGTGGACTTGGTACTCGAAGATGAAACTCTACATATGCAAGCATCTGGAATGCTCTGAACAAGATGTCAATTGAGAGAAAGCATCTGTGATGAGAAAAATTACATCTTATGAAGAGATGTTGCGAAGTAAGCGTTATAGGAAGTATTGAAGAAAGTAGAAATGCAGAGGGTTTACTAAAAACCTAATCTAACTTGCCAAGGAGACAGGGTAAGAAAATGCATAAAATAAAACCTAAACTACAAAGGTGATGCACCGAGGAATGAAGAACACCTGTCTTGCCAATAAACACAAACCATAAAAAATGCAATGCAAGATCATGCACAGATAACCAGATTCACAGTGAAAGATCAAGAGGATGCAAATGAACATAGAGAGGGTTGAGAATCATCCACAAGACATGCATTATTTGCTCCAAAGATTGATACAACACACTACAAAATGCCAAGAGGCAAAGTTGCATTACAGTTTTAAATGGGAGGTTTTAACTCCACAAATTCACCTGCCAAAGAGAAGAAGGGAGGGGCAAAACAAAATGTCCAACCTTTAGAAAGAAGCCCCTCCTTACAATTTATAGGAGGAAAAAGAGAGGGAGAAGAGAGGAATTCAAAATCTGCCCCAACCACCTCCAGACTGCACCTAACTCATCTCATTATGGTGGTAGGTGAGATCCCCAACAAACTCAAAATATGGTGAACTGTATTTTGCATTTTTAAGAACTTGTTCCCACCCAATTAAAGATATCCAAGTCGTAGTTGGGTAGAGGACCTCGTAAGCTTTCCAAAAAGTCCAACCTTGCGTGAATCGAGCTCCCTGTGAAAAGTTATGGCGATCTGAATATTTCCCGCGTCAGGGTCTTCTGCCTGTCGGGTTCGGGGTTCTCCTCTGCATTTGCATCGGGTTTGGAGGATGCCTCGACATGTGTTTGATGCTTATGTTTTCCCGAAACCCACTTCCACCAGTATTTCCAAGATTTCCTTTTTTGGGGTGGAAAATGGACTGCATGTGCATCGGGTTTGGAAGGTGGCTCGACATGTTTCCGCCCCATGCTTTCCCGACATGTTTTCCCGACTCCAAGACCCGATTTTCCTAGGAAGTGTTTTGGGTTTGCGGAACTCTCAAGCATCGGGACATCCTTTGTGATCTTCATGCTTCATGTCTCATGTTTCCCAAACCCAAAACTTTCCTAATTTCCTTTGTGTCGGGTTTTGAACCTCGGGACATATTTTCCGATCTCCGACATGCTTTGTGTCGGGTTTTTTGAACCTCCCGACATATTTTCCCTTTTGTGTCGGGTTTTGAACCTCTCCGACATATTTTCCTTTGTGTCGGGTTTTTGAACCTCCCGACATATTTTCCTTTTGTGTCGGGTTTTTGAACCTTCTCCGACATATTTTCCTTTTGTGTTTATCTATATTTACCTGGGGGGAGATATATACAACAATTTGGTGACTCAACGGGATTACTTGCCTGCTAGGTAGAAGATCAGTGGCCTTTTAGCGATCCATTGGGCATGGAGTCATAAGCAATAACTTGAAACCAACCTGATATCTGATCCGAGCCTGATATCGCAACTCCTTCTCTCGAGAGCACGCTGAACTGTAGAAATCCAACCTAGGAGCAACAAAACCTGTGCCAAAGCACTTAGGGAAACTGAAACCTAACTACAACAAGACAATGTGCATATGCACTTAGAGGAATTGAAATCTAGGCTAATATTTACAAGGGTAAACCTTTTTCCTTTTAGTAGCAATGTTTAAGATAGATTCCGTTAACCGGAATCGGGAGTTCTTCTCCATCCAATGTAGACAATTGGAAGGCATTGCTATTCTTACATCCCGTGACCATGTAGGGGCCACTCCAAATGGCATCAAACTTGGAATGCCTTCCTGGTTTTTCCCGATCTGCATCCCATTTCAGAACTAGGTCCCCTTCCTGGAAGGTCCTTGCTCTTGCTTTCTTATCAAACCATCTTTTACTAAGGCCTGATCTTTCTCAATTGTTTGAACTGCATGTTCTCTAATTTCTTCCAATTCCATCAACTCTGCATACCTGGCCTCCATTGGTTTGAACTCAGCCAACTCCAACTGCTTCATGAACTCCAATGCAGGTAGTTCTAATGATATAGGCAATACTGCCTCTTTCCCATAGACCAACTTGTAAGGGGAATTACCTGTAGACCTCTTTGGTGTTATCATCAGCCCATAATGCTGATTTTAGCTTGGTATGCCATGTTCTTTGATTTTCATCCAGAGTCCTCCTGATGATTCTTAGCAAATTTTTGTTCGTGGACTCTGCCTGTCCATTACCCTGTGGGTAATAATTGGAAGAGGTGCTCAAGTAGATTCCATTCTTGACAGCCCATTCTGTAATCTTGGAACCTATGAATGCCAATGCATTGTCTGATATGATAGTGGCGGCACACCAAACCTGGTCACTATTCCTTCATAAAATTCTAGTATATTAGACTCGTTTGCCTCTTTGAGCGCTACTGCTTCAGTCCACTTGGTGAAATAGTCCGTTGCCGTGAGAATCCACTTGTGGCCTTGGCTTGAGTTTGGATTGATGACCCCGATGAAGTCCAATCCCCATTGCATAAATGGTTGGTCAACCAAAATTGGGTGCAATGGAAGTGCTGCTAGTCTTTCTTTTCCTGTGAAGAGTGCACATTTCTTACACTTTCTTATCCATGTATAGCAGTCATTGAACACCGTGGGCCAATAATACCCTGCCTTCATTATCTTGAGAGCTGTTACTCGTGGGGTGAAATGTCCTCCAGAATCTCCATCATGAAAATCTCGTAACACCCTCTCAATTTGATCTATCCCAATGCACCTCAATAGAACTCCATTGATGTCTTTCTTGAACAAAACACCATCAACAAGCACATATGGAATAGCTTGTAATCTAAAGTATCTCCTCTTTGCTTTGCTCATTTTTGGAGGGCATAGGCCTATCTGTAGGAAGTGTATCATATTCTGAGTCCAACAAGGAGTAGGCACATCATCATTTTCTTGTTCTTGACCATCCTGTAGTACCAAGGCAGTCTCTTTTTCATCACCTGCTTCAACTTGTTGACTCAAAGCTAGTTGTTCACATAGTCCTTTTCCACGTACTAGCTTAGTGACCTTAATTTCGATGTCATATTCCATGACACGAGTGATCCATCCTGCACGTTTCTCATTCAGATCCTTGTTTAGAAGGAAGTCCTTGACTCCCGCATGAGAGACCAATAATTGGATCTTGTTGTTTGAGACTAGGTGCTTGAATTTCTTTAAGCTCCTGATCACTGCAAGGACATGCTTTTCAATGAAAGAGTACCTAGTTTCGTATTCCTCCAAGCCTTGACTGAAGAAAGCAACTGGTTGTTCTAATCCTTCTTTGTTTTGTTGTACTAGGATTGCAGAAATCGTGTCCCCACCACCAAAGGCATATAACATGAAGTCCTTGGAGAAGTCTGGATTGACGAGAGTTGGAGCTTGAGATATAGCCTCTTTTATTGCCTCAAAACTTTCCTTGCCTTCAGATGTCCACTTAAATACCATGCTCTTCTTCAACATTAGTGTTATTGGCTTCACAAGAGCAGCAAAATTTGGAACAAACTCATGGACAAAATTGATCCTTCCCAAGAAGCTTTGAAGAGCCTTCTTGTGACTTGGCAATGGCAATGCTCTGAATTGCTTCAACTCTTTCTGGGTCAATCGTCAACCCTTCCTTTGAAACAATATGGCCTAGAAGTTTTCCCTCGTGAGCCAAGAATATGCATTTTTTGGGATTCAATGATACCCCAAATCTTCTACATCTCTGAAATACTTGCCTCAAATGAAAGAGGTGATCCACTGCATTTTTGGAGAATACAGTGATGTCATCAAGATATATCAGAACTATTTTATTGATCAACCCCTTAAATGCCATATCCATTGCCCTTTGGAAAGTGGCTCCAGCATTTGATAGCCCAAATGGCATCTTCTTGTAGGCATAGGTCCCCCATTTGGTGGTGAAAGCCGTCTTGAACTGGTCATCTTCTTTCACCATCACTTGATTATACCCTGAGTAGCCATCTAGGAGAGAGAATCTCTCTGAACCGGATACTACTTGCAATATTTGTTCCATTGAAGGAAGTGGGTAATGGTCTTTGAGAGATGCTCTATTGAGGTCTCGGAAGTCCACACACAACCTGATCTCTCCGTTCTTCTTCCTGACCGGAACCAAGTTTGCAACCCAACTTGAGTGCTTGATCGGGAATATAATGCTTGCCTCTATTAGCTTGTTAAGCTCTTTCTTCATTAGAGGCTCAATGTGAGGGTTTGACTGTCTCTTTGCTTCGCCTGATGGGCTTAGCATCTGGATCCAATTCTATTGTATGTTGTGCCAACTTCGGGTTGAATCCTCTCAAGTCTTCATAGCTCCAAGTGAAGACATCTGGAAATTCTTGGCAAAGTTGTATGAAATCTGATTTCTCCTGCTCAGTGGCCACTTTACCAATTTGAAGTGTTTTGCCTTCCCCAACTAGAATTGGCCCTGAATCTTCTCTCTTGACCTGTATGTTAGCCTTTTCCTTACGGAACTGGTCGTTAGGGTTGAAGATAGACTCCAACGTTACTAAACCCTTAGGAAGCTTGTTTGTCCGCAGCTGCACTACTTGATCCCCATACTGCTGCTCTAGTCTATCCTGATTTCTAGCTGAGAATTCAGCCTCTTCTTGTAAAAATTGACGATCTGTTGATCATTCTCAAACACCTGCCAGCTTGTGTTATTATCTGGAACTGCTGGCCTCACAATCACATGGATATGTGGTTGTGTTTTTTCCTTTTGATGTTTTCAACCACATCAAACGTTGCTCCAACTGCTGCGAGCCTATCTGCGACTTCATTTTTCTTCCTGGGTATGGACACAATGTTGAAAGCTTCGAAATCCTCAATGAGGTCCCATACCCTATTCTTGTAGCTCTTCAACAGGTCATTCTTTGTAGCATGTTGTCCCCTGACTTGGTTGATGATTAGCTCACTATCTCCAAACACCTGCAAGTTCTTTATGCCCTTTTTCCTAGCCCAATGAAGTCCATGAATCAATGCCTCGTATTCAGCCGTGTTGTTTGAACAGGAAAACTAGAAACGAAAAGCTGAAAAATATTTGATGTCTTGTGGTGAAATCAACATTGCACCACCTCCAGCACCTTGTCTGCTTCTCGAACCATCGAAAAATAATTTCCAAACTTTGTTTTCATCCTTTTGTTCAAGGCTGAATGATGTCAGAATGGGTGAATTTTCTTCGTGTACACAATACATGCCCAATTCAGATTCTTCAATTTCCTTATATGGGTCAAATTCATGACTCTTGTTTGCCCATTCATCCAAAGTCAAATCAAGAATTCCCTCGACCTTAGTACTATGCTTTCTAGATCATTTGAACACTCCTCCGATCAAAAGCTGAGAAATTTGCATTGATAGGACTTGGTACATGAGGCTCAATATGGAAATTGGCAATTGGTTCTGACCTGATTGTTGCTTTGGCCCCATACCTTGTCTGAAAATCATGTGTGACCAATCTGCAGATAAATATCCACCGATTTTTGCAGTGAAGTCTCTTGATAAACACAACGCAAAGAGTGGTGGAAGGTCAATCACAGACACATCTTGCAGAACTGTAACATTAGGACAGGCATGTAGTGTTAGGCTTAACCCCTTGATGACCCCAACTATTCCTACTGCCATTCCATCTAGCTGCACTACTCCTTTCAACACTGGTTCATACTTCAGACCCAGTTGATCCGCTATTTGCTTTGGCATCACTGAACTACTTGCCCCTGAATCTATCATGCAGTTGTGTACCAAGTGGTTTCCAACAATCAATGAAACATAGAATGGTGGAGGCTTCAAATTTTTCTTGTCTGGCCCCCATCATGTTGCACTGCATTAGTGAGAACTTTCTCATGTCCCTGGTTTGATACATTTGTGGCAGACCAATTAGCCATTGCAGCTTGCAATAAATCTCGTTGCCCTGGGATCGCAAGTGATTCCCACATGGAAATGTTCACATGTGTCTTCTTCATTTGATCGATGATGTTGAAAGGGGATGAATTGTCCTTTTGTTGTCCCTTACTTTGGTGCAAACCTTTTCTGGAGCTTGAACAGGTGCATGTGTTGCTACAAAAGGTACCTTAGGCTGATTTTGCACATTTGGAGCTGTGTTTGGTCTACTGACCCCTTGTTGTGTAGGAGTGGGCTGAGAAACAACTGGATTACATGGTTGTCCCTCTCTATATTTCTCTTCTTTGACCGTGTGTTGGCAGCCACGCCTTGAAAAGGTTGTTGGTTAACTCCACAGAAGTCTTCCGTTTGCCAATTGGCCAATGTGGTTTCTGTTGGAGGTCCTTCTTGTTGCATTTCTTGCTGTTGATTCTCTTCCTGGCTTGGTTCTTGAGGAACACCAATGGTTTGCACCATCAAGGCCTGATTTAGTGCACCATTGAAACATGCTGACTGATTGTGGGTAGATTGCAAGGGTAACACCAGTCGTATTCCTGTGCCATGTTATTTTGTGTTGGAGACCAAGGCTCTTGAGGACGTCGTTGCATTTGGATCATACGGTCGAAATGGCCTGGTAGCTTGAGGTTGTCCTTGGTTTTGGTTTTGATTTGCAGCCTGAGGTGGTGGTCTATTTTGTTGGTATGAGGGCCTAGCTTGGTACTGCGCTTGAGGCTGATACGGTCTAGCACTTTGAGCTTGCTGTCTTTTGATAGTCACTAGCTCATTTCCAAGGTTCTGTAGTTGTTTCATAACCTCCTGCAATTCCTTTGAAGTATTTGAAGAAGTTGATGCCTCATTATTGCTTTGATTTCTAGGAGTTGGAATGGGATTCAACTCTGGTGCTTGACTGGTTGTAGGATTTCCCATATCTGGATAGAGAGGCATTGGTGGCCTTGGTGCAAGCTTACCAGCTTGGATCAAACAGTTCTCTGCTCTGATAGCTGTGTCATAGGCCCCTGGCAGCGTTGTTCCTCCCATTGATTGGATCATCATGGCTATGTCTGAATTTATAGCCTTTAAGAAATAAAGGAATGTGCCTTCGGTGGTTGGTCTAACAGTTATTGGAATCTGTCCCATGTCCGTTGGAATCTGAAGTTGAAATCTGTCATTTGTTCGTTAGGAGCCCTTTTAATTGTTGTCAGTTGTTCCAATAAGGACAAATTATCCCCTCTCCCCAAATTGGTTGCAAAGAGCTGAACAAAGTTGGTTCCAATTCGTAATAGACCCTGCTGCTAGGCTCCTAAACCATTGTAAGGCCTTACCTTTGAAAGATGAAGCCAATAACTTGACTGCAACATCCATTTCATTTATTTCATGGATTGCACATGCATTAGCAATATCCTGGATGTGATCAATAGGAGTAGTATGATTTTCTCCTGTGAAATAGGGTATATTCTTTAGCGCTGCAACTGGAATTTGATTCTGAGCATTTAGGGCAAGTGGACTACTACCCGTGAAATTGACAAAGGGATTCGGTGGTAGATGTGCCATTATGATTGGCCTAAGAACCCTGGTTGATGCGAGAAAAGGTCTACCAGGTGGAGGTGTAGACAAAGTCCTGTTAGGTGGAGATGGTGATCTTTGTGGTCTTCTTCCTCCTCCTCTGCCTGGTGATAGTTGCAAGTGGAAAAATAGCCCCTCTTCTCGAGTATTAGACCTGGTTTGAATTCTTCTCATGTGCCTGGGCAACTTGTGCTGCTACACCGCTGAATTCTATCCCTTCGGAGTCGCCAGATGTGTTAGATAACAAGCCTTAAAAGACTAGATTTTGCCAAGTTACACACCAAACTTGACAATATTAAAAATATAATTTAAACTTTGAAGGACCTAGAGGAGACAATCTTCAATTCGGAATTTGGGTCTTGTTGTGCAGCTGCGAATCCCCGAAAGGTACAAGCGGAACTCAAGTCATGCAATGCAACTTACAAAACCCGAATTGCCATGTGTCAGAACTTGGGACATGCTCGACACCCCAAAAACCTGAAATGACTATTGTCGGGAATAGGACCATGCAATGCATCCCCAAAACCTGAAATGACTATTGGGTCTTCTTTGATGTTCTCGGACCTCGAAAACCCGAAACACTAAAAACCATGAAATTTTGAAAGTCAAAATCTCAAAAAACTAAGGATACCCTTTTGAAGATTACCCTCAGATCTACCAACTGGTGAAATTTTGACTTGTTTTGAGCAAGTTAAGCCCTTGAAAATTGATTTTGAGTTCAGCCTGGAAGGTGCAAAATCAAAATTGTAAAACTTACAATTTTTTAAGTCCAAATTTCATGAAAACTCCTTCAAATCTTATGGAATGACCTCTTGGTCCCACCGGGCATGCCAAAACTATTGATGGCGAATCACAGCACCCCTGAATGTCTGCAACACGATGGGTTGAGACTCTCAGTGTGATTGCATAACATGGAGCTTTTCCCAAGTGTGGGACCTTGCGAAATCGGAAAAGCTCTCCGGATGAAGGCCGGTTCCTATTCCTCTATTCAGATGCACAAATAAAATGTAGAGGGTTTACTAAAAACCTAATCTAACTTGCCAAGGAGACAGGGTAAGAAAATGCATAAAATAAAACCTAAACTACAAAGGTGATGCACCGAGGAATGAAGAACACCTGTCTTGCCAATAAACACAAACCATAAAAATGCAATGCAAGATCATGCACAGATAACCAAATTTGCAGTGAAAGATCAAGAGGATGCAAATGAACATAGAGAGGGTTGAGAATCATCCACAGACATGCATTATTTGCTCCAAAGATTGATACAACACACTACAAAATGCCAAGAGGCAAAGTTGCATTACAGTTTTAAATGGGAGGTTTTAACTCCACAAATTCACCTGCCAAAGAGAAGAAGGGAGGGGCAAAACAAAAATGTCCAACCTTTAGAAAGAAGCCCCTCCTTACAATTTATAGGAGGAAAAAGAGAGGGAGAAGAGAGGAATTCGAAATCTGCCCCAACCACCTCCAGACTGCACCTAACTCATCTCATTATGGTGGTAGGTGAGATCCCCAACAAACTCAAAATATGGTGAACTGTATTTTGCATTTTTAAGAACTTTTTCCCACCCAATTAAAGATATCCAGTCGTAGTTGGGTAGAGGACCTTGTAAGCTTTCCAAAAAGTCCAACCTTGCGTGAATCGAGCTCCCTGTGAAAAGTTATGGTGATCTGAATATTTCCCGCGTCAGGGTCTTCTGCCTGTCGGGTTCGGGGTTCTCCTCTGCATTTGCATCGGGTTTGGAGGATGCCTCGACATGTGTTTGATGCTTATGTTTTCCGAAACCCGCTTCCGCTAGTATTTCCAAGATTTCCTTTGTTTCGGGGTCAGAAAATGGACTGCATGTGCATCGGGTTTGGAAGGTGGCTCGACATGTTTCACCCCATGCTTTCCCGACATGTTTTCCCGACTCCAAGACCCGATTGGCCTAGGAAGAGTTTTCGGGTTTTGGAACTCTCAAGCATCGAGACATCCTTTGATCTACATGCTTCATGTCTCATTTTTCCGAAACCCGAAACTTGATTTCCTCATGTTTTTAAACTCCCGACATATTTTCCTTTTATGTCGGGGTTTTGAACCTTTCCATATTTTCCTTTTGTGTCGAGGTTTTGAACCTCCCGACATATTTTCCTTTGTGTCGGGTTTTTGAACCTCCCGACATATTTTCCTTTTGTGTCAGTTTTGAACATATTTTCCTTTTGTGTATATTTACCCTGGGGTTTTGAACCTCCCGACATATTTTCCTAACCACATAAAATTTCTTTATTTATCCACTTTCTTTCACATATTTTCCTTGTGTTTATGTATAGAGACAAGCTAAGAATAGAATTGACACTTCGATTAATCGCAAGAGGGCTATAGATAGCAAACTTGAATTTGTGGCTATGATTGTGAACGACGTGTGGATATTAATAGCATGCAACCTTTTTCTAGAATAGATAAGTGGAGAAGGGCAAGTCCCCACCCTATATATATGATGTTAGGTGCATTGTAGATGTATGTATTACAGAGAGCTAGATATCCGTATGCATAACAAAGAATATATACATATGACATAATCATTGTATTAGTTCCATACGTGCATTGGTATAGATTGAGAATACTGTAAGGAGCTTCTATATTTATTAATAGATGGAAGATATTGGTTGAATATAAGTGTCTTTCGTGTATAGTTTACTAGTGCATGCTATTAATTCAATCATGATTACTATTTTTGCTTGTTCTTTCATAGATCCGAGGGTAACATGCATTGTAGAATGATGGATTAGCTATGAATCTATATGTTTCTTCCTTCATCATGTTAACATCCTATTATAGAAAACCTAAAGAGGGACTCGGTACCTTTGCACACTTCGGGTGAGTGCCCGGTTTAGGTCGAGTGATGTGCTAGTGCGACTAGGGTGTTATCTAGTAAATTCTACGCCGCATCAAAGAGGATGAGTCTCGGTGAAAGCGTGTTAGGGACCCGGTGTAGCCCAAAAATATAAAGGAGCCTCACGATGAGGAAATAAAAGATGATGAAGAGGGGTTCAAAGAGAAATAAGAGGATATGGGTGAGCCATCTGATGTGCCTCACTTCACACAGAAGGTGAAGGACCCACCAGATTCTAGCACTTGAGTTCCGAAGGAAAGAAGACAAAGAAAGTAAAGGAAAGTGATGACTATGTGAATCGCTATGGGGTACATAGAGGGCTCCAAAAAGATCATTCGTTCCATGTTCCAGTGCACAATAGGGCCAAAGGATTTATATGGTTGGGAGTTAATGGACCTAGAAAAGGACAATGCATGACTAGAAAGCGGTTGTCTTAGTCCATGTAGACACACATGGATGAAACAAATTTTGATGTGTGCAAGAAGTCATATGTCTCATGTTGGGTAAAGAAGCAACCACATATTAGGCACATGACTATCAAACCTCCTATAATGTCTGATGAGAAAGTAAGCAATTCCTTGGTCAAGGTATCTACTGAAGTGGCACGGAGGAAAATTGATAAGTCAACCACCATTTGAGTACTACTTGAAGATAACAAGGATAAGACTATAGAGATAAATTTCTTGAAAGCAAAGAAGGAATGAGAAGAGGCAACGAATGAGGCCTTTGTTAGCATGGTTGAGGAACTTGGTGATCATATCCTTAAGGTAAGGCCTCATTTACAGTCTAAAGTTCCTCAGAAGTTTCCCTCTTTAATGCATTATTTACGCACTCTAGTGGATCTATTTTTGAATAAAGATCTCATTGTTATGGCCACACCAAAATATCCTACTGGAAGAAACAACAAGAGAAAGGGCTACCATTGTTAGGAAAATTTCAAGTTTTGAGGCCTTGCTCCAAACATTGAAAGATGAGTTGAAGAAAGCGGATCAAGCTTTGAACATGTGTGCAGAAAAAAACACCATAATAAGAATCAAAACTATAATGTAAGATAATTAAGTGTGTAAGGAAATGAGGGATGAAAAATTGGGCATGCAAAGAGGTTAGCCCTAGTAAAACAAAAGTGTAAGGCCCTTATAGTAGCCCAAGATCCACACAAAGATAGGATCAATGAACTTGGGAAACTTATAGTGTAGAAAATGGACTCCATGGAGGGAATGGTCTCAAGTATGGCACATGTTTTCCAAGTGCTATAGAATGAAAAGGAAAAGATCACTCAGGATGAAATGGATGACATAGTGAAAAACATTCCTGAAAAGATAGGGAGCGCGCTAAGTGATTGAAAGATCTTGGAGGCTGAACTCAAATATTAATATCCAGAGTTAGTCTTTCCTGAGAAAGAGGGTACTACAGAGTAAACTTCATTCTTTTATATAATTATTCATTCATCATTTCATTCCTTATTCTTTATTGTTGGAGACATAAGAAGGAATTCCCATTTACGGGGTGACAATTTACTTTAGTGTGGGGTAATTTTGAAAGATAACATATTACTCTAAGGTGAAGGCACATAAAGGATGTGTGCACTTGTGGAGCAAGGCACATTTTAGGCCACGTAAGAATAGCAAAATGAGCACATGCTATGACACTTTGAATTCAAGACTTATCCATTTTGTGGATAAGGGATATTTTGGGAGATAGTGTGCTAAGCACAAAAAGACATGAAGACTTGTGGTCCACACAATGGTATTTTTGGAACAAGTGACAACCGAGTGCCATGCATAGTTTAAGCTAATAATTGGATTTCTACTCAAAGTCAACAATAAGAATTCTATTCTTAAGAGTACTTGGATGTTGTGCATACTTTTGTAAAGGTGTGTGGTTATTATTAACATGCAACCTCTTTTGAGAAGTGCATGGGTGGTGAAGGGCATGTAACCACCCCAATATATATGTATTGATTTGCATGGTTTTGTGTTTGTCAAATTTTAGAGTTATGTTGTTGGTTTTGTCTCGCGCATGACTCATGGAGATAATTGTGTAATGTAAGAAGCTTCTATGTTTTACAATATTTAATACAATGGTTCATATTGGCTAGATGATAGTGTTGAACATGACTGAATCTAGTTATTGCATGGTAAATCTTGTTATAGCCATTGTTTAGTTCATCTTATATATATTCTAAGAACTAGTTCTAGTTTATGTCTTGTGTATTGTTTACTATTGGTAATGAATTTGAATACCTATATGTACCATCATGCTAATATTATGTATAAACAACTCTAAAGAAGGACTTGGTGCCTTTGCATGCTTGGTGAGTGCTTAGCCCAAGTTAAGTGAGTGATGTGTCAATGCACCTAGGTTATTCATAGTGAATTCTATGCTGCATCAGTTAATTTTTCCCAAGAACGATTGCAAGGAATTCTTGTTAGTTGGCAAGGAAAGAGAGAGAATTGCCGACATTATTTCTAGATCGATGGAAATTCCCTCTTTTGACACAATGTTTCACAAATTTGTACCCCAGGGACTGCAAAGTTATATTTCTTAGGATTAAGAGACACCCCAAATTCCCTACATCTCTCAAATACCTTCTCCAGATGGCTGATATGGTCATGAACGTGCTTTGACAAAATGTTAATATCATCAAGATAGACAAAAATTAACTCATTTCTATACCCCTTAAAGGATATTTCCATTACTCTTTAGAATGTGGCACATGCGTGTGATAAACTAAAGGTAATTTTTTGATATGTATACATTCCCTATTTGGTTGTGAATGAATTCTTATATTGATCTTCTTGCTTAACTTTGATCTGGTTGAAACCTGAATAGCCATCCAAGATAGAAAACCTTTTAGCTCCTACTATAGTTTACAATTTTTTTTCCATGGAAGGTAAAGGATAATGATCCTTTAGAGAGGCTTTATTCAAATCCTTGAAATCAACAAAAATTTTGGTTTCTCCATTTTTCTTCCTCACTGGAACAAAAGTTTTCACCTAGGTAGAGTATTTGATGGGAAATATTTTCTTGGCCTAAATGAGTTTGGATAATTCTTTCTTCTTGAGGGGTTCTATCTTGGGGTTGATCGGCCTTTGCTCTTACCTAACTAGCTTAGAATTGGGACCGAGATCAATGGAATGCTAGAAAATGTCTAGATTAAAATCCTTTAAATCTTCATATTCCCATGAAAACACATCATTGAACTTGACACAATGAAACAAAATATTTCTTCTCATTCTCATCACATACCTTTCCAAGTAGAAGTTCCTTACCTTGTGTGATTATGACTGGTTGAGAATATTCTTTGCCTTGCTGTTATGTTCTTCTCTTCACATATGAATTCATCGTCGGGGCTGAAAATATTATCTAGAGTGACTGATTATTTTGGAATTTATTTTTTGTTTTTAGTGAATAATCGATCACCGTAGATGTCTTGTAAATAAGATTTCTTTCTCAAGGAAAATTCATCTTCATTTTGTATGAATTGGATAATTTGTTTATCATTGTCAAATACTTTCTATCTGGTCTCATTATCTTGGATTGAAATCCTAACCACCATCTTAATGTGTTTCACATTTCCTTTAACAATATCTTGAGTAGGCAAGAATTGTGAACCAATAGTTGTCATTTGATTTGCTTCTTTGTTCAATTTTCAAGGCACAACTTACAAGTTAAGAGCATCAAAAATCTCTATAAGATCACCAAATCTATCTTTGTAACCCTTTAAAAGGTTATTCTTTGTATCACACTTTCCTATAATTTGGTGGATGACTAATTTAGTGTCCCCAAAAATCTTCAATGTCTTTATTTTCCTCTTTTTAACAATTAGAATACCATGCACCAATGCCTCATACTCGCTACGTTATTAGAACATGCAAAATGCAATTTATGAGCAAAGAATAACTTCTCGTTCATTGGAGAAATCAGCACAACACCTGCCCCAACTCCATTTCTACTTCTTGAACCATTAAAGAACATCTTCCACAGTCCAGAAGCATTGTTCTTTTCTTTCTTTAATGGCACAAGTAGAGTAGATCCCTCTTCAAGAATGCAATAAGTAACAAGAAACAGATTTAAAAGGCTTCAAGTTCTTTGACATAAGGATCAAATTTTTATGTCTCTTAGCCCATTCATCTAGCAATAGATTAGGCATGGGAGGAGGAATAATCTACTCTTCTAAAAATTAATGTTGTTTATATTCTTCTTGTATCGGATAATTTAATTAGATAGGGGTGGGATTTTATGAATCAATATGGTAAGAAAAAAATTGGTCCAAGCTTGTATGGAATATTGTACCATATCTAGCTCTCAAAAGCATACGAGTCCAATCGAAGATAAATAACCACCTACTTGGGTAGTGAAATATCTAGATAGATAAATGGAAAACATGGGATGCAAATCAATTATGATATGCCATGGGTTATAATGAGAGTTGGGCATGCATGAAGGGTTAATTCAATATTTTTATTACTCCTAATAAACCATTAGTAGAACTATCACATCGCAAGAGTCCCTTAAAAATAGGAATGTATTTGAGACCTAGGATATCAACAATTTTCTTGGGCATCACAGAGGTGTTATCCTCGAATCAATCATAAAATTATACACAAAATGTTTACCCACAATTAATGACATGTAAAAATGAGGGGTCTTGACAACCTTACTTACTTGTTCTTCCCTTACTTGACACATATGAATAGAAAAATGAGTCTTCTCCACCACTTGATCATCTTGGGGAATTTTCTCAAGGTCTTCACATAGGAGGTCTCATTGTGATGGAATAGCCAACACATCCCACATTATCGCATTGAAATTTGTTTTCTTCATTTTTTCAACAATATTGAAGGGAATGCCCATGGATTTTTACATTTGTGGCACACTATTCTCCTTTTTTTTGTTGTTGTTTCACTCGGAATGTTTCACTTCGGGAATAGAGTCACTTCTATCCTTTCATTCCTTTGAGAAATAGATAAGGGTTAGGGCTAGGAGGAATACCTGTTGAATGTCGAGATGGTGTGTGCGTACCGTAGAGAAAGATCAAGGTTTATGGACTGCGAAGAACTCCTTTTTGTCTTGGAAGGACTACTGCAAATAAGAACACAAGACCACAAGATTTTGATTAGATAATAAATGAGGGAATCGCCTTGGGCCCAGGAAATATAAAACTTCCTTTTGAAGGTGGTGGTTCCCTGCTAATATGAATTAACACAAAACCGTAAAATATCAATTAAATTGCTTCGTTGAAATGGGTAGGGGAAAGGCTGATTTCTGGTTTTGAGTCACAATAACAGTACCGGTTTCGATAACCGATAGCGGTATGGTCTAAGATCTGAGGTTGGTTGTTTTATGGGGTGGTTGTGTTATAGGTAACGGTGTTGTTGGTAAGGCTGATATATGAGTGATATTAGGTAATGAGATGGTGAGAGGTAAATGAATGATAGTTAGATGCAATGACACGTTGGGTAGTGGATCTAGGAATGGATTTATGGGGACTGTGATTCAAAAAGTCTAAGAAATGTTATTAAAGAGGACATGCAAGATGTAACTTATTGGTTATAGACGAAGATGCGAGTCCAGAACTCGATGACAAAGGCGAGAACTTCAAGGGATGGCTTGACACACAGAAGATGAGAGATCTCCCTCCCGATGATCAGCTGAGTATCACAGGTTTCTGGCTATTCCGTTGCAGTTTTGGGCTTGATCTCCTTTTGTTGCAACTCTTCTGGTTTCTTCACTCGTCTCTGCTTGGTCAAGTGAAGATCTGGATTCTCTTGATCGCTCCTAATGATCTCCCTTGCTCCCAAAAATCCTTCGTCCCTTGTTTTTGGTTTGGGGAGCCCATTTACAGGGAACCGATGGCGGTTACGTAACCGACGGCGGTCGAGTAGGAACCGGTATCGGTTAGGAAAAAGCAGGCTATTTTTAGTAAAATCACCCACTTTCCCTACTTTTCTCCGAGAGATTAGTTGCGGGCTTGGTCAAGTGACTAGAAGGTCGGTTTTGGGTGTGAGAAAGGGGTCATTAGTCATGGGTGTAGGTGTGGACCAAGTTATAGGTCTTAATTAGGTTAGTTTAGGGTTAGGACTAGGTCATGATGAGGTGGCAAAATGAGGTGGCAGGTAAGGTGATGTGGATTTATCAATTACAAGGTAATTAATAAATAATTGTGTAAGGTTTAGGTGATGAGGTTAGGTTGCGAAAGGAGGTGCGGGTCACAAGGGGTCGTAAGACACAAATTTGGTGTCTACATTAGCCCCTTATTGTCATGTAGCTTGTTTTGTAAAGCTGCACGGACAATAATATGAAGTGGTTTCCCCTGTTAAGGGTATAGGTAATCCCCCTCAAATCTATCATGGATTGAGAGAATGTGAAATCAGGGATAGAGTTGATAAAGGATAAATGGTGTAGAGATGATGGTGAGAGAGTGGGGTAGGTCCAAGGAAGCAGACGCACGTTGAAATGCAATAGTGCGACTAGGGCACATGATTTGACGAGCAAACCAGCAATGCATAGGCAAAGGTCGATAGTTTATCCAAACAAGGGTGATATAATCCTGGTATCCAAGGCATAGGAAGTAGCTCCAGGGTATATAACAGGTAAGGTACAGGAACGTTTAGGCATGTTCGGCAGTATCAAATGGTTGGTTTGGTTGAGATAAACGTCACGGTCTAGGTCTAGGAAAAGTTGGTCGACAGATCAAGTCAAGGACCCTAATCATGCTAAAACACGAACAGGTGAGCTCGATTGAACAAAAAACTATATGATGGGTGGATAAAAGTGTATGTTGCTGATGTTGGGTAAGGTATTGAAGTGGTACGGCCGTGGTTCGGGCCAAGTTGTTGGGTTGCGGCCTTGGGTCGGGCCGGATGGGAAGGGTGAGGCCTTGGGTCGAGGCCAAATGGGTAGGGTGAGGCCTTGGGTCGGGCCAAATGGGTAGGGTGAGGCCTTGGGTAGGGCCGGATGGGTAGGGTGAGGGCCGTAGGTCGGGCCAAATGGGTAGGGTGAGGCCTCGGGTCGGGCCAAATGGGTAGGGTGAGGCCTTGGGTCGGGCCAAATGGGTAGGGTGAGGCCTTGGGTGGGTGAGGCCTTGGGTCGGGCCAAATGGGTAGGGTGAGGCCTTGGGTCGGGCCAAATGGTTGGTTGCGGCCTTGGGTCGGGCCGGTGAAGTCAAAAACGGCTAAAGAGCAATGGAGCGTATAGGCGATGTGGTAAATAGGCAATGTGGTGGGAAAGGGAGAGTAGTGAATAAGGGAAAAAAGTTGGGTAAACAAGGACAAAACCGATATCGGTTATCTATGACCGGTACCGGTTAGATAACCGATGCCGGTTCCTTAGGGCACGATTTGACCGGTATCGGTTCTATGTTAAAAACCTATAAAAAGAAAAATACGGCCGATCATTGTCACTTTGTCAATTTGGAAACCAAATTAAGTTGTCTGAGGTGGAATATTGATATTGGTGTATTTGTTGGCTGAAGTGGCACTAGTTGAGTGGAGAAGTGAGGTGATTGGCGGGCCGAGTGAGGAGGAGGCAGTAGTTGATTGGTTGAGGACCCAGAAGAGGACATTTGGAGCCATGGCACAGCCAGGAGGAGCAGGAGGAGCTGGACCAGCTGGACCACCACCACCCATCCCACCACGATGACGTGTCGTCGTACCGGTAGGTTCAAAACCCCATATTGTGTTCATTTTATTGCATTATGCTAAATTTGGGGTTTTGGGTAGGAATGTATTTTTTGATAAAATAATTAATAAATGGAAGTGATTTGAAAAAGGGAGAGGGTAGATAGGTTAAGTAGGCCAAGGCGGCAGGGTGGGTAGGTTTTTAGGGTATTTGGGTGGGTATGTGGGTAGAAAAATGTAAAAAAGTAGGTTGGGGGCCGCACGGGGGCTCGGCTCCGGGTAATTACAGCGACCGATGTCGGTCTCTAAGCGACCGGCATCGGTCACAAATTGTTAGGGCAGGGTGCTTTATGTTTGACCGGCGTCGGTCGTATATCGGCCAAGCGTCGGTGGTTTTTTTTTTTTTTTTTTTTTTTGGGCGTGGTTTGGGTTGTGTGGTTAAGTTGGTGTTTTGGTATGATTGGGGTGGGATAGGGATGTGTTGATATGATTTAGGTTGTATCGGTTGTTGGATTTGGTTGTTGGATTCGGTTTGGTTGTGTGGTAGGATGGTGGGGGTTGTTTGTTTGGGTGTGAAGAGGGAGTGGGATATTGGAGAAGATAGGTGGGTAGAGGGGTGTGTTAGGGAGTCGGGGTGTGGTCGGGGGGATAAAAAGGGGGTATAGAGGGAAAAGTAGATGTTGGGATAAAGAGTAGGGCTAATGTTGTGGGTTGGTTTTGCAGGCACGTCAGCAGCTGACGATGCGGGACAGGATGCCCCCATTGTTGGTGCGGATGCGGCCACACGTATCCGCAGCACACTGGGCTATCATGCGCGAGGTGGGACTCGGCGGAGTCCAGCGATATAGAGCTATCGACAGAGATCATAGTTTGATGGTTGCCCTCATCGAGAGATGGGATCCGGTGACCAATGTGTTCCATCTCCCGACTGGAGAGATGACCATCACATTGGAGGATGTGTATCGCATCCTTCGATTACCTATCGATGGAGAGGCAGTCTTTCAGGTGGATGCAGAGACAGCCATGGACAGCATCCTACAGGTTTTTGGGGATGCAGCCGCGCTATTGACATATCACAGTGCGAGTATCGGGTATGGGGATATGTACCGTGTGCACCGACATGAGACACGGCTTGCCGTGTTGATGATGATCGGGATCACCTGCTTCACCCTCCCAGACTCAGAGGGAGGCCGCTTTCCATGGGCACTGATGGGGGTGCTACATGAGATGGTGGAGGAGCACACATGTTATGCTTGGGCACCAGTATACCTGGTGCAGTTATATAGAGAGCTGTGGGGCTATCGCCGGATGAGGCGATTTGGGATTTGTTCGACATTTTTGCTTCACTGTTGGGCATATGAGCACATCATATGCATTAGACCAGTAGGATTACCCCAGCAGCCAGGGCCACAGGTCATATATAGATACGGCTTTCAGAGGTGGTTGGGGGTCGTGGGTCAGCCACGAGCAGTGCTTGCAGGGCGAGACGTTACTTACTACAGGCATTTATTAGAGGGCCTGACAGCGGTAGATATTGTATGGAGACCATATAGAGGTCATCACCCCCGTGGAGGAGCCCGAGGACAGTTGCAGTGGATCCAGTACACATTCTGGATAGCGGGACGGAGGCCGGGAGAGTATGAGAGGATACCCCTGGAGAGGGTACGCAGGTAGATGGGGCTACGACAGGATGAGCCCCCTCGCTTCCCTCAGTACCGGAGGGATGATGTAGAGGCCCCACTGCCTGCACCACAGCCCGTGGATCCAGATTGGGTTGCTGAGAGGCCGGCAGATGACACTGTAGATGATGCTGGTTATACGGGAGCATATATGGTTTGGTGGGCTGGTCAGAGAGCAGCGAGGGTAAAGTACTGCACTTTGCATGTCGAGACTTGGCAGTGGTGATGGCAGAGCGAGATCAGCTCAGGGGTCAGGTGCAGCTATTACGACATAGGCAGCTGCTCACGCAGACAGCACGATAGGTGTTTTACGGGGCAGCTAGCCTTGAGTTGAGTACAGTGACACAGCACCACCACCAGCCAGCGGTACAGACCCACGGCCCAGTGCACGAATGTGTACAGTGCAGTGCACCACCACCACGATGGCAGTACAGCCCAGCCTCTGCAGCACAGTGTACAGTACAAGTACCACGACCACAGCACCACCAGCAACACCGGCACCAAAGATAGGCACAGGGGGCACCGGGTAGTAGGTGTCGAGGGACCGCCCCAAAAGACCTACGGTGGCTCGAGAGTGCTACATGGAGGCTAGAGCGGAGGCCCGATACTATCAGGATATTCTTGATGGTACCGGGGCTGATTATCAACCCTATGCGGCACATAGAGCGAGAGACCTCTGAGCAAAGGTCTTAGGGAGGGGCAGCCACACCAGTGGGTCCGTCACAGTAGGAGGCGAGAGAGGGGGACAGGACCAAGAGGCGAGTGGTGCAAGAGAGGAGGTGGAGAGAGCTGAGGGGTCCCTACACTTTTTGTATATTAGACATGGGCACCGGTCTGCGAACCGGTTGTGTTGATAGAGGCCTGCGTGTCTACATATTATTCATTGATTCATTCATGTATTTATTATACCGGCCTGCGAGCCGAGTAAGGGTTGTACAGTTGATACCGGCCTGTGAGACGAGTATATTTTTGATATGAGGGACCGCCTGCGAGCCGAGTCGAGAGTATTGACATTTATTGCGGCCTGCGTGCCGGCTTTGTTGTATTATGAGCTCACAGAGGCCCCGATGCAGGGCACATTGTATAATGGAAACATTGTATATATATATATATATATATATATGATGATTTGAAAAATGTTTTTAAGTATTTTGTCAATGGTTTGTGATATTTGATGTATGATGAGTTGGATGTACATGGTGTGATATATAAATGATGTTGACGTCTTTTGTTAATGAGATGCACATATATATGGATGACATGTTATATTATGAAATGTTGCATGTGTTGTTGCTGGTTTTGTGACATTGAATGTATGTATCTGATGAGTTGGATCCAAATGGTGTATAGATTGATAGTTTTTTGATATCCTTAGATGATGGCATGTTTGTTTTGGTAATGTAGATAGATGATATGGATGAAATCGTAATGAGAAGTGGATTGGATGGACAAATATGGATAATGGTGTTATTATGCAGGAAAAAGAGGCGGGCGCGACAAAAATTAGGTAGAAAATGAAGAAAAGAACTATGTTTCCAAAAGGCAGGTGTATAACCGATATCGGTTATGTAACCGATGCCGGTAGTTAATAGACCGATATCGGTTATGTAACCGATACCGGTTATGTAGGTATAAGCTTTTCTTAAAATAGAAAAGCTAGGGTGGCAACTTAAGTTCTAATTTTGAGAGCCATGCAAGAAGTTAAATACGAACGCGACGCTTTTTGACGACTGAGACAGGTAATTGCATGAGAGATTTGAGTGATAAGGAGAAAAGAGACAGGGAAAGTGAATGTGATCTGAGATTGAGGAGGCAGAAAGGCAAATTTGAAAAGGGTGGTGAACATGGCAGAACGAGGAGAAGCATCCAGCAGGCAGGGACGAGAGGGAAGACAAGTGCCACCTCAAACTGCTGCAACCCAAGAGGTAAACGTTTTGGTTGTAATTTGGTGTTTGCATGTTTTGTAAATAGGAGGAGGGAGATTAAGTGGGTAGATATGATAAAGAAAACGTGATAGCAAGGGTTATAGGTGAGGTGAGTGTTATGGGGTAGGTAATCAGGGGTTTCGGGTATGTCTGTGTATACAGGGAGGAATAAACGATCAACTTATTGTCGTAGGTGGTTGTTTAGGCAAGGTGTATGTAATTGACAGTGACCGATAGCGGTTAGGGATAACCGGTATCGGTTACTGAACCGGTACCGGTTATTTATAACCGATACCGGTTACTGGAGGAATTTCCAGAATGTGAGAAAAAAAACCTTTAGGGATTCGATGGATTGAATGGTTATTTGTTGTTGTGACGTGTGCAGGCAGAGGCAGGGCCGAGGATGAATGATAGTGTACCAGCGCTGTTGTCACGAATCCGAGCGGATGTAACACCAGTTGAATGGACATTGATAAATCATTTGGGGTTAAGTGGAGTCCGCTATTATTCACGAATCGCACATAACCATGCTATGTTGCAGGCGTTGATTGAAAGATGGAATCCAGAGAAGAATACCTTCTATCTGCCAACAGGGGAGATGACAGTAACATTGGAAGATGTGTTCCGTATTTTGAGGCTCCCTATTACAGGAAAACCAGTATATCAGGCATTACCTAGCGCGCGCGGGAGCGATAACAGCAGTATTTGGTCCATACGCACGAGATTTGACACAACGAGGTTTGTCATTCACATATGGGATAATGTATGCAGCACACCCTGAGGAGACAAGGTTAGCAGTGATATTAATGATAGTGGTAGGGTATTATGCATTACCGAGGGCGGAAGGGGGAAGATTTCCAAAGGCATTGATGTGTGTTATTTGGGAGATGATAGAAAGGAACGTGACTTTTACATGGGCACCTGCATATTTGGCGGAGTTATACAGGGGTTTATGGGCTTGTAGGTGAAATCATAGGATGACACTGGATTGTTCATACTTATTACACTGTTGGGCCTATGAGCACATTGTTTGTGTGCGACCAATAGGCCGACCCATCCAGTCAGGAGAGACCGGAGTACAGAGGTTGGGATTCAGACGATGGGTCCAGACAGAACAAGAGGCAAGATCCCAGGCCGTGACGGGTGACATTGAGTATTACAGGCAGGTATGGGAGAGGGTGACGATTGCGGATATCTGTTGGAGGCCTTACGGGAACTATATGGTAACAGAGAACATAGCTGAGGAGTTGAGGGGTGTAGAGCGATTGAGGTGGATCGCAGGGCACAGACCAGGTGAGTATGAGAGGATTCCTCTAGATCGCGTGCGGCGATAATTCGGATTTGTGCAGGATATACCCCTGGCTTATAGACCATATATGAGGATCGACGCCGAGGCAGCATTCTCACCTCCCCGGCCAACACCTCCAGAAGGGCCAGAGGAGATAGCAGCCGATCGCAGGGTAATGGATGCAGGAACGACAGAGGCCTATAGGTTATGGTGGGTAGCAGAGCTGCGAGGTGTACGTGATCGCCCTGACATAGCTGTGATTACAGCGGAGAGAGATCGTCTGCAGAGTTTAGTTCATCAGCTCCAAACGCAGATGAATGAGACAAGAGGATTGTTAGCGGTTGCGGAGTCACGAGCAGAGAGACTAGAGGCTGGATTCCTCCATGCGAGAGGGCGTATTCATATGTTACAGGAGAGATTGGCAGATCAGTGGGCGGTACCAATAGCCGTGGTACCTTTGAGGATGGAGAGGCCCGGCGAGAGGCGTCGATGATCACGATCATCTCCTGGGTCGGGATGAATCGTGAGGGTCTAAGTAAATGTTATAGAGGTATAAGAATAAATAAGGATGCCGACCTGCGTGTCGATGATAGAGGAGATGTATTTGTTTAACATCTAAATAAGACTGAATATGTATGTTGATTTGAGTTATGATAATAATAAGAATGTTTGTGTTTTGACTTTTTTGTGTTGAAAAAGGATAAAGAGGAATGTGATTAAATAGAAATACACAAAAATATTTATATTTACCACACATGATAAGTTATGGTAGGGGATGGTCGAGCTAACCTTGGGAGACCCCATGTCTCCGAAGTGCTGCCTACATAGCCCATTGCACAAAGCAAGGAGGGGCCTCAGACCGATGTAGTTCTCCCTTAGGACCAGGGAGAGGTGAATTTAGGCAATTTAGGTATGGTTAGGCAATTTGTTAGTTGGTAAAAATATTGATATTGGTAGGGTAATGTTGTTGGTGTTGGTAAGGAATTAGTGATGTTGTGAAGGGTATAAGGGAAGCGAAAGTTAGCCTACCCAAGTGGTAGGGAACCATGTCCTGATTAAGATCAACACACAATCCTAGATGCGAGGCAAAGAGGAAAGATTGCTCCGTAGGTGAAAAGAGTGAAACAAACCACACAACGTAGAACGAGCTTGAAGCCCTAGGTACCGTGCATAGATGAGAAGTCAATAGGTGAAAAGAGTTGTAAGATCACAATATATCGGGTGTACGTCACGTTCCTTGAGTTGAAACAAATGGTGAGGTGAGGTGGATGATATAGCTGAGGTACAGAGAACTTTATAAAGTGAGTGTTCTGACGAAAGAGAACCTACCCTAAATAGACAAGTCCATGACTCAAAAGTTCTTTTGAATGAGGCTTTTATTTTACTGAATATAGACTGATCAATGTGGGAAGTCTACAAGGGATATTGATTGTATTATACTTGAGGTCTTCACGAAGCTGATCAATGCGAGAAGCTTCTGATAAAGATTGACTGTGTATAGCTGTCCTTCGAGGGAGCAGTCTATTTATAGTAGCAGATATGATTTTAGTGCATAGCTGTCCTTCGGGGGAGCAGTCTATATATAATAGCAGCAATAGTTTGGCATATAGCTGTCCTTCGAGGGAGCAGTCTATATATAATTTAGATAGCTAGATGTTCTTTTGGCGTGAAGCATCTAGTTTGGTAGGAAGTTTGACTCAAGAAAATCCCATAAGAAGGTGTTATTTTAAAACTTTGAAGTCATGGACTAGACTAAAAAGGGGAAGGCATCGTTAAGGGGAGGTGAGAAGTGAGCTTGATTTTATTTGGAGATGTAGGAAACAAAGTGTATGTAGCGGTAAATGAGCTCAAGGGACGAGCAGTAGGTAGATAAGAAGTGATGTAACACTAAATTCAACAGTAGAATGGTCGAAGATGCAAGGCATTAAGGGGTTCAGGCTCAGGCTTACCATTAAGCGAAGCTAAACGATAAGTACCTGATCCATAAGTGTGAGTGATTATATAAGGCCCAATCCAATTAGGAGCAAATTTTCCACGTTTGCTCTTTTCCAGTTTGGTTACATGTTGATTCTCTTTGAGGACAAGATCACCAACTTTAAAGGTACGCTCATGAAGTCGCTTATCATAAGCACGCTTGATGCGTTTTTGATAGATTTGAAGGTGATCGAGAGCTGTAAGACGACGTTCGTCAAGAAGCTCCAATTGGGCTAACCGCTCTTGGCGGAAATCATCGTTGGTGAGAATATCCTGAAGAGATATCCTGAGGGAGGGTATTTGTATTTCGAGAGGCAAGACAGCCTCGGTACCATATACCAAAGAAAAAGGTGTAGCATTAGTAGAGGTACGAATGCTAGTACGATAAGCCCAAAGGGCAAAGGGGATGTGATCGTGCCAATTTCTTCCAGACTCATTGACAACTTTCATGAGGATTTTGGTTAGGGTTTTATTAGAGGATTCAGCTTGTCCATTTGCTTGTGGATAGTAGGGTGATGAGAAGCTGAGTTTGATACCAAAGTTGTCGCAAAGGTCCTGTAACAACTTGTTTTTGAAAGATTTTCCATTATCTGTTATCAGGTGATGAGGAACACCGAAACGACAGATAATGTGGTGGTTAATGAACTCTACAATTTTTTCTTTTTTAGTTGAAATGAGTGGAATGGCCTCCACCCATTTTGTGTAATATTCGGTTGCTGTGATAATCCATCGGTGACGTTGCGAAGAGGACGGATGAATCTCACCAATAAGGTCTAAACCCCATTGTGAGAAAGGCCAAAGATCTCGGGTGACCTGTAGCGGGTGGCTAGGAGTATGTTGAAGGTTGGCATGTTGTTGACACATAACACAACGCTTAACATATTCATAGCAATCGTTATTGAGAGTAGGCCAATAATAACCTAGGCGGAGGATTCGTTTGGCCACGGCAAGGCCGCTAAAATGTCCGCCACAAATACCGTCATGGACTTGTTGGATGGTATGGGTGACCTCCGCACCGATGAGACATCGAAGGAGGATGCCATCAAAGCCATGTTTATAAAGGAGTCCCCCCATAACAACATAACGAGAAACGCGTTTAAGAAACACGCGTTTTCCGGTACTAGTAAGGTCAGATGGGAGAACAGAGGTTGTAAGGTAGTCGTGAAATTGGTGATACCAGGTATCCTGCGAATTAACAGACACATTATTTATCGTACAAACAACCGAGGCTGAATAAGATGGGGCAAAGAGTTGTTGGACCAAGACGAAAATGTCAGAGTCAGTTGATGAAGCTGGAATTTGCGAGGCTAAGCAAGCCATAGTATCCACAAATTTGTTAGTGGAGCGGGGAATGGTTTGGATAGAATAGCGAGTAAATAAGGCTAGAAGTGAATCCACGTAGTGTTTGTACTTTTGAAGTTCCTCATTTTTGCATTGGTAGATGCCCATAACTTGATTGACTACCAATTGAGAATCGCCAAAAATATTGATAGATTTGATACCTAAGTGTAACGCAACTTGGAGACCCAGAACAAGGGCCTCGTATTCCGCTGTATTATTAGTGCAAGGGAAATCGAGTCGGAATGAGAGAGGCATAGGCTCAGCGTCGAGAGGAATGAGAACAATGCCGGCTCCTCCACCGCGCTGGCATTTGGATCCATCGAAGAAGAGGGTCATTGGATACGACTCCTCCCTAAGTGAAAGAGTGGCGATGAGTTCGTCGGGGAATGTAAAATTGGTAAATTGTTCCCCTGGTAAAGGGGCTTCCGCAAGTTGGTCTGCGATGGTTTGTCCTTTGATTGATTTCTGGTGGACAAACTCAAGGTCGAGGTCGGCGAGGAGCATGAGCCATCGAGTGATGCGTTGGTTTAGATGAGGCTTGGCATACATGTAATGGATGGGGTCCGTGTTGGTGATGACGAAAGTTTTGTGATTCAGAAGGTAGTGTCGGAGTTTGGTAGCCACGAATGATAGGGCTAGGCATAACTTTTCTACATGTGTATACCTAGTCTCATAGTCCACCAAAGTACGACTTATATAATAAACGGCTTGTTCTCGATTCTCAGAGTCACGATGTGCAAGCATGGCCCCTACAGCGTGGTCAGTGGCGGAAAGGTAAAGGTAGAAAGGGCGGTCGTCTTGAGGTGGGATAAGCACGGGTGGCTGCAAGAGATAAGTTTTGAGAGCTTCAAAGGCTAGGTGGCACTCTTCGCTCCATTGAAAATCAATGTCCTTTTTAAGAAGGTGATGGAAAGGTTGACATCGATCCGAGAGTTGGGAGATGAAACGTCGGATAGATTGGAGCTTACCTTGTAAACTATGCAATTGTTTGAGATTGGTAGGTGGGGGCATTTCTAGGATAGCTTTGACTTTAGATGGGTCGACCTCAATGCCACGCGAAGAGACAATAAAGCCAAGAAGTTTTCCCGAAAGGACGCCAAAGACACATTTCTTTGGTTGAAGGCGGATAGAATATTGTAACAGGTGATCAAAAATAATGGTTAAAACATCGAGATGTTCACTACGATGTTTAGATTTGCCAAGAAGATCGTCGACGTAATCTTCAAGGATAGTGTGCATAATGTCATGAAAAATGTAGGTCATAGCCCGCTGATAGGTTGCACCAGCATTCTTAAGGCCAAATGGCATTACATGGTAACAGAAGGTTCCCCAAGGAGTTATGAAGGCAGTTTTATGTTGATCGGCAGGGGCAACCAAAATTTGGTTATATCCCGAGAAGCCATCCATGAGAGAGAGCATCTCATGGCCTGCGGTGAGATCAACAAGTTGGTCAATACTAGGTAAGGGGAAGTCATCCTTAGGGCAAGCGAGGTTGAGATCTCGGAAATCCGTGCATATTCGAAGTCCCCCCGTCGCTTTAGTGACAGGTACGATGTTAGAAATCCATTGAGGATAGTCAATAGGCAGAATGAAGGAAACAGAAAGAAGTCGTTGAAGCTCCTCTTTGACCAAGAGGGCAATGCGTGGATGCATTTTTCTCAATTTCTGTTTAATTGGCTTGGAATCAGGTTTCAGTGTAATGTTATGGACGGCAATGTCAGGATCAATTCTTGGCATGTCAGCGTAGGACCAAGTGAAAGCTTGGTTGCGAGCACGGAGAAAGGTAGTAAAGGCGACTTGTTCTGATGTGTTAAGGGATTGTCCGATCTTCACAATGTGAGGATCCTCCTCCGTGTGGATGTTGATTTCTATAGTAGATTCGTTCAGCATGGTTTGAGTTTCAGATGGTAAGGCGCGTTGAATATAAGAGTCATCCGCGCCAAGGTAAGTGAGGATGGAGTCATCATCCTGACACTCAACAACGTTAATTGAAGGTGAGTCCTCTTCAATCATGTCTGGATACAGAAGGGGGATAGAAGAGGGGTCCTCATTATCGCGTTGATAAGTGAGAGGACCTAGGAAGATAGCATTTATGAAAAAAAAAAAAAAAAAAAAAGTTAGGAGGGATAGATTCGGGATCTATCGACTCTGTGGGTGACGAAGGCAAAATGGGTGATGATGGTTTAGTAGGGGTGACGTCGTTGTCTTCTAGAAGACAACTGACACGAGGTTCCTCCTATGTAGGTGTTTCAGGAAAACCGAGACCACTGCGATCATTGTGTTTGCGTGTAGTCACGGGAATGAGTGTATGTCGGCCTTGTTCATAAAGACCAAAAACAAAGCCTTTCCAAGCACAAATGAGTCAAGAAGGTGAGGGCGAAACGATGATTTTCAAGTATTGAAAATCAGATTGGAAGGGAACCACACCAAGAGGGGTTCAGGGGTAATGGAGGATGCGTCAACGCCCCCATACGTTAGGTTGGTGTGGCAATGAGGTGGTCCGTAGGGGATTACTTCCCCCACACGACGGTCATAGGTAGGATGTGCATGTACCTGTCCGTACTCCTGTGGGGTATGGAAAGAACTAACGTTATATAGGCGATACTCCCCAGCGTAAGGCGTTGAAAAACATCTACTAAGGGGTCTGCTGTTGGGATATTAGCTGCGGGAAGGGAAGTGGTTTTTGCGACGGTGGTTTCATCAGTTGAAGGCATAGGTGCGGTTGAGGTGGATGGTTGAGGCACATTTGAAGAGGATAGTTGGGTTGAATGAATGGGTGTCTTGATTGGTACAAGCACATCGTTAGGGCGGTATATCATATTGCAGGTTTTAAAGGGGGGAGGATCAGCTTTTACGGTGTAGGACTTCCCCTCGTATTCAAATTTTTGCATCTATGTAAGGTTGAGGGAACGCATCCCATAGCCTCGGATTCAAGGGCGACCTAGCAATATATTGTATTGAAACTCTCCCTCAAGGACATAGAAGAGTTCGGGTAAAGTACGTGGTCCTACACGAATGTTAAGAATCACGGTGCCTAAGGTAGAGGTAATAGCATCATTGAATGACCACAACATGATGGGATTGGCACACATGTAGCTAGAAGGGATATTCATTTGTTGGAAGGCTTTTGAAGAGATGATGTTTAGGCTAGCACCCTCGTCAATCATAACACGACGTACCCGAATGTCCCGGACGTAAGCTGAGATGAAAAGGGTAGGGTCAGGATCTTCTGTACCAAAGTCAACAATTTCGTCTCTTTGGAGAAACTGACTGCAGCATCTTGTTGTACAGAGATAGAAGTGGTTAGGACAGTGGGTTGTTTGGTGAGAGAAGCAACGTGATTGGGTGTTAGAATGGAGGAAACAGGAAGGGTTTCATTAGGTAAGACCTCAATCCCTTGAAGAATTTCAACGAGAGCTTGTCGATGAGATTGAAAGTCTGAATGAGATCATATAGTGTCATTTTTACGGGTGATTGGTGAAGCTATTTGATCATGGCTCGATGGGCAACTCCATTGGAGACGGGGTAAGCGGGTCCACAAATAACCACTTTGGGTGGTGGTGCGATCGGGATGGTGGACGAAGAAAGAGAGGATGCAGGTGTGCTAACTTTCGCTTTCTCGTTGTTTTTCTGCACTCGAGTAGCAACACTAATCATATTAATCTCGTATACCTGAGATGAGGAAGATGGTTGGGATAAATCATGGTCTTCAAGAGGTGGGGTTGTAATAATGATAGATCTTGGTGAGGTGGGGACAGATGGTATAGGAGAGGGAATTGAAGCTAAAGGTCTCTCCCTTCGTAAGTTGTCTTTCTTAACCTTTCTATCTGGGAGAGGTGACTGACGAAGGATGGTTTTTAAAGCTTTGCATCCCTCCACATCATGTCCTGGTGTGCGGTGATAGGCGCAGATTTTAGACTCATCATAACCTATAGGTCGAGGTTTAGATGGGTCATAAGGTCTAAGTGGGGGTAGGGAAATGGTCGCATTCTCTACCAACATAGCAAGGATTTTGGCGTAAGATCCTTTGAGTGGGTCAAAATCGGAGGAGGATGAGGGTATTGGTTGTGCGGGTTTTGGTAATGTTTGGGCGTGGTTGGTTCGTACGGGCGGTGGTTTAGCCAAGGGGTGTTGACACGTGGTTTTCACTAAACGTGGTTTCTTTGGCGCAGGAGCTACATTCAGCTGGTGAGATGATGAGGCTACAGATGACGTGGTAGCGGGGAACAACCATGGTGAAAGGGAGTGACAGAAAATAAATCCTTGGATGATGGAGTTCGTTTAGGGTTGATGGGTGGACAGGATACGTGGGGTGACAACGTTGATATATCCTTTGATCTCTGTATGGGTGTAGGAGGCGTAGGTCATTTTGAAGAAAACACAGGAGGTATGATATATTGATGCAAGGTGGAGGGATGAGGTCCCAATATGGAAGGTAGGTGTGATGATGATGGTTTTGATTGTGATAGAGGCACGGATGGAGTTTGTCTCCTAAGTGGCGGGCGGCTTTATTTTTGGATAAATCTAGTCGCTTAGCGGGTGTGTTAGGCTGGGTATTGGTGAGGTCCCAAGTGTAGGGGAAGATTTGGTTAGGTTAATAGAGGTGGATGAGATACTTGGTATAGATGCGGGGATGGAGATGAGGACATAGGGATTTTGAGTTTTGTAAACACTTAAGGTATATGGTAGAGGTGTCGGATCGGTCATCCGCATTTGAGTAGAATAGGGGTACTCAAACGTTCCCATAGGACCCGTCTATCTTCCGGGAATGACAATCCTTACGTGTGAATAGGAACTTTTGTATGGAAGAAAGGTGGCTTGTGATTCCGGTCCATGTGGGTGTGATACGGGGGTAGATGAGGCATCGTATCAATAGATGTTAAGAGGTCAACCGGTTCTTTGAAAAGATTTAGGTGATGAAGGACTAATAGGTAGGAGGGCGTGTTTGAGAGGATCTGTCATGTTTAAAGAATGTGGTGATGTCGGTTCAAGAGGTTTCTCGTCTAAGGATGAAAAAGAAGTGGCGAGACTTCCTCTTGTGCAAAGCAAGAATGGTAGAAGGATACATTTGGGAAATAGATAAATTAGATAATGTCCGCTCACAATCTTGCAAGGATGTGGTATAAGAAGGCTCATTTGTGAGAAGGGAACTCTGGGTAGTTAACTCCTTTATGGGTAAAGGAATGTTTTCGCTTTGGCTTGATGGTGGTGAAGGAGGTTCGGACTCCTGTGTCAGTGAAGAGGCTTGATTCAAAATTTTCTCGATAGAGGCTTTTGGCTGGGAGTCGAAGACTGCATGGATCTCATGAACACTTTCCTCGGCTAAGATATCCTGGTTGACATTACTGTTAGAAGAGTGATTCGGGAATGGTTTGTTGAAGATTTTCAAATTTCGGTTGGCAGGGGCATTAGGATTATCGAGGGTTATATCCCCTGCGTCAACCATTTCCTGCACTATGTTTTTCAACATCTTGTAGTTTTCATGACTATGTCCTTTTACGCGGTGAAAGTTACAGAAGTCATTTTCTTTGTACCAGGAAGGTATAGCGCGGGTGGAGTCAAACCCGGAGTGAGGTTTAACAGGAGGCAAGGTGATAGCTCCGGCTTTGAGCAGTTTTTCCAAGATGACACCATAAGTTTCTCCCAAGGGAGTGTAATTGATGGGCTCTACTTTGTACTTATAGGTGGTTTTTGGTGGGGTATTAGATGGTGCTTGAGATTTGACCATCACCGCGTGGACAACTCCTTTTGATTTTGAAGAAGTGGACGTGTGAGGAGTGGTGGTGTTTGGTTTATTGGTAGAATCTGGAGTTCGAAATTGGGGTTTTTGTTGCGCAACCGCAATTTCTCTTCTTCTAAGGCTCGAATTTCTAGTTTCGAGCCATGGTAAAGGCCTCATCAAATGTGCGGAAAGTTTGAATTTGAAGAGTAGGAGAAATGTGCTTAGCACATGCCCGCGTAAAAAGTTCGATAAGTTCAGCCTGAGGCAAGGCATATGTAAGTTGGTTGATAAGGCCCCGCCATCGTCCAACGAAATCTGCGATAGATTCATCTTCAAATTGTCGGATGGCATAAAGGTCGGTGATAGATACTTTCTTGGCAATGTTAATGGAGAAATGATCCAAGAAAGATTGGGCTAGTTGGTTAAAAGAGAAGATTGAGTGTTGGGTTAAAGCACTGTACCACTCCAAGGCGGGTCCTGATAAGGACATGGGAAAGGTGCGGAGTAACAAGGCATCATCATGAGAAATCAAATAACAAGCATGTCTAAATGATCGCAAGTGTTGTTGAGGGTCCTCTTTACTATTAAAACGAGTAAATTTCGGCAACTCCCATTGAGGAGGATATGAATGAAGGGGGACAGAAGGGTGAATAGGCTCCCGACAAACTTGCTCGTATGTCAAGGTGCTACAACTTCCTGAAACTGAAGCCTCCAGGTTTTGCATTTTGTCCATCATTTGTTTAATGAAATCTGTGGTTGGATGAGATGAGGGTGCGGTTGTGGTAAACGGAGGCAAATTGGGCCAAGGGCCTCCACTAGACAATGGTGGGGTTAAGTGTTGATAAGGTATGGAGGATGAGTATGTTGAGGCGACTGAATAGGGATGTCCCATATAGGATGTTGAGGTCACTGGATACATGTATGGGAATGAAAAGGTAGGTGGAGCTTGAGAAGGAAAGCCCATGTGGATAGGTGGCAGAGAGCAAGTCATGAACGGAGCGGTCTGCAAGAGAGATGAGGTAGGGGCAGTTGGTGGTAGTGATATGTGGGGTCCAAGATTAACCAAAGGAAAGCTAATCGGGGTCGTATGAACCTCTGAAGCCATCGGATTGGGAGACGGGGCTAAAGATGCGGGAAGCAAGGCGGTGTCATCAGGCGGAGTGGGAGCTAAATGAGCAGCTATACTAATAGGCATACCAACAAGGAGCTGACCATCGGGCGTACGGTCAGGGGCATGAGACAAATAGTATTGTACAGCACTAGGATTAGCATCCAGAAACTTGGCAAAGTCCTTATCTCCCACAGGAATTTTAGGAACCTCGCTGGTATCCATAGGATTCCCCACAGAATGTGAAGGGGGTGATTCAGGAAAAGAAACAGAGCAAGCATGTGAAACCATGGTGGCGGCTTGCTTTCAAGTGATAACAACCATGGATAGGAGTTCACAGTAGGGTTTCAATCTGTCAGGAATAGAAACAAACTCAGACTGGTAAAATTGGTAGGTTGCTGGTTTGTCAGGAATTGGAAAAGACAGTAACCGATATCGGTCTAGTAACCGATGTCGGTTATACTATAGCCGACGTCGGTCAGGTAACCGATGTCGGTGTAAGAAGTCTGGGCTAACAAGATATAAAAGGCTACTAATTTGATTTTTAACAACGTTTAGTATACTTGTCCAATTATTGATCACAGAAGACAGAGTATGAGAAAGAAAACAGAACTAAAAACAAGCAAGATGCATACGTAAATCCAGAGACTAACCCTAGGGTTAATTTTAATTATCATGGGCTTATGCCTTTAGACGTAGAATGGTGTCAGAATCCTAAACAAAATACTTAGGAGAAATGTCAAGTTTGTTTTGGCTTATAAGGTTACCTCAATCGGGTGGAGGAATACCGCGGAAAATGGGGATGTTTGAGCTATTGAGTTAATTGTGAAGTGATTCGGTATGTGTTGTGCAGTGAAAGTAAGATTAATTTCCTATCAATACCGTGGATATCACCCCCACGTGTACGACCTGTTACTTAATCTACGTTCACTAGAATTGAAAACAACAAGCAGGAATGCAATGCACGTGTTTTAAACCCAAATTGAAAATTATGTTCGATGAAGCAAAAGAGATGACTTTCACTAATGTGAAAGTAGGAAAGCAAGACAAATTCTTCACTAAATATATAACAAAAACAACAAAAGCAAGTATGCTTCCTAAAATGAAAATAAGCAAGAGAAAGAAAGAAACCCGAAATGGGTCCCACCTTTGGCGTGCCAAAATGTTTCGCTCAGAATGTTTCGACTTCTAGAATAGAGTCACTTCTATCCTTTCATTCCTTTGAGAAATAGATAAGGGTTAGGGCTAGGAGGAATACCTATTGAATGTCGAGATGGTGTGCGCGTACCGTAGAGAAAGATCAGGTTGACTGCGAAGAACTCCTTTTTGTCTTGGAAGGACTACCTGCAAATAAGAACACAAGACCACAAGATTTTGATTAGACAATAAATGAGGGAACTGCCTTGGGCCCAGGAAATATAAAACTTCCTTTCGAAGGTGGTCAGTTCCCCTGCTAATATGAATTAACACCAAAACTGTAAAATATCAATTAAATTGCTTCGTTGAAACGGGTAGGGGAAAGGCTGATTTCTGGTTTTGAGTCACAATAACCGATACCGGTTTCTGATAACCGATATCGGTATGGTCTAAGATCTGTAGGTTGGTTGTTTTATGGGGTGGTTGTGTTGTAGGGTAACGGTGTTGTTGGTAAGGCTGATATATGAGTGATATTAGGTAATGAGATGGTGAGAGGTAAATGAATGATAGTTAGATGCAATGACACATTGGGTAGTGGATCTAGGAATGGATTTATGGGGACTGTGATTCAAAAAGTCTAAGAAATGTTATTAAAGAGGACATGCAAGATGTAACTTACTGGTTATAGATGAGGATGTAGGTCCAGGAACTCTGATGACAAAGGTAGAACTTAGGCAGGATGGCTTGACACACAGAAGATGAGAGATCTCCCTCCCGATGATCAGCTGAGTATCACAGGTTTCTGGCTATTCCGTTGCAGTTTTGGGCTTGATCTCCTTTGCTGCAAACTCTTCTAGTTTCTTCACTCTCTCGCTTGGTCAAGTGAAGATCTGGATTCTCTTGATCGCTCCTAATGATCTCCCTTGCTCCCAAAAATCCTTCGTCCCTTGTTTTTGGTTTGGGAGCCCATTTCTGAGGAGCCGATGGCGGTTACGTAACCGACGGCGGTCGAGTAGGAACCGGTATCGGTTAGGAAAAAAAAAGTAGCTATTTTTAGTAAAATCACCCACTTTCCCCTCGCTTTTCTCCCGAGAGATTAGTTGCGGGCTTGGTCAAGTGACTAGAAGTCAGTTTTGGGTGCGAGAAAGGGGTCATTAGTCATGGGTGTAGGTGTGGACCAAGTTATAGGTCTTAATTAGGTTAGTTTAGGGTTAGGACTAGGTCATGATGAGGTGGCAAAACGAGGTGGCGGGTAAGGTGATGTGGATTTATCAATTACAAGGTAATTAATAAATAATTGTGTAAGGTTTAGGTGATGAGGTTAGGTTGCGAAAGGAGGTGCGGGTCACAAGGGGACGTAAGACACAAATTTGGTGTCTACGAGTTGTAATGTTGGGATAGGTGGCCTTGGTTAGGGAGAAACCTCCTTATCTCGAAACATGCCTATTAGGAACTTGAGGCAATTTTTGGTTGCTTGCATTAACCTCCTTCTCCTTAATGAATGCATTCCTTGACAGGAGAGGAGGATGAGGGTTGTGATTCTAGCATCCTTTTCTTAGGCCTTTTATTATCAACAATGTTGATTTGAGGTTTGTTAGAAATTCCCACCACTTGGTCGATTGCGTATAAATCATTAGCTCCAAAGAACATGAGATTAACACTAGGATTTTCCTGTTGGACTACTTCTACATGATTTAGATTGGGTGCTTCTATAAGTGGATCTTTCTCATTGGAATAATTTTGAACCATGTATGCTTGAACATGAAATTCCCTTTCAAAATTAAATTGGTTATGTGGTTGATTACATGGAAAACACCATTCACTTTCCTGAACCATGTTATTATCTATTGTAACCAATGCTTGGCTTGAGCTAGGAGTAGGAAGTGATTGTGGAGGAGGTATTTTTACCGAGTGGAAGGGGTGCATTTTGGCCCTCCCATATATTATTATGATGATTTTGTCCATATATTTGATTAGATTTTTTATTCCTATATGGATGATATCCTTGGTTAAATCTTTGATTGGAAGATTGTCCCTAATTTTGATCATTTCTATGGGATTAGGATTGTTGTTTTTCTAGGGATATGATTTTTTTGTCAAATTTATGATTAATGCTTTCATATCTTCATCCTCCTTTTGTTGTGTAGGAGAATGAGATGTGGAGGCAATGGGTTGGGAATTTTTCTCAGGATAGGAGCAATAAAAGGCTGAGAAACTTGAGGTAATTCAGGATACAAGGGCATGGGTGGTCTAGGAGATAGTTTCCTAGCTTGTATTAAACAATTTTCATCCCTAATAGCTATTACATAGGCCCTGAGGTAATGTTATATGCCCATAGGTTGGATCATGATGAAAATATTAGAATTTAAAGATTTTGAGTAGTATAGAAATGCACCTTCTCGAGTTGGTCTTACAAGGGCTGGAATCCTCTCCCAGGTCTTTTGAAATCTGAAATTAAAATCTGGCATGGGCTCATTGGGAGCTCTCTTCATAGTTTCCAGTTGTTCTAGTAGTGAGAGACTGTCTACCTTCTCCCAAAATTGATTGCAAAGGGCTATGCACAATGTATTCCAATTAGTGATTAACCCTACTTCTAGATTCCTTAACCATTGTAGAGCCTTTCCTTTGAATGAGGAAGCTAAAAGCCTTATAGGTACATCTTGTTCAAAAATTTCATGAATAACACAAACATATGCAATGTATTGTATGTTATTAGCTGGAGTGGTATGATTTTCCCTAGTAAAGAAATGGATACTCTTAAGTGTAGATGATGGGATGGGATTTTGAGCATTAAGAGCAAGAGGAATGCTACAGTGAAGTCAAACAATCCTAGATTTTGTTGTTCTACCATTATAATAGGTCTAAGAATTCTATTAGATTGCAGGAAGGGCCTACCAAGTGGTGGTGTAGAAAGGGTTGTGTTTGGAGGTGAAGGTGACCTTTGAATAACTATTCCTCTTCTTCCTCTCCTTGGTGATAGTTGTAGATACTCAAAAATCCTTCATCTGTTGTTATAGACCTTCTCTGGATTCTTCTCATGAACTTAAGGCACTTTGACTACTGCAACCAGTTGATTTGAAAGTGGAGTCACCAAATGTGTAGAAATAATCCTCCAGAGGCTGAAATTTACTAAGTTACACACCAAAACTTAGTAAAATACTAAAAATAAAGATTCCAAAATTGTCCCACTAGGCGTTCCAAAATTGTTGGAGCTCAATATTATACCCTAGATATGATCATGAATGACAAAGAATTATGAGGCAACATGGGACTATCTCTCAGTTGTGAGACTACTAACTGAGATAGACCTCCGAGAAGTTCGACTTCCTATACCTATTTCTACTACTAAACTACTCATAATGTTGGAAATAAAGTTATCTAATCCTAAATTAACACTCTAAGGCACCAAGGTTAGGAAGAATTACATAAAATAAAATCCTACACTACAGGAGGTGATAGCACCAAAATTATGGTGTAGGGACACTCGTAGTTGAGGGAAAATGGAAGAAAAATGGAAAAGGAAAGGGAAAACATGAATACCACAATCCAAAATAACCTCTCAACCTCAAGTTTCATAAAACAAAAAAAAACGAATCTTGAAAAGAAAATAAACAATGTACCAAATACCTGAAAATATAATGATAGGTAAGAAATTGCGAGAAAAACAAAAGCTAGGACATATTGATAGTCATAGAACATGTATTTTATTACTTTAGAATATTGCATAATACATCATAATGAAGGTATAAGGCATGATTCACCATGAAAATGTTCAAATTTGAGGTCTATAACTCAAAACACATGTGCATCACTTTACTGAGAGAATGCATGAGGATTATAGGAATGTGCAACCCCTTACAAATGAATTTGTATTATGATATATAAAAGAAAGTGAGAAAAGAGAGGAGAGAAACCTAAAAATCTACCATGATCTGTCAACATTGATCTAAAAAAGGGTCTAGGAGCCCTCATAATCAATTCTCCAATGTCTATGCCTCGTGGAAGAAGAAAATTCCATAAGACATTAAATGTTAGCAGTTGGGAAATTAGAAATACACTTTTCCTCGAGTGGGGATGTTTTTGCCTTTTTCTTCATGTGTGTCCATCAAAACCAAAATTTGAAGATGTCATGCTATAAGGATTGAAAAGACAATTCTATAAAGTTCAAGATATCAAAAACATAGCAACTAGGAAAATATATGGCCATACGGATTTAGAGGTGTCTTTTTGCTAATTTAAAGAATTATTAGTTTAAGGTCAAAAATTAGGTCCACATTTTACAATATATTATTTTCCTGCCCTTTATACTTGTTTTAAAAATGCCTTGTCCTTTGTATTTTGGATATTACAGTGCATGGGTCACATAGGGTAGTAAGTAACTTGGGTCATTTAGGCCTTTGATCTTTGTCTTAACCAAAACACTACTCTCTCCCCTTCTTCCCCTTTTCCTTTACTTTCTATGTCATTTGGCATTTTGGTTCCCACGAGGCACCCGAGAACCGGGTCTCTTGGGTGCTATTCATCCACTTTCCCTATAATCAACTTCTATGCTTTTCATTTTCCTCAATTATGGGAGATTTGAGGTTTTGGGGTCATGGAGGAACTTGGGAACTTGTTCCCCTTGGGCTTTCTGCACTCCACAACTACCGTCATCCCCGCACAAAACTAAACTCACACTACCGCACCTTTTCTTTATAGGAACTTTGGCATTTTAAGGAACATCGAACACTTTGTGGAGCTTGTTCAAAAATTGATTTAGTTCTCTACACCCATTCACAATCTAAATTCCATTGAACCTTTTTCTTGTGGTAACTTTGGGATGGGGAACTAGGGACCGAGAGAAGTTGTACCACCTAGAGCCTCTAAGCCCAAAACCACACATCATTGTATCCACCCAAAAATTTAGTATTGTGGGCAAGTTGAGATTTCAAGTAACTCAATATCCATAGGATTTTGTACCATATGGGCCTCCAAGATCCACAAATTCTGTAATTATTGTCGTGTAAATGTGTAATGTGGAAATTGACAATTTCTAAGCATGAAAACGATACGCCTTTACCAATTTTTTCATGTTTTATCATTTTGAGGCACCCATAGTCTACCCAATAAATCCAGTAACCTCCAAATTGGTGTTAATTTATTCCCCTAGGTGATTTAGGAAATTCAAATATACCCTCCAAGTGATTTTAGAAAATTCCATTAAAAATTACAAGCTTCGGGTAGCTGTGGGAAGGGCTATCACTGGCCTTCCTAGGGTGGAGTGACCCCATGGGTGGAACATAAAATCCAAACTAGAAACATAGGTGAATAAAAGGCTTAGCAACATCATGGAATTGATTTAGGAGGATTCAAGAAGGATACAAAGAAGTTGGATAGTTTCACTAAAATCGGGTTCACTGACTTCAGCAAAGTGCCCATGCCAAAACAATTGTTGAGCTTCCAAAGGTGATTCTAAGAGCTCCAAATAGAGTTAGGAGAAAAATGAAACACCTTTGTAAATGGAATTACAATCCCTAAAATATGGTTACATTGGGTTTTTTCACAACACTTTGTCGCTATGGGTCTGCAAGCAATGTTTCTCATGCACAAGCGGAGTACCAGATAACAATTACTCTTTTTAGGGAACAAATGGATGAATCAATACCTACAACCCACACCATTAGATTAATAAGGATATTTCCAGTAAATATCATATAAAATTTCATCCAAAAGGTCCATCAAGAGCTCATGTTTTTGTCGTTTCATGTTTCCCTATTGGAGCGAGTTCGGAGTTAGTCAATTTTTCAAGGACACATGTTAGTTCAAGGAGCTGGCATAATTTTTTGTCCATAATGTACCTCAAGGTAAGGAAAATAAATGTTTCAAAAATGTTCCTAGTCCCCTTAAGCCCTCTGGACCCTCTTAAAACCTCAAGGATCACCAGTTCAGCCCCTAGGTGTTTGCAGGAGCTCAAAGCCTTCACTATTGGATCACTGCCACATGTCATCGCCTTCAAGCACGCCATGAGAATTGATGTCCATCATGTAAATTTTAGTTGAGGGACATCAGATCTGAAAAAATTCACCCATCCCTTAAGGAGACTCCCGGTCACCCATGTGACCTCTTCAAGAGTGAATTTCTAGCCCCCAAGTGCTTGTCAAGCCTTCTTTCTCAACCTTCGATCGCCGCCACGTTTCATCACCGACGCACCATGCAAACTGATGTCCCTCATGTAACTTTTAGGTGAGGGACATAAAGGTTGGAAAATTTTCCTAGCCCCTCCATGATGCCTCAAGGTCCCTCATGTGACCAACTTCCATCCCCTCAGTGCTTTAAAGCTACTTTTTTGGCTTTAATCCCCTACCCTCCAATCTCCACCACGTTTCAAGATGAGACACATAGTAAAATTTGATGTATCTCACGTCCATTTGAGGTGAGGGATGTCATGGAAATGAAAATTCACCTCTCTCCATGCCTTTGAAAATTTTTAAATTGTAAAATCCCTCCAACATTTAACATCAAACATCTAACATCTAACATTCTTGTGCACAACTTGCTCTGCAAACTCCTCTGCAACTTCCTACCACCACTCTGCCATTTCCAAAGTGATTCTAGATTTTCCACAATAATAAAATCCTCTACCAGATGGTGATACACAAGTCTTAGAAGAATATTTCATCAAACTAAGGAGAAGAAATGAAGAATGGAGAAGAAGAACAATGAAAATCTCCATTGCCGCAAAATGGAATTTTGAAGAGATCTTTGCAAACGAATGCATGGATTGATGAACCATATTTTTCTATTCATTCCTCTATCAAAACCATCAGAAAAAAATTCATACCCTCCTCTCATGTTATAAAACATTCACAATGAAGAAATCCTCTTTTCAGCCCAACGGAGAAAAATCTTGGATTTCCCGTCAACGATAGCAATCGATTGAGCTAAAAATTTGCCCTCAAACTCCAAATGAAAAACCTATCATAATGGAGTTAATTTCATCATGATTAGAGACAAAAACTAGACCTATAAATTTTTAGCTCCATTAATGGCCACCATGGCAGCTCCATGCCCAGAAGCCACTACTAGGTGAAAATGTTAAATTAACTTTCCAACAATTCTAATGGGAAAAATCAAGTGAAATTCAGAGGACGTGATCGCAACAATGAATTGAGTCTAAAAAAATATGTTCCATTACAAACCAAGCAGTGGAATTTCAATTTCTAAAAATAGTAAGTTTTCCTATACAGACTTGCTATGTTTGGGAAGTCACCATCAAAAGTGGCTATGGTAAAGGCAGTGTGCACTAAAGATCACCAAGAAGCCAAAATGATTTTCCATAGCAAAAAAAGTGAAAATGACCACTTACTAAAAATAGTAAGCCCCCTATATGAGTGATTACTAAAAATAGTAAGTCACCCCAAGAAGTGGTCGAGGTGAAGGCAAAGTGTGCATAGGAGTGAATGAGGGAGTTCATCACATCATGATGGTTAAGAAGAGGCAAAAATCACCTCTCACTAAAAATAGTAAGTCTTCCATCTGGGCACTTACTATTAATAGTAAGTTACACTCAAAGGGAAGTTTGGCACAATGGGACATAGAGGGATGATCATTCAGGTCAACACCATCATTCAAGATCATCCATGGGAATTGCTCATAAGGAATTCAAGACTCATCTCAGGGAATTCAATACTTTGGGTCACAAGTATATCATACATGTGGTCGAATTGTGGTCATGTGGAAGAATTCAATTAACTCGAAAAGTGTCTATGAGCCAAGATGAAGGAATTTCTCAGGGTATAAAGATTTTGGAGATGCAGAGTTCACTACAAGTGGAACACCTCATCGAGTCATCTAGAAGGATATGTGGACTTCATTGAAGGAAGATTATTCATCATTAGTGTTTCTTCCCCCTTTTTCTTCCTTATTTCTCTCCTCTCTTCTCTCCCCTACTTTCTCTCTCCTCCATGTTCTAATTCTTCATTGGGGGTGCACTTTTTTTGATGTCCTTTAATGAAATTAAAAAAGCAACTTTATGCTTCTAATGTAAAATTCACCTTTATGTTATAAAAAGGGACTTAATATTCTCCTAGGAAGTTGAAAAGTTTTAAGTTACACGAGGACATATGAAAAGCCATTGGGGGATAGATGATGAGTCACCTCTCATTCTATAAATTGTAAATCCATTCCCATTTCAAAGGGTTGGTGATTGATTTTGTAAAATCAAGAGTGCATTGAGAGAACAAAGGAGATAGCTAAATTATTCCATTCCCTCATTCTCAAATTTCTTCCATTTCCATGCTATGTACAATTTATGCTCAAGCATCAATACAAGGAGTTTCATGCATTTTTTGATGAGGATATTTTAGAAACTTTGAGTTCTCAATATTAACTCATCTTGTTCCATTTGTAGGGTTGTTTCTTCTTAAATTTAATGCATGTGTGAAATTTATGGTTAATGGGTGTGGGACTCTGATTTTCTACCCACAACATTAATCCCCTCTTCTCTTTTCTCACTCCCTTTCCCGATCTCTTGAAAAATTCCTCTCTAGTAAGAAATTGCTAGCTTTGTCATAGGGTAAGTGGAGTGCCCCTATTAGATCGCTTACCTCAAGGCCACTAGGAAAATCCATCTTTACTCATGCATGCATATACAAAAGCTACACTGGTTAAGTAGAGGGACTTAGATTCCTAGAGCATTGGAAAGAAATCCACAAGTTTGTCCACCTAAAAATTTTATCGGAAAATATTTTTGGCACCCACCATGGGGCAGATTTAGGAGCATATCGCACACCTAAAATATGACCACAAGGTCCAAAATACAATAAATAAATAAAATATCCAAAAATGAAATTGAAAAGATAAAAAATTAGAGTTGATGGAAATCCATTGTTGAAAGACATGTTAATTCTTGCAAGTGACCTTTTGTATTCCACAGTGTCTTTTCATATTCTGATTGCAAAAAAATTGAGTGCTAGAATTTGAAGAAGAGTTTTCTAAAGTAGAAGTTGAAGCTGAAGTGGAAGAAATAATGGCAAACGAAGAAGAAATACATGCCCACTTTCTCTTGAACCCCCTCTTCATGATCTACAAATAGGTTCCCACAAGAACTTTCCAAAGTTCAAAGGCGATGGCACACAGATTCTTGAAGAACACATCACTACTTTCATGACATCATGTAGAATCCTTGGTGTTGAACATGAAGATGTTTCCATGAGAATGTTCGTGGAGCACCTCCAAGAAAAATTATTATAATGGTTCTACCTCCTGCCTGCACGATCCATCACTTGTTGGAATGACATCAAAAGAAAGTTTGAAGGAAGATTCAAATTTATTGAGGAATGTCAGGACCTCTTGGTGCAGTTGGCTCAAATGAAGAAAGAAGAAAGTGAAACTATGAGAAACTTCGTGGCTCGTTTCGAATGGTTTCTTCGTAGGATATTGGAAGAAGATTCACCATCTGAAAATAACGTCAAGAGATTCTTCATCAATGCTCAATCACTAGAGGTGGTATTTTTCCTACAAAGAGTTCAACCGAGGGATATTGCAGAAGCACAAAGATTATCCATTAAACTGGATGATGATCTCATCCTATCTAGAAAGATCAAGAATCCCTCAAAGGGTAAAGCTCAACATCTAAGAGATGAAAGAATAGATCCATTGCTATAAAACCTGATGAATGAGATGGAATTGTTAAAGAGGGAATTTTTTGAACGAGCATCTTCCCAAATAAGCAACACAAATCAAATTACAGGAGCACCCCAAAGGCTTTCCTTAGAGGCCCCACCTATCAATGCAAGTTGTAGGAGTAAGGAAAATGAAGAAGAGCTTGAACAAGAAAGTGAAGGTGATGATCTCATAGAAGTTGATGATCTTTAGAATGATACACAAATCAGATTCTATGAGTATTCTAGAGGTGATGAAGATGATGAAGAAGATACACCCAATTTCTCATGTGTGGTATTCACTCGTTCTCAGTCTGAGAAAGGAGCCTCTTCCTCCATTGCTGCTAAAAATAAGAAGACTGATGATTCTCCTATGGTGACTCCACAAAACAAAATAATCATTCAAGGATCTCCACTCCCACCCTCCATGGAGTCTGCATTGTTGAAACCTAATCCTATAGCAAGTAAGAAGGCTCCTGTAATTCCAAGTAAGTCTTCTAATGCCTCTCCTAAATCTAAATCTCCTCCTGTAAAATCTAGTACTTTGAAATCTCCTAGTGTACCTTTCAAAATTCCTCTATTACCCAAAAATCTACTCCTGCTTCCAAACTTGTCATAAATCCAAAAGTAGTCCCTTCATCACCCTCACCCACATATTATCCTTTTGACTTCATAGAATATGTGAACAAAGCCAAAGTGTAGATTATCGAAATCGAATATCTATGAACTCACCATGAACTATTCAAGATATTTGTTCAATATATCGACGTGGTAGTCTAACACCCAATTTTGTAACTCTTAGTTCAAGGAATACTACCAACCCCTCCTACACCTCCCTCACACGAACATGATTTCTTTAAGTGCATCCAAGACTGATAAGGTTGAACCTTTCTATGTCTCCCTTCTAGTTGGAGAATATGTATTGAACAACTACACAATTGATTCTGGGAGCCTCCGATAAAGTGTAATGCCTTTAAAGGTCGCCAAAGCTCTCAAACTCAATATGACTCCACCTGGTGGCTCTTGTTACTCCTTGGAGTCAAAATAGGTCCCACTTGTAGGGAAGGTCAAAGATGCATAGGTGGCTCTCACTAGATTTCTAGAAAATAAAGTTTCAATGATGATTTTGTTAGCAGACATTCCACCTTCATTTGGAATGTTACTAAGCGAGAGGTTTCTCAGCAAATTTGGGGTAAAATTTAGATGAATTGGTCTTCCGAAACCATACCAGTGAAGGAGGACATGGATAAATTGCTTCCAGATAAGAAGATGAAGTACACGGTGTAAAATTTTGGAAGCCTCGTAAACCAACATATCATATCAAGATAGAGGTGGATGAATTACTTTGAGAAAACCGAGGAGGAAGATAATATTCTGAAATTGATAGGGTTAGACGTGCCTTCGTAGAGAGGTATGGACCTTAAAGAAGCATGGAAGAGATTTGAGTTACAAGAGGACACCCCGAATTGCCTGGATGACAATGCAAACCATGAAGAAGAGTAAATGATTATTGACAATTCTCAAATGGAGAAACCAAATTATACTGCCAATGAAGAAGAGATGTTCTCATTCCCATTTGGATTTGAAGATGATCTTAGCCATGTCATCCATGGAGGGAAAATACTAGCTTTTGATGATCCTACAAAAATTATGAAAGAACTGTCTATACAAAAATTGCTAAAAGCCGCAGAAGAAATAAAAGACCCTGAGCTAAGTCTCGAACTCTTGATGCAAGCCATGAATATACAAGACAAGTGTGAATATAATTTGAAAGCCTTAACCAATGTGAAGGTTGGCCATGTTGAAATAAATCAAGATGAAGAATCCGATGTATCTCCCGAGCCAATAATTTATGGATATAATGATGAAATAGAGATATTTTGTTTCCCATTTGAAGATGAAGACTCTTTCCATGATGAAGAAATTGAAGCAAAGAGTTTTGAGGTCTTTGAAGTTGAAGCTCCTCTTGATGAAAGAGTGATAGAATGCAACGATTACCAAGATGATGAAGTAATCCCTCCGCATATTTTCCTTGAGCTACAAAATAAAGATTCTTCGAAGGAATCCAAAGATGAGCCGTAAGAAGTAATAAAGGAGATCTCCATGAAATAACTATTAGATGCAGTAGAAGTTACGGAAGACCCCGAGATGATTCTTGATCTCTTAACTCATGCCATGGCCATATAAGACAAGTATGAGGTTGCTTCCAATCCTCCCGTTAGTACTCAAACACCTCACAATGGAGTAGAGAAAAAGGATAAGTTTGAGGTTTCTCATGGAAAATAAGTCAATGAGCATAGTCATGGGAAAGAAAATAATAAAAATATTCAAGAAATTTGAACAAAAAGTAGCCCACGGGGTAGTGGTAGGATACTCATTTGGAGGAATCAAATACATGGATAAATGCGAAGGGAATGAAGGCAATGGAATTTCTAAGCAAAGTCCTAAGCATCAATAAGCTCATGTAGAATCACTCCTACCAAGTACACATACAATCATGAAATTACCTAGCTTTCATAAACAGTTAAGGAGAGGAGGATACTTTTCTCAAACCGGTTAATGGCTTCACGGAACAACATCACTCAGTGTTTCCCACTCAGGGGTAACCTCTAAAGAGAAGAGTGCTACAATGAAATCAGGTTGTCCTCCTCCTTGTACTATAGGTGATTTTGGTGTGTTTCCATTTCTATTGTGTGTGTTTCCCTTCTTGTTGTGTTTTTTTGTTACCTTTCATCATTTTGGTGTGTATGTGTTCTTCTTGTTATCTCTCTCTTGTCAAGTTGTACATGAATCCGCATGGCCCAATGGATAAGGCACTGGTCATATTGTCTAAAGTTGAGATTCTAGATTCTTCATGTCTTGTCCCCAAGCTAGAGCCAACTATTTTCATGTAAATGTGCAACAGGGAAATTGATAATTTCTAAGCATGACAACAAAACCCCTATACAAAAAGTTTCAGTTTTTCATTCTCGAGGTACCCCAGTCTACCCAATCATTCCAATAACCTTATAATTGGTGTTAATTCATTCCCCTAGGTGATTTAGGAAAGTCAAATAAACCCCTTGGGTGATTATAGGAAAGTCCTTTGAAAATTGCAAGCTTTAGGCAAGTGTGGGAAGGGCTATCACTTGGCCTTCCTAGGGCTAGAGGAACCCATGGAGCGGAACAGAAAATCCAAACTAGACACGGAGGTGAATAAAAGGCCTAGGAACATCATGGAATGGATTTAGGAAGATTCAGGAAGGAGCCAAAGAAGTTGGGATAGTTTCACTAAAATAAAGGTTCATAAGCCTAGACACTTCATGTGCCAAAACAATTTTGAGATTCCAAAGGTGGTTCCAAGAGCTTTGAATGGAGTTAGAGAAAAATATATATTCGTAAAGGGAATTCCAAACCCTATAAGATGGTGAAATTATATTTTTCACAAAACTTTGGTGCAATAGGTCTGCAATCAGTTTTGCTCATGATCAAGTGGAGTACCGGATCAAAAATCCTCTTTTTCAAACATCAAATAGATGAATCAAGAGATGATAACCCCACCATTTGATTCATAAGGAAATTTATAGTGAAGATAATATAAAATTTCATCAAAAAATTCCATCAGGAGCTTAAGGTTTTTTCGTTTCAAGTTTCCCTCTTGGAGTGAGTTCGGGGGTTAGTCAATTTTTTTAAGAACACGTGTCACCACGAAGATCTTGGCATAATTTTATGTCCCTCACATCCCTCAAGGTTAGGGAAATCAAGGTTGGTTAAATTCACCTAGCCCCTATAATCCCTCTAGACCCTCATAAAACCTCCAGATCACTGCGGTTCAGCCCTGTGTGTGCTTGTGGGAGCTCAAAGCCTTCATCGTTGGATCGTTGCCACATGTCATCACCTGACGCACCATGAAAATTTATGTCCCTCATGTCCCTTTGAGGTGAGGGACATCAGAAATGAAAAAATGCACCCAGCCCCTAAGGAGACTCCTAGTCACCCATGTGACCTCTTCAAGAGCGAATTTCCAGCCCCTAGGTGCTTGTCAAGCCTTCATTCTCAAGCTGATTGTTGCCACGTTTCATCACCCGATGTGCCATGTAAAATGATGTCCCTCATGTAACTTTTAGGTGAGGGACATCAAGGTTGGAAAAATTTTCCTATCCCCTCCATGATGCCTCAAGGTCCCTCATGTGACTAGCTTCCAACCCTCAATGCTTTAAAGCTATTTTTTTGGCTTTAATCCCCTCTTGTCAGATCTTTGCACGTTTTAAGCTGAGGTGCAATGTGAAAATTGATATCCCTCACATCCCTTTTAGGTGATGGATTTTAGGGACATGAAAATTCATCTCTCTCCATTCTGTTGAAATTTTTCAAATTTTAAAACCCCTCCTACTTTTAACATCTAACATCTAACATTCTTGTGCACAACTTTTGCAAACTCCTTGTAACTTCCTACCACCACTCGCCATTGCCAAATATCAAACCATATTTTCCCATAGTAATAAAATCCTATACCCCATGGTGATACATAGGTCTCAAAATAATATTTCATCAAATTGAGGAGAAGAAACGAAGAATGGAGAAGAAGAACAATGAAAATCTCCATCACGCAAAATGGAATTTTGAAGAGATATTGCAAATGGATGCATGGATTGATAAACCATATTTTTCTATTCATTCCTCTATCAAAAACCATCAGAAACACACCTTCATACCCTCCTCTTATGGCATAAAACATTCACAACGAATAAATCCTCTTTCCAGAAAAAAATGCTTGATTTCCGTCAAATCGGCAAATGATCAAGCTAAAAACTTGCCCTTAGACTCCAAATGAAAAACCTAGCGCAATGGAGTTAATTTCATAATGACCGGATACAAAAACTAGTCCTATAAATTTTAAGCTCCATCAATGGCCGCCATGACAGCTCCATGCTCAAAGCCACCGCGGGAAAAAAATGTAAATTTCATTTCCAAGCATTCTAATGGATAAAATCAAGTGAAATTCGGAGGACGTGACTGCGACAATGAGTTGAGTCCAAAACAATATGTTCTATCGAAACCGAGTAGTGGAATTCCACTTTCTAAAAATAGTAAGTTTTCCTATACAAACTTGCTATGTTTGGGAAGTCACCATCAAAAGCGGCTATGGCAAAGGCAGTGTGCACTAAAGATCACCAGAAGCCAAAATGATTGTCTAGAGTAGAAAATAGTGAAAATGACCACTTACTAAAAATAGTAAGCCCCCTATATGGGTGTTTACTAAAAATAGTAAGTCACCCCAAGAAGTGGTTGAGGCGAAGGCAATGTGCACATGAGCGAATGATGGAGTTCATCACATCACGATGGTCAAGAAGAGGCAAAAAAACACCTCTCACTAAAAATAGTAAGTCTTACATCTAGGAACTTACTATTAATAGTAATTTACACTCAAAGGGAAGTTTTGACACAATAGGACATAGAGGGATGATCATTCAGGTCAAGACCATCATTCAGGATCATCCATGGGAATTGCTCATAGGGAATTCAAGACAGATCTCAGGGAATTCAATAGTGCCTTTTGACACTCACTAGATGGTTGGTCACAAGTATATCATACACAGGGTTGGAATTGCAGTCATCGATAGAACAATTCATTCAACTCGACAAGTGTCTGTGAGCCAAGATGAAGGAATTTCTCAGTGGTATAAATATTTTTGAGATGCAGATTTCACTACAGTGGAACACCTCATCAAGTCATCTAGAAGGAGATGTGGACTTCATCGAAGGAAGATTATTCATCATCAGTGTTTCTTCCCCTTCTTCTTCCTTCTCTCTCTCCTCTCTTCTCTCCCCCTACTTTATCTCTCCTCCATGTTCTAATTCTTCATTGGGGTGCACTTTTTAGATGTCCTTTAATGAAATTAAAAAAGCAACTTTATGCTTCTAATGTAAAAGTCACCTTTATGTTATAAAAAGGGACTTAATATTCTCCTAGGAAGTTGAAAAGTTTTAAGTTGTGTGAGGACATATGAAAATCCATTAGGGGGTAGATGATGAGTCACCTCTCATTCTATAAATTGTAAAGCCATTCCCATTTCAAAGGGTTGGTGATTGATTTTGTAAACTCAAGAGTGCATTGAGAGAAAAAAGGAGATAACCAAATTCTTCCATTCCCCTCATTCTCAAATTTCTTCCATTTCCATGCTATGTACAATTTTTTCTCAAGCATCAATACAAGAAGAAGGAGTTTCATGCCTTTTTTGATGAGGAGATTTTAGAAACTTTGAGTTCTCAATCTTAACTCATCTTGTTGCCATTTATAGGGTTATTTCTTCTTAACTTTAATGTGTGTGTGAAATTTCTAGTTAATGGGTGTGGGACTCTGATTTTCTACCCATGACATTAATCCCCTCTTCTCTTTTCTCACTCCCTTTCCCACTCTCTTGACAAAGTCCTCTCTAGCAAGAAATTGCTAGCTTTTCCATAGGGTCAGTGGAGTGCCCCTATTGGATCCCCGACCGCAAGGCCACCAAGAAAATCCACCTTTACTTGTGCATGCATATACAACAGCTGCACCGGTTAAGTAGAGGGACTTATATTCCTAGAGCGTTGGCAAAAAAATCCACATGTTTTTCCACCCGACAAATTTTCTCACCAACAACAATATACTTTTTGAATTTGAGCGATTTTTTCCCATTTTTCAAAGTTTTCCAACTTCTCACTAACTGTTTTGGATTTTTCTATGGTAGGGGAGTTAGGAGAATATATTAAATTTCCCCAAAACTAATTTTTTTTAGTTTTGTCCATTGTTTGCTCAAATTTGGCCAAGCAATGGATATTTTGAGCCTAAATAAAGGACATCAATGCCTTGAAACAATTACAAGTGCCCATAACATGGGAAATACTTGAAATTTCAAATTCTTCTTCAAAACTTCATGAAATTTCCCAAATATAGTTTTCCCAAGTTGTGAAATTTTCCAAAGGGGTGCAAAATTGACAACAACATCTTCATTTCAATCTTGAGATAAATGCAGATTTATAGCCATATTAGCTTTTGATTTGAATCATGAATCTTGTTAGACATTGTTTTGGAAATCATTGTACATTTCATAAATACAAATATGTTTCTCTTCTACATGTCTATCTTCATTTTTATCTTACAAATTGTGTAAATGTGTCATATTTGTGAATAATGTGTTTATGTTTGTTACTTTTGTTTGTTGTTTTGTTTTGTCTTCAAGATCATTACACTACTTGATAAATAAATTATGAATATGAGATCATTAAATCATCACTTACAATTTTCACCTTTTCAAGAGGTTGTCTAATCAATAGGCTTCACTCTGTTGGATAAAGGTTTGATAATAATTTCTTTATTAAAGAAATCAATCTCATCAATAAGTGATTTATCATTTTATATGAAATACGATGGAAAGTTCTCAAGATATTTAAATGATCTCATTATCATATCTGATTTAATAATATATGGTCTTGTCATGTCTTTTCTTGTATGTTCTTTTGTTTCTTTGTTGTTTTCTTATACATCCATTTCTTGTTAGAAATAGAAATTTTCGAGAATATCAAGTTGGTCAAAGATTAAACTATACTAAAACTACCCATACATAAGTGATTATTAAGTATCATCACAATTAAAATGGTTTAATTCCTTCTTGACCTTTTACATTAAACAAAAGGGTTGATTAGTTTCCGGTCTACTTTTTTGAAAACACAACCATAGCCCACCCCAAAAATCATTATACCACCATCCAATACATTAACATAAAAAATAAAAAATTCAAACACCACCCACCATACCGAAAAATATGTTACCCCTAACTAACTAATACAAAAATTCCCAAATTATAATAGTTGTCACTCATATAATATGAGAAATGATTACCACTAAAGAGGACTAATCAAGATGGGAACATATCCAACATACAATGGTGATGGTTACCATGAAGGCTATGGTAGATAAAAATATAATAAAGGAGGTTATAGATGTCAAAGTGGGCCAAAATCAAGGATTGGTCTTGGATAGGATCGAATTCATAAAGAAAAACATGTGTTGTAGTGAAATTAAAAAAATCAAAAGGAAGAAGCTTATCTTGAACAATAAAGAAATTGTTCATTAATGCATAAACTCGTTAGCTCACTAGTGAAAATTTGCATAGGAAGGTACATTATGTAGTGATAAATTAGGTTACCAAAAATGTTAACTCAACTCATAATTAGAAATTGACTAAAAGTACATTTCCCCTAATGACCTATTAATTAACCTAAGAAATCTAATTATACTATAGGTAAAACCACATAGTGGGAAGATCCTAGATCAACACCCTCCCTTAAGCTTATCTTGGGTGTGTAGAAAAGTTGGGTCTCAAAAACAAGGCCTAATGAGGTACCCACATATAATGAAACTCTCTCATAAAGTGGAGAAAGGGAGAAAAGGCATTGAGAAAATCCCCCCCGCCCCCAAAAAAAAAAAAAAAAAAAAAAAAGAGAGAGAGAAAATAAGAGAAGGTAGGACTAGAAATCCCCACTTGAAGCTACAACTACCTATAGCCACCCTATATCCTATAAAGGATCCTCCCAAAGTGACTGTGGATTAGAAGTAGATGCAATGAAGAGTGGATCACCATGGAAAAGTGAATGAATCCACCAAGTGGTTGATGGATCTCTAACCAAGGTGTGGTTCCTATACAAGGAACTATGCTCCTCATGTAAAGTAGAAGAGCCAACTACTCCATGAAGGGATGGTGTATCCAAAGTAACAACAAAAAAGGAAAGGATTGCAACTATGTACTAGACTACCTAATGTTTGATGAGTCTTGAATAAAGTTTCCTAATCCTTGAAATTTTTTGCACCTTGGACGAGAAGTAGGTGGAGTAATAAATAACTCAAAATATCGAAGGTGACAAAGAGATGGTAGAGGTGGGTCCCCATCACTATTGTAGTCATATATGCTAGAAGAGAATTCATCATCACCAAAAAATTTCTCAGATCTAAAATTTCATCAATTATAAGTGAATCTGATGAAGAATCTAAAGGAGGGACAAAGTGAGAGAAGTAATATAATTGAGTTTGATGATCGACTACACCCACTGCAATGATAGTGTCACTATGTAATCTTTGACATACACTGAATCTAGAGTGAACTCAACCCGCATGCCCTAACTAAGGTGAGTAATATAGAATACTAATAGGAGATTAGTTAATAATGAGGGAATACTTAGAACATTATTAAATGTTCCTCCACTCACTTCAATAAACCCTCTCCCAAAAACCTATGTAGAAGTGTTGTCACCCAATCGTATAGTGGACATGTCACATGGATCCAAGGAAGTGAAATCCACATGTGAAGAGGCCATATGATGTGATGCACTAGAATTAATAACCCATGTAGGAGTTGGTGGTATAACTATAACTAGGACTCTCCCTTTGTTTTCTCCTTTCTTGATTCTTTCTCTTTCCCTTTTCCATTGTCATTTGCCTTGGAGGATTCATGGGTTGATGAAAATGGTTTGATATAATCAGGGACACCTATGTTTTTCTTCTCAAGAAGACTCGTGAGGTGGTCAATATGATTCTTCAAACATTTACTTTCATCATGCTTACATGTGCAATACCCACATTTGATCCTCTCTTTCTTGGAATTAACACTGGAAGAGGAAGTTCTAGAGTTTGTTTTTGAGGTGGGATCATTTTGATCCTTCTTATTTTAATGATCCTTGTTATTATATTTTTAAGCCTTATGTTTCTCATGTCCAACAAATAGAGCATGTGGTTTAAAATACTTCATTACACCCATTTGAATAAGTTTATCTTGCTCCAAAGTTAAATCAACAAAAACATTATCCAAGGATAACATGGTCCGTGTAGCTCCAATGTCACTCCTCATGGTGTGGAAGGTAGAAATGAAGACAAAATAGTTGGAACCTAATTTGGAAAAGATGGAAAGAAAAATTGATAATCCATTTTGTCTATGCTACACAATTTCAATTTGTAACATAAATTATTTGAGTTTGGTGAAAAGGTCTTATATCGTGTCAAAGTTGCATGGGCTCAGACTAACGAGCTCATTTTCAAACTCATAACCTATCATTATGCCATGATTCCCAAACAATCCTTATAATATGGTCCATACTTAATTAGGATTAGTTTCAGACTCAATATGAAAGAGCAAGTTGAGAGGCATTGATAGGCATAATAGGATACGATTTATCCATCACCGTTGTTGTACCAATTCACCTTCTCTTCATCTATTGTTGGTTATATTTATTTACCCATGTTGATATAGTGTAATCCTTTACTCAAGAGGATTTATATCTTGAATTTCCACTCATGATTGTTGAATGGTGTAAGGAGTGGGACTTAAGATTGATCCATTGCAGTAAGTGAGTATGTGTTGAATTGTGTGTGCTTGAAATATTGACATATGTAACCCCCAAAAACTATAAAGATTTAATTTTATAAGGCATAAGAATATTACCAATGTGTATAGCTAAAAAAACTCACACTTTAAAAAAGTGATATCTGAAAATGATTTGTTGAAAGAAAACTATGGAAGTTTGAAGTTTCTTGCTCATAAAAATAATCTCCACTTTGCATAATTTTTTAGTGTGCAAAAAGTATGGACCAACTTTATGGTGGAAAATTTAAGCCCCAATGGTTTGGGATGACTAAGGTATTAATTCCCATGTTGACTAGGGGTCAAGGATTCAACCAAAAGTTGTAAATTGTGTTTTAGTGCACCAAACTCCTATGGTATTTACCCCATATTCAAGAGAGTGTAAGCTCAAAAATAATCAATTCAACATATAACTATTACAAAGGTTACAAATATATAGAGCTAGTTATTCTAACTCTTATAACCACTAACACTAATCTAGGATGGTTGTTCTAACCACCTAGATTCTCTCCTAACCACTAACCATCCCTAAAATCTCTCACACCCTACATTCTCTCAACCTTCCCTAGAATCACTCACTTAAATCCTACGTGAGTTGTTTTTCACAACTCACTTACAATATTATTATATGCTCTACATATTATTATCCTACACAAAAATACACACAATGCACCCATGTTATGACTAATTCCTAACATTTCCCCCCTTAGTGCTAACATGGGGAGATAAATCACATCCCAAGTTGTAGTGTTTCTTGGCCTTATTTCTTAAATTGTTTCTAATGTTTGAAGCTCACCGCTCTATGATCCCCCTCAATGTACAATTCCCTAGATGACATTTTCAACCAAAAATGCATCTATCAAAAGTGACCCGTCTATAATTTTTTGAAAATATATTTTCTACCTGTCATTTACCAAAATAAAATATTTATTTCCCCTTACAAAAAAATTCTCTAATAGGAAAATACACTCTTCTTTTGGAAAAAAACCCTTCAAATATTTTTACACCCAATCTAAGTTTACAACTTTTATCAAAACATTAAAATTTAAGCAAAGTTTTGACCACCATTATTCCTAAGAATGTACAAGATTGAATTATAATTAAAAATAGATAAATACTTACACCTTGATTAGAGTTAGGGCTCAATCACTATACCCAAATGTGATGAAATGGTGTGAGCTAGGAAATTTTATCAGATGAGTAAATATTTTCATTGGAGATCTTGGCATATGCCTAGACATTTCCACTATGATGTAGAAATGTATCCGTGAGATGCCAATAAGAATGTGGAATCCACCAATGGAGATTAAAGACAAATGCTAAGTTATTAACATATATGTGTTGAATGTTGAGAAAAGGAAAATCAAATATCTAATGAGATTATAGGGGAACTTGTTTAGGGATAATGTTGAATGAAGAGTGTGGATATATGTAACAAAATCATTGGTGATACTTAACTATGATAAAATTTCCAATCTAAGGATGTAGATCACCAAGCTAGAAGCACGATCTGATTTGCATGAGGTATCCCCGAGTTGTATCAAGGTCGACATAGTGATGCATGAACATTAAGGAAAAACTACAAAAATGTCAAAATTTCCTTCTTGAGTCAAGGAATATGAATGGAATTCATAAAGTCACGAGGAAAGGTCAAGGTTGCAATAGAAAGTGCTAGGTGGAGTTTAAGAGTTTGAATGTTCAAATATGTAAATTTCCCTCCTTTTTGTAAATTAAATTCCTAAGCATGTAAAAGGGATAAATGTGGGTTGTCAAGGAGAGATGAGTATTGAAGGTATTTTAGTGTGTGAGAGTATAAACATGTTAAAAGGAGTCCTAGAGTGAGTTAGAGTTCATAAATGTTTAAAAAGATGTAAAATGACTCCTTTGAGTTAATGGGCATGTGAAGAGTCATAAAAATTTAGATAGGTTTTGCATGAAAGTTTCACTTAAAGAGAGTGGATTTGAATGAATAATGTATTTATCCTCCTAGATGAGGTAAGGGGATCAAAGGATAGGAATTCCTTAAATACTGAGGAGAAGAAGACTAAAAACATGAAATTTTGTATGAAGAATATAGTTTAATATGATAAAGATTTGTTTTGTATAAGAAAGACTATGTTGATGTTTATTTTTCTCAAGTTTTTACACTTTCATGAAGAAGATTTGTTCCATGTTTGTGGAAATCCATCTTAGAGCATTAGGAATGAGGTTTCAATTAATTTAACTTAGAAATGTGATGCAAGTTCGATCAAGGCATTCTCTTTTTATACATAACCAAAGTGAAATCTAGACTATATTTGCATGGTACTAGTAAAGTTTTGTTGTCTCTTATGAAATATTAGTACATAGATCATTACATGAATTAATTTACAATATAAAGAGAGGTGTGAGGATCATATTTCATGTCTTTAACTTTCCTTTTCAAATAACAATGTCTTAACTTGTTGATACTAAGATTTTTCCACTTGAAAGTTGCATGTGCATGGTTCTTGTGTAGGGTTTGAGATAAAGGTTAATGTGATATATTATGATTGTTAATATGGATGAGAGTAGAAATAATTAATGATGGAAGACATGCATGAGTGAGAGATTTTATTGTTTATAAGATCTTAAAAACTCTTGATTGTTGCATACCCTATTTTGACAATCCAACCTGTATGAAATTTTTTAAATACAACTTATATTACTTAGTTGGTTCTCCTTTGTTAGAACATAACCATGAAGATTGCTTAAAAATTTTGAGGTTAATATTGAGAGCTTGAAAGCTAGTAAATATCATTATATATGGATTTTGAAACATCTTGGGTAAGCATAGAGGTTAACCTAAGGTTTGGTAGAGAAACATAACTTAGAACCCTTATACTTGGAGTTGTGGCTCAAAATGTGATAGAATTCACCTTGACAACATAGTAAATCATATTTGAAATTTTTGAGGTTGATGTGGGTTCAAAATCTGTAAAATTTTGACAAGAGGAAAAGAGGGCAAGTGTGCTACAGTCACATGCCTAATTTGAGGAACAAGATTAACAAGAAAAGAGGCTTAGGGTTATCTTTTAGTTTCAAAAATTTAGGAATAGTTAAAATTAGAAAATGGGTGGCAAAAAGGGTTTGATTGTGTCTTAAATCCTTGAAAAGAAAAATTTATACCTTGAAAATTAGGTCAAGAGGACTAGTAGGAGCTAGAAACGGTGAAAGAGGAAGCTATATTAGAAAGGGGATTTAACAAAGGAGTTAGAGTATAAGATTTAATACTCACCATATTGGGACAAAAATGGTTCTTGAAAATGTATTCACTTTTTGTGGGCATGCACTGGAGTTACTCTAACTATGAAACCACTAGGAGCTTGGTTATTGAGAACTAAATAAGGCTAGTTTGGAGAAGTAAAGGTGAGATTGTAGTTTTGGATCATTTTCAATCTTAATAGTTGTTGATATCTCATTGGAATGAGCATTGTAAAACAAGGTATATGGTTATGTTGTATAGTTTAGGATCAAGGGTCAAACTTGCATGTTGTTTCTTGTTCAAGTTAGGAAGTGTTGTCACCCTCAAAATGACCTAATCATTTTTAAAGTAAAATTCAAAAATTTTGAGCTCATGCCCTCCAAAAGTGTTCAAGTAAAGTTAGAAGTCCGAAAAGATAGAGAAATTCTTGCTTTGAAGTTGTTTAAACTCTCCAGTCTGCATGTTTTGATAAATTTTTCATTTTCCTATCTGGACACGTGAAAATTTTATTGTTATCCTCATTTGAATGAAATTTTCAATCTTTTATGGCCATGGATTGTCAAACCTTGTATTGTTTTCAATTCCTTGGTTCACGAAATAAATTTGAAAATCAGGTGTGAAATGGTGGAGTTTTCTTCTTCTCTGCATTTTTCCATAGTCATGAATGACGGGTGTTTTCTTCCTCATCAAATTTTGGCCCCATTATCCATGGGTACATGGACATATCTAATTGGATGTGGTAGGACAGGTCCTTTTTTGTGAACTTAACATTTTTTGTTATTTTAGCAAAAATGTTAGATTGGCCCTATGGTCCTAGAAGTCTCTAATTGGTGGATTGGTGGAAAGGTAGATTCTTTTTGCGTTTTGAGGCATTGTGGTGAAAATGAGGAAAAATTCAAATGTGGAGCCCCATTGAAATTCAAAGCGGGGAAGTGGGTCGGTGTTGTCTTCTCAAAATTTCCCCTCTTTCGAAAGTCAAAAATTGAAAATTTTGAGTTAACACCTTTTATGATGTTCTAGTGAAGAGAAAAGTTAAGGAGTTAGGGAAAATTCATGTTTTTGAGTCTTTTTTTGTCCCATATGTCCCAAGATTTGTTGGACCTTTTGTTCCCGATCAACCATTTTCCTCAAAATTTGTTAACTTTCGGGTTTGTCAATCATTGTGTCTCATATGTCAAGAGTTCACCTGGGCTTTCTGTTCCTCGATCACCCGTGTCGGATGCATCGGGCCCTTCACATACTTTTGTCTTATCCATCCCAAAAGCATTTGTGCATTCCATCCCTGATTTTCCCGCATCGTGCGCATCGGCCGAATCGTGTCTTCATGCCCCTCATATCCCTCGCATTTCTAAGTTCCTGGACTTCCCGTGATTTTTGGCCCGCATTACTCTCATTTCCTGCATCGACTGGATCACATTTTTGTATTTCTCATGTCCCAAATGTACCAAAGACCATCGAGCTAGTTTTTTCCGCTCTTCCTGATGCTTGCCTTTTTGAGTTGGTGCATATGAATTTAATGTGCATTTATAACCTTCTCTCTCCCAAAATGGATATTTAATGGTACTACCCTCTACGCATTTTTACACACTACTTACTTACGCAATTCACTCAAACCTTGTAATCAAGACCGTCTCGCTCATGCTCCCATTCCCCTTGCATTTATTTTATTATGAAATCAAGCTATGAAGGCTATTTCTGCGTACGTTGTCAACATGAAGATCAAATTTTAGAGTTAGGAACATGTTTTGCCACTCGAATCTTCTGTTCACGATATTGAGGATAGTGAGGTTTGTCACCTGGATTTTGGTGATTTCGAGTAGTAGATTAGTGACCTAATCCTTCTCCCATGGCACAAATGATCAATGACAGTGGCATTGTATTTTCTTTGTGGGTTTCCGATCTCGGTATAATGTGCCTACACTTTGTTCTCACTTGTGGAGCTCACTTCAACCCCGACACAAATGAATTATAAAATGTGCATGGGGAAATGATCACCAAACTAGATGTTACTACCAATGTCACTGCTCTATGGATCCTAGAAATTGTAAACTCTGTGGTTATCTCTCAAGCTCAAGCACTGAGACTCTCTTTGAGCAAGAGAGGTGATAAATACAAAGTGAGGATAGCAAAGTCATGGTTGAATAACCCTAAAAGGGAGCATCTCAACTTTCCAAGGCTCTATTTAGGGCTGATTTTAACGAAGAACTGTCTAATTTCATAATCTTGTTAGCTTGTGTCATGGGCTTACCCTCCACCAATGAATTTCAATTTTGGATGTGCCCACTCATCAACATTGTCTGTGAAGTTATCGAACATAAATTGGGTAGAAATCATTTGCATGAATTTGATAGAACAATTGTCTAATGAGCAATAGACCAAGAAGTTCTATATGAATTCTTATCTTATGTATGGTTTTGTTTCACATACATCGAGGGTTAGAAAGTTGAACCCATTTATGCATACGCCTCGGTTCACCCTTGAAACTAGCAACCATAACTTCAAGAGGGTGAATGATGCTTTTACCATGTACATTATAAGGCTTCTAGAAATTGATACCGGAAGATTTTCTGATGAAGCCATGAACACGATAGAAAAATATGGAGCTTTATTCATTCAATTTAGAAGGTTTTCGTATATCAGGTTAGCCGATTATGAGAACACACCTCTCAAAATCCCTATGTTTTATAATGATAAGATGGCTTTGATTGAAGTATGCGGGCAATTGGATAAGTTACATATAACTGTAGAGACAAGAAAATATCTGGGCTGCATTTCCCCATATCCTTGGGTAATTATACATGTAAAACAACTTTGGATACTCAACACATTGAAAGGGCCCTTACTCCCATCACTGTTCACTTCTTCATGCCTAGGACCTATTTTGATTTGAGGAAGTTCATTGAGCTAAATCTCATAATCAATTATCATCATAAGTTAGATACTTAGGAATCTTGGGCCGGTTGTGTAGAGGATTTTGAAGTAATGCGGAGGCATTATGGTAGATTCTCCCTCCAACTGATAAAGGAGCTCAAACTATATTAGATTCTTGAAGGGCTTCAAGATGACAATACAGACCTATTGTCATATGAATATGATATGTTGATCAAGCATACTCCCTTAGAGGATTTGGATTGGTTCAAGAGGGAGAAAGATGATTTAGCTGAGATTCTAGCCCCTGTCCTTGTAAGAACCAAGGTCTGGTTTGACAGAAGGGTCTGGGAGCTTAAGAAGAATCCAGGAGAATCTTCCTCCAAAGATACTTCAACCCCTAGGAAGGGGTCACATACACCTAGCTTGGAGGTACCTGCACAAACTCCTCCTCCTTCCTCAAATAAACAACCTGAATCATCCACCCCTTCTTCATCTACTCAAGTATACCAAAAGAAGGTGAAAGAGGTCAAACAAGAGCCGATTGAGGAAGATCCCTTGTTAAAGCATTCATAACTACCTTCGGGGCCAGAGAACGTCATTGTTCTTAGTGAAAGTGATGATAGTGAAGTCCCCATGGGAACTTTGAAAGCTACAATACATAAAGAGAAGGATGTGCATAGCACTGAACCTCCAAGTACCACTAATTCCTCTACTCAAGAAGCTTGGATACTCTACTCACATCTCTCTGGAAGCAACGATGTAGCAAGTACTTTAAGTGCCATGAGTTCTCTTGCTCTTGGATCTCTTTCTCCTCCTTCTTCCTTAACTTTTGCATGGGTACAACCCTTGGTTGATAGTAGGAAGAGGAAGCCTTCTTCTCGATTGACAGGGCCAAATTTTGATGTTGTGGCAGCCTTGTTAGGCACTACTCCTTCAAATCCTGCAAAGAGAGCTAAAACAACTTCAAGGATAGTGACAGATGTCCAAGGCCAGAAATTTCTTGAGGTAGCAAAACCTAAGGTTGATAAGGTAGAACAAGATCTACTAGCCTTTGATCTGGAGCTTTCTAAGATCCCGATGGGAGAATCTACACACGAGAGTGAGGTGCATAACCTCCAAGAAATAATTTGAGTTTTTTGAGAGAGTAGAAAAAGGTAAACAGACTATAGAGCATTTGGAAGAACAAGCTCAAATTCTTTCTAGCTTCATCAAGTCATTATTATCTAAATATAAGGTTGGATCCTACTCCATGACTACCCTTCCACCACCTATGATTCTTAGTCAAGATGAAGTCCAGAGCATTAAAGACATACATAGGTATTCCATCTACGAGAGAGCTATGGAAGCCATGGTGGATGACATGATCGTTGCAAGTTTGAATTTCATTGTAGAATCCTTCAAACTCAATGAGAAGGTGACTACTATGCAACAAAAGCTCTCCTTTGTAATTGGGACCATGAATAAAGAACTTAAACTTTGGAGTAGTTGCATAGTGGATCTTCACTTGATGGGACAAGCTGATGAAAATATATTGATGGCCAACAAGGTTTTTGATGATGCTAAAGACAATTAATCAAGGTCATGGGTTTTTAGTGTGGAATGGAAAATAAAAGTCCTAGAGGAGGCTTTAGGAGAGTTGAGGAACAATTGGCAGAAGGGAGAAGCCTTCAAAACTTGTGTTGTATCCACTTTCAAAGATATTCACTCTCATTTTCATGATGAAACTTCAGGTGTTCCTTTCTCTCTCCAAGAAATTAAAACTCAATTCAGGGCATTTGTTAAAGAAAACTTGTTCAAGGAGGAATCAATTACCAAAGAGAAGATAAAGGAGATTTTCTCTCTTTAATCTGTTATTGAAGAGGCTAATAAAGAATACCATGCACACACCGAGTTTGATAAGGAGATGGAGAAATGCCTAGGTCTTGGACTCAAGATATTACCAACACATCAGTCCCACGAGGCGGGACATAGCGGAAGCATTTAAAAGTTCAGGTAGTGAATCCTCAAGTCGGTGGGCCCTCCTCAGCAATAGGTGGTTGTTTTCCCTTCTAGCTCCTCCCTTCTACTTTTTCTCAAGTTGGGCTTATTGTAATTAGTTAAGGGTTTTGTGTCAAGCATATCCTTAATTAACATTTTAGTTAAAAGAAGTAGTTACAAGTGTAACTAATTTATAAGTTATATAATGGGCTCTCTATGCCATTTTGTGGGAGCTGGAACTTGGTTTATTTTTGAAAGTTTTAAGGAGTAAAAAAGTAATCAATACAAAAGATCTTTCTTTCTATGTCTATCTGGTCTTGTTGTTTCATTACTATCTGTTAAATATTATTGAATCATTTATTTGTGTTACTTCAAGAAGCTTTGTATTCTTGTAGATTTAATTTCTAGAACTTTGCGTCTTTGAAATAACATCTTATTATCTCAAATGTAAATGGTTCTGTTCCAAATAATTTCATTCTCGGCATCCGTAAGGAATTATTTTGTTATCTATATCTCTTGAAAGTGCCTTTCGCCCCTTCCCACTACTTAATTCCTCTATCCTTTTGTATTGATGATCTATTCTATTTTAACACTTTCATGATATCCCAGTTCCCATTAAAACTATACAATGTATATGTGTAAATAATTTTTGCCTTTAAATAAGGGAACCTCTCATATTAAAGAGGAGGGACTTTCTGTCCTCTCGACTATTGTTCTTAATAGAGTCCTTTTGATGACCAATAGTTTTTGGTGACTCTCTTTGGGTATTCATTTTCTAGTTCTATAAGCCATTTCTTGATCATTCTTTAATCTGGCGACTCTACGTTTTACTCACACGAAGGAGGGCCCTTGGTATTGAAGATTCTCGGTTTCAGATTTTGGAGCAGCAAGGTTTCCCTTTTCCTTCAACAGGAATAAATAGAAGAACTTGTTCCACAAGCTCTCCTCTGTTGAATATAGAACCCTATAGGTGATATTCCTCTAGAGCAGCTCAGCCCTAATCTATGCACTTTGATTCTTGCTAGTGTTTTAGTTCCCCCTCAAGTGTCTTTCCAAGAATGGCAGCCCCATTACCTTGGGGCCATCATGTTGGGCCTCTCGCCCTTCCTCAGCCTTTGCATGAGTTACCCAAGGGTAACAGGAAGAACTTCCCCAAGTCGAGAGGTGATGGTAAGGTGCATCCTAATGAACATATCACAACCTTCATAGTTACATGTGGAGTCCTCAGAGTTGAACATGAAGATGTCTCAGTGAGGATTTTTATAGAGAATTTACAAGATAATGCAGTGGATTGGTTCTATCACCTTCCTACTGGGGCCATTACTAGTTGGACCACGATGAGAACAAGATTTGAGAACTGTTTCAAACCTACAGAGGACGTACATGCTTTGCTGGCCCAAATTTATCAAATAAAGAAGGAATCACAAGAACCCATGAGGGAATTTGTGTCTAGATTCAACAAGTTGATTGACAAAATCCCACTAGACACTTAACTTGTAGATCAAATTTAAAAAATTTATTCTGACGCACAATTACCGAAGTTAGCTACGTATTGAGAAGAGCCAATCTCGCAACATTGGTGAGGATCGGAGACTAGTGTTAGCATTGAAGATGATTTGATTATGTCCGGAAAGTTGAAAAGAGACCATTCTAAATTTAGGCCTTCTTCTTCCTCCTCTTCCACTCCCGGACCTAATCTGATCTATTAGTACAAAATCTTTCCAATGACCTCATTGTCATAAAAAAACAATTGGCTCAAAGACGCTCCCTATGATGATGTTCCAAGGATAAATTTTCAACCTAGAAACCATTTGCCTACTTCTCAAACAAGACTAGCACTTGAGGGCCACCCATCAAGGTCCCTATTAATGTAACTGTGAGGTTGAAGAACCTAAAGATGAAGAGGTTAATGAAGATTTTGAAGAACTCAAGGAAGAAGGCGATGAAGAGATAAACAAACTTGAGGGATCTTGAGTTAATTTATTCACTACATAGGGTGTTGATGAAGAAGATGATTATGATGAAGTAGTAGTAGATATGAATAGTGAATCATACATTGTCATGACTGGGGAGAGACAAATAAATGGGAAAAGGTGATACGATCTCTACTAAAAAATCCAAGGAGCATCCACGACTATCCTTGTTATTGCAAAAAGATGATATCCTATCCCCACTACGTCCACACGAGAAGGTGAGTTCTACCAATTCTGCTCTTCCTAATTCTACTACTAAAGTTTTTTCTTCCATAACTCCTAAATTGGAAAAACCTAAGATTCCTAGTGATGATAGCCCGTCCACCTCTGGATCTTTCGATTTCATTAATCACCTTAAAAAGACAAAGGTTCAAATTTCGGAGAAAGGTGAGTATTATCAAACCCATCCTAAAGATTTTGCCAAAATGGTTCACTTTGTCAATTCTCACTCCAAAACTACCTCTAAAGGCCTTTTACCTATTCCATCCCCCACACCCCAACCCAATTTGGTAGCTGCAGTCACCTCACCTAATGAGAAGATCAAACCATTTTATGTGACCCTTCTTATAGCAGGCGATAAACTCAGCAACTGTGTCATAGATTTAGGAGCATCAGATAATGTAATGCCTACCAAAGTAGCCCATGCTTTGGGTCTAACTCTCACATGCACTTATGGGTCTTGCTATTCCATGGAGAGTAAGGAAGTGCCCCTAGTTGGAAGAATTAAAGATGCACAAGTAGCTTTTGCTACTTTACCTAAGAAAAAGGTCTTGGCTACTATTCTAGTAGCAGATATCCCTCCTTCATATGGTATGCTATTAAGTAGGAACTTCTGCAAGGATGTGGGAGGAGAAATTCAAATGGATTGGTCACATGCCCTCATACCAGTTAATGGAAAAATGAAGAAGCTATTGCCCGAGAAGAAATCTGAGTATATTGTACAAAAGACAGATGATCCCAAAGCACAAATACTTTATGAGGATATTGGGCATGGTAACTATATGGTTATGTCTCCGGAGGAAACTTAGCTTCCCAAAGAATTACTTCATGATCCTAATGGTGTTTGGAATTTAGAATTTGATGGAATTTGTTCCTCGGCTAGTTCTAGTGTTGATATCCCCGAGGGCAAGGTTCATCCTTTCTCATTCAAACTATAATTTGAAAATACCAATAATACAATAGAGTATGAAGCTCTCATTCTTGGACTTAATGTGGTAAAAGAAAAAGGTGTGAAGAATCTTCTAGCTCGTGGAGATACAGAACTAGTTGTTAAACAAGTCAGAGACCTTTTTCAAGTAAAGAATAGAAGGTTGAAGCATTACAAGAATTAGGTTTGGGATACTATTGAATTTCTTGACTCCTTCTCCATTAAAGCAATGCCTAGGAAAGAACACTAGGGCTGATTCACTAGTTATCTTAGGATCGTTGTTAATACCTTATCCTGACTTCTCTCAAGATAGGTTTACCATTGAGATGATCCATAGGCCCAGTGTTCCTAATAATGCAAGTAACTGACAAGTTTTCAATTATGATAAGCATTTTCTTTCTTTCTTGGAGCTCAAGGATAACTTTGAACAATTGTACTTTGAAGGGAGTGACAATTTGCCTCATGAGAGTGTATCTTCCAACAAAGAGGGTGTCAAAGAGGAAATAGATCAAGATGGGTGCATCAAACTCAAGGGTAACAAGATTCCTAAAGGGCTAGTGAGTTTAGAATAATTGTTTGATAAACATGACAGGTATGTTAATTCTAAAGCTTCTCTTGGATTACAACAATCATTGAATATGAAAAGATTAATATTAGAGCTCTGTGACCCCAAGATGGTGAACGTTGGAAAATGTTGTACACCGGAGAAGAAAAGAAGAGGGTTGTGAACCTCCTAAAGAAGTATAGGGATGTTCTTGCATATTCATATGAAGATCTAAAATATTTTCAACTAAAGGAGATGTAGCATTTCATCCCTCAAACACAGGATTAAACCTTTCAAGAAAAAGCAAAGGCAATACAATCCAAAGATTGCTGACACTATTTTTAGGAAATACAAAAGTTGTTGAAATCCAAAATCATCTTCCTAATTCACCATTTGACATGGATTGCCAACGTTGTGCTTGTTAGGAAGAAAAATGGTGAGATTCGTATCTGTGTTGACTTCAGGAATATGAATCAGGCTTCTTTGAAGGACAAATATCCTCTGCCCATGATGGATTAAGTCTCGCAAGCTATTACGGGATCTAAAATGTTGTTCATGCTCGATGGCTTCTCGGGGTATAACCAAGTAGAAGTCAATACCACGAGATCAGCAAAAGACAGACTTTACCACCCCTGAGGTACTTTTGCCTACAAGAGGATGCCTTTTGGACTCATTATCTGGAGCCACTTTTCAAAGAGCTATGGACTTGGATTTTGGAAGCTTGAAAGGGAAATGTATTGTTGTGTATTTAGATGACCTAACCATGTTTTCCAAAACTAGAGTAGATCATTTTCAGCATCTGGAAGCATGATTCTCTTGAAATTCGAGAGAACATGGGATCTCTTTGAATCCTAAGAAATATGTCTTTTATGTCATAGAGGGAAAATTGTTAGGGCATGTTGTCTCTAAAGATGGAATCAAAATTGATCTGAATGAGTTCAACCTATTGGTAGATTCCTCTTCTAACAACAAGAAGGGAGTGCATTCTTTCTTTGGTAAGATTAACTTTATGAGAAGATTCATCCTTAATTTTGAAAAGCTAACTTTGAATATCTCCCAAATGATGAAAGGAAAAAAATGTTTGGTTGGTCTTTTGAAGGGAAAGAAGCCTTTGAAGGTATTAAAAAGGCTATTGCTAGAACTCCTATCCTAACATGTCCAGATTTTAGAAAAGATTTTATTATCTATTCTATGCCACGAGATAACACCCTAGCTCTTGTCTTGACTCGAGAAAGATTCTAATGATCATAAACTTCCACTTGCATTCATGAGTTACATTCTTAAAAATCATGAGTTGAAATAAAAAATGATGGAGAAACATGCTTTTACGGTGGTTAAAGCTGTCAAGCAATTTCATTTTTATATTCTTAACTCTCACTCCACGAGTGCTTGTGCCTAACACAACCATCAAGTCTATTCTCATGCAGTAGGAGTTTGGAACTAGAGAGGGCTGGGTGGTGAAGGTTCAAGAATATGATATTAACATCAGACCAACCAAACTAGTCTACGGTAAAGGCTTGTGTGAACTCATTCTTTGAAGGAGCTAGCCATGAGTTACCTAAGGATGAAGTTGATGTTCCTACTTGTGTTGTTTCTCAGCTCAATTGATGAGTGGTATGCTGATATCACACATTTTCTCACCTATGGAGAATGTACCTCTCATTTGACTTCCAAGGAAAAAAGAGCTATCAAGTTAAGATCAACCCAATATGTATTGTGGGAGAATGCTTTATTCAAACATGGGATGGATGGAAGATTTCTGAAATGCATTGATAAAGAGAAATAGAAGAAGCTTCTTTCAGCTTTCCATGATCAAGAATGTGGAGGCTATTACTCATCTACTATCACTACTCACAAGATTCTCCGTGTAGGATACTATTGGCCTACCTTGTTCAAAGATGCATCAAATTGGATTAATAAATGTGAAGCTTATCGGACCTTTGTGGGGACCCAAGTTGGCTGCCTTGCCACTTAAACCATTTGTGATTGAAGATCCCTTTCAACAATGGGGTTTAGATTTTATTGGAATACTTAATCCATATTCAAGTGTTGGACATACTCATGTGTTAACCGCCATAGATTATTTTAATAAGTGGGTAGAAGCCATCCTAGTAAAGAGTACTATACGAAGTAGTATGCAATTTTATCAAAGAAAACATCTTGGTAAGGTTTGGTGTGCCAAACAAGATTGTGTTGATAATGCTTCAAATTTTTATTTAGTGAGATGATGGATTTCTGTTATGGATATGGCATTTCCTAGCTCACTCTTCAAATTATTATCCCCAAGGGAATGGATAGGTAGAATCAGCAAACAAAAATCGGTGGCTATAGTAAGGAAATTGGTTTAGAGGAATTGACACAAGAAACTCTATGATGTTCTATGGGAAGATATGATTACACCCAAAAGAGCTATTGAGATGTTACCTTTTCAAGTGGTGTATGGCACGAGAACGCTCAATTACAAAGTGACCATGGAGTTACCAACCTTGTATTTAATGAAGGCCTTTGAAGACACCAACTTGGAGTCATTCTTTAGATAAAAGGATCATGTATCTTCATAAGTTGAATGAAGATAGATTGCGGAGTTCTTGATAGAATATCGCTTACGTGAGAAGGTAAAATATTTGTTTGATAAGAAGGCGAGTCTAGGGATTTCAAAGTTGGAGACATTTTTTTGTTGTGGGATAAAAGACATGAGCCTCGAGGAAGCCATGGTAAGTTTGATTCTCTTTGGCTTGGTCCTTTCAAAATCAAACACTTTACTAGTGAGAATTCTTTCTATCTTGATTACATGGATGGTTCTTCTCTCTCACTTCCTTATAGTGGGAAGTACTTGAAGTTATTTAAGTCCTAGGTGAATAGGAGGTCTTTTGTACATTATGTATAGGGTGTGTTTCCTTTCTTTGTTGGGGTGTTGTCTTACGTATGTGTTTGTTGTTGACTCCATGGCCCAATGGATAAGGCACTAGTCTTCTTCCCCTAGTTTTTAGAGAGTTCTTTCCTTGTCTCACTCTTTGAATCTAGCCAAGTCATCCCCAGAAAGAGCCAGCTGTTGTCCTCTCAAAATTTCCCCTCTTTCGAAAGTCAAAAATTGAAAATTTTGAGTTAACACCTTTTATGATGTTCTAGTGAAGAGAGAAAAGTTGAGGGTTAGGAAAATTCACGTTTTTAGTCATTTTAGTGATTTGTGGGTCTATCGGACATTTTTGTCCCATATGTCCCAAGTTTTAATGGACCCTCTGTTTCTCGAGCGCCGTTTCCCGAAAATCTATTAACTTTCAGGTTTGTCGGACATTTTTGTCCCATATTTCCCAAGTTCACATGGGCTTTCTATTCCCCGATCACCCACATCATTGCATCAGGCCCTTCATGTAATTTTGTCTTATCTATCCCAAAAGCATCTTTGTATTTCATTCCCCTTTTTCGGCATCACGTGCATTGGCCGAATCTTGTCTTTGTGCCCCTTGCATCCCTCACGTTTCTAATTTCTGGATTGCCCGTGCTTTTTGGCCGCATTACTTGCATCACCCGTGTCGGCCGGATCATGTTTTCATGTCCCTCATGTCCTAAATGTACCAAAGACCATCCGAGAAAGTTTTCTCCGCTCTTCCCGATGCTTGCCTTTTTGAGTCGGTGCATATGAATTTAATGCACATTTATAACCTTCTCTCTCCCAAAATGGCTATTTAATAGGACTACCCTCTATGCATTTTTACACACTACTTACTTACCGTAATTCACTCAAAACTTTGCAATCAAGATCATATGCTCATGCTCCCATTCCCCTTGCATTTCTTTTATTGTGAAGTCAAGCTATGAAGGATATTTCTCGTACACTTCTTGTCAACATGAAGATCAAATTTGAGTCGGGAACACGTTTCATCGCTCGAATATTTTGTTCCCGATATCGGGATAGTGAGATTCATTACTTGGATTTTGGTGATTTCTAGAGTAGATTGGATCGACCCTAATCCTTCTCCTATGGCACAAATGATCAATGATAGTGGGCTTGCATTTACTACGGGTTTCACGATCTCGGTATAATGTGCCTACACTGTTCTCACTTGTGGAGCTCACTTCAACCACGACACGAATGAATTATAAAATGTGTATGGGAAAATGATCACCAAACTAGATGTTGCTGCCATTTCCTTTGCTCTATGGATCCCGAGAAATTGAAAACTCTGTGGTTATCTCTCAAGTTCAAGCATAGATTCTCTTGAGCAATACGGTGATAAATACAAAGCAAGGATAGCAAAGTCATGGTTGAAGAACCCTAAAAGGGAGCATCTCGACTTTCCAAGGCTCTATTTAGGGCTGATTTTAATGAAGAACTATCTAATTTCATCATCTTGTTGGCTCATGTCATGGGCTTACCCTCCACTAATGAATTTCACTTTTGATGTGCCCACTCATCAACATCATCTGTGAAGGTAGCTAGAACATAAATTGGGAAGAAATCATTTGCATGAATTTGTGAGCAGCTTGTCAATGTGTAACATACTAAGAAGTTCTTTATGACTTCTTATCTTATGTATACCCTAGCGAGTGTCTCAGCAATGGTTTGGTTTCACATACATCGAGGGTTAGAAGGTTGAACCCAGTTATACATACTACCCTCAATTCACCCTTGAAACCAACAACCATAACCTTAGGAGGGTGAATGATGCTTTTACCCTATACATTGTAAGGCTTCTAAAAAGTGATACTACTGAGAAGATTTTCTGATGAAGCCATGAACTTGATAGCAAAATATGGAGCTTTCTTCATTCAATTTAGAAGGTTTTCGTATATCATGTTAGCTAGTTATGAGAACAAACCTCTCAAACTCCCTATGTTTGTAATGATAAGATGGCTTTGATTAAAGTATGTAGGCAATTAGATAAGTTAAAAAGAACTTGTAGAGATAAGAAAATATCTTAGCTACATTTCCCCATATCCTTGGGTAATTATACATGTAAAACAACTTTGGATGCTCAAAACATAGAAAGGGCCCTTGTTCCCATCATTGTTCACTTCTTCACACCTAGGACTGTTTTGATTTCAAGAAGTTCATTGAGCTAAATCTCATAATCAATTATCATCACAAATTAGATCATCGAAGACTTCACCTGGGCCAATTGTGCGAGATGATTTTGAAGTAAGACGGAGGCATTATGGAATATTCTACCTCCGGTGATAAAGGAGCTTAACCTATATCAAATTCTGAAGGGCTTCAAGATGAAAAAGTAGACTTGTTGTTATATGAATATGATACATTGATCAAGCATACTCCCTTGGAGGATCTGGATTGGTTCAAGAGAGAGAAGCGATGATTTGGATGAGATTCTAGCCCTGTCCTTGTAAGAACCAAGGTCTAGTTTGACAAAAGGGTCGAGAGCTTAAGAAGAATCTAGGAGAATCTTCCTCCAAAGATACTTCAACCCCTAGGAAGGGGTCACGTACACCAAGCTTGAAGGTACTGCACTGCACAAACTCCTCCTCCTTCCTCAAATAAACAACCTTAATCATCCACCCCTTCTTCATCTTCTCAAGTATACCAAAAGAAGGTGAAAGAGGTCAAACAAGAGCCGATTGAGGAATATCCCTGTTAAAGCATTGAGAACTACCTTGGGGCGAGAGAACGTCATTGTTCTTAGTGAAAGTGATGAAAGTGACCAGTCCTCCCTGCAGGAACTTCGGAAGCTATAATAGATAAAGAGAAGGAAGTGTATAGCATTGAACCTCCAAGTACCACTTTGATTCCTCTGCTCGAGAAGCTCTAGATACTCCACTCACACCTCTAATGGAAGCAAATGTAGTAAGTACTTTAAGTTCCATGAGTTCTCTTGCTCTTGGATCTCTTGCTCCTCCTTCTTCCTCCACTTTTGCATGGGTACAACCCTTGGTTGATAGCGGGAAGAGGAAGCTTTCTTCTCAATTTACTGGGCCAAATTCTGATTTTGTGGCGGCCTTGTTAGGGACTACTCCTTCTGCTCTAGCAAAGAGATCTAAAACAACTTCAAGGATAGTGATAGATGTCCAAGGCCAACAATTTCTTCGAGGTAGAAAAACCTAAGGTTGATAAGGTAGAACAAGATCTACTAGCCTCTGATCTGGAGCTTTCTAGGATCCCGATGGGAGAATTTACCCCCGAGAGTGAGGTGCATAACCTCCGAGGAAATAGTAACCCGAGTTATTGAGAGAGTAGAAAAGGTAAAGCAGACTATAGAGCACTGGAAGAACAAGCTCAAATTCTTTCTAGCTTCATCAAGTCGGTATTATCTAAAGACAAGGTTTTGGATCCTACTCCACCGATTGCCCTTCCGCCACCTATGATTTTTAGTCAATATGAAGTCCAGAGCATTAAAGACATACACAGGTATTCCATCTACGGGAGAGCTATTGAAGCCATGGTGGATGACATGATCGTTGCAGGTTTGAATTTCATTTTAGAAGCCTTCAAACTCAATGAGAAGGTGACTAATCATGAATAAAAGCTCTGCTCCACAATTGGGACCATGAATAAAGAAATTAAATTTTGGAGTAGCTGCATAGTGGATCTTTTCACGATGGGATAGGGTGATGAAAATATATCAATGGCCAACAAGCTTTTTGATGATGCCAAAGAAAATTTATCAAGGTCATGGGTTTTCGGTGTGGAATGGAAAATAAAAGTCCAGAGGAGGCTTTAGGAGAGTTAAGGAATAGTTGGCGAAGGAGAATCTTTCAAAAATTTTGTTGTATCCACTTTCAAATATATTCACTCTCATTTTCACGATGAAAATTCAGGTTTTCGTTTCTCTCTCCAAGAAATTAAAACTCAATTCAGGGCATTTGTTAAAGAAAACTTGTTCAAGGAGGAATCAATTACCAAATAGAAGATAAAGGAGATTTTCTCTCTCAATTTGCTATTGAAGAGGCTAATAAATAATACCATGCACACACCAAGTTTGATAAGGATATGGAGAAATGCCTAGGTACTTGGACTCAAGCTACTACCAACACATCAGTCCCACGAGGCAGGGACATAGTATAAGCATTAAAAAATTTCAGGTATTGAATCCTCAAGTCGATGGCCCCTCCTCAAAGCAATAGGCGGTTGTTTTCCCTTCCGGCTCCTCCCTTCCTACTTTTTCTCAAATCAGGCTTATTGTAATTAGTTAAGGGTTTTGTGTCAAGCATCTCCTTAATTAACATTTTAGTTAAAATAAGTAGTTACCAAGTGTAACTAATTTATAATTTATATAATGGGCTCTCTACACCATTACGTGAAGTGGAACTTGGTTTATTTTTGAAATTTTTAAGGAGTAAAAAGTAATCAAAAAAGTAATCAATACTGTTAAATATTAAATATCTTTCTTTCTATGTAATTTCTATAACGGTCTTGTTCCTTCATTACAAATAATTTATCATGTGTAAAATATTATTGAATCGTTTATCCCACTACTTAATTCCTCTACTTGAAGAAGCTTTGATATATTCTATAGATGTAATTTCTATAACTTTGTGTCTTTGAAATAACATCTTATTGTCTGAATCTGAAAAAGAAAATGACAAATAGAATAGATTTACTACTAATAGTTAACTAGAAGAAGTCTATTGTTAGTGCACTTGCATGTGTGGCTATTTTTGTAATGGTGTGGCTAATAATAGCATGCGACCTATTTTGGGATTAGATAAGTGGTGAAGGGAAAGTCCCCACCCTTATAAATATGTAATGAACTATGTAGTATATAGGGTGTGTGAGAGTAAGTATGTGAGAACTGAGTTATTGTGAGTTATACCAAATCGATGATGCATGCATAAATAGCATATTATCTATTATTATTGTAAGAAGCTTCTGTGTATTATTGCATTTAATATAATGGGGATTATTGGCTGAATCAAGGTGTTAATCATGGTTATAGTTTATTATTGCATGAATGATTTCACTATGATTATTGTTTGATTCATGATACTTTAAGATCTAGATCTGAATATGTTTTGTAGAATGATATATTAGTCATAGATATGAATGCTTTAAGTCTTCATCATGCTAACATCCTGTAACACAACCCTAAAGAGGGGCTGGTACCTTTGCATGCTTTGGGTGAGTGCTCGGTCTAGGCTGAGTGATGTGCCAGTGCACTTGGGATTTTATTGGTGAATTCTAGGTTGCATCATTGGTTCCATTTTGGGACCTTTTTCAGTTGTTTTTAGGATGGTTCATGATGAAGACATACTGGTTGACCCTAGCAAGTGTTGAGGAGTGGATACATGACCTAGAAGAAGAATACATGGAGGTTCAACATTGGATCTGAGTTTAACACACACGTATGGGTGGACAGAATATATATGATATTTATATGAGAGATTCTTTCACTATATTTTGAGTAGAATTGTATGAGTGGCTGGTTGCTTATGCATCTAAATGGAATTGGAGGTATCACACACTTTTGGATGTAGGAAGAATTTTAGGCCCTTTATGATGCTGATCTAATTTGGACTCACATTGTGGATATGTGGTTCCATGGTGTTTTGAACAGTTATATCTTGGAGTACTCAATTTCCACTTATTCATGCCCAGAGGTAGCTGAATTCCAATTTTTATGATATCCCAGGGGAACTTACCTATAAGGCATTCCATTGGTGATCAAAATTTTGATGGTAACTTTGAATTTGGAGAAAAATGATGGCTAACTAAACCCCACCACATGTGGGGAAGGAGTAGGTTTGGTGAAAGATGGAAGACCTAGTGGTAGAAGAGGAGAGAGAGAGGAAAGGTGGCTTAAGTATAATGAGGCATGTGAGAGGGAGGTAGAGAAGAAGTAGTGGGAGGTTGCAGAGAAAATGGTTGTGGAGAAAGATAGTTTGGGAAGGAGTTGAAGTTCACACAGAAGATGTGGAACCCGAGCATCAGGAACTCCCCCATTTGGGAAAGCATGATAGGGAACCCTCCTCGGCCTCGTAGAAGTGTGCTAGTAGAGATGACTGGGCCATGGGCGTGCATCTGAATCCACCTGGAAACCTTTCCCTTGTGCTTGGTTTTCTAGTATCTAGTACAAAATAGTAGTCAAGCTAATTCAAGTAGTGGGAGAGTAGGAGTGAGTCTTATAAAGGTAAAATGATGGTAGTGCAAATGGCTTCATTGTTATATGGGAGTACCTTTTTGGGTGTATCATCACACAAAATTCAAGTGTGCAGATTTTTGGACTATCTTCTGGGAGTAGTAACACTTCTTCACAGACTATTGGGGTGTAGTTTAGTACTACTTGGTTGGGACATAGGAAGTACATCTTCTAGTCCGACCCCAACTATAGGTTTGGGATCAGGAGGTATAGGTGGCTCTAGCTCCGGTGGATCTGGTGGTTCTGGAGGTAGAGGAAACACAGGAGGTTTGGATAGGTGGGAAAGGTCCACACCAACCCCAGAATATTTACATGGAGATGTCTCTTCATCTTCAGAGTATAGGGGCATAGAAGATGTTGTTGAACATGTACACATGTGTGAAATACTATGGCATGCAAAAGGAATCATGGCTTCTGAGTGTAGGGAAAGTCAATTTTCTACTACATTACAAGGGCGTGCACACAGTTGGTACAAAATTTTGACCCTGATCAGACTTGCGTAGACTATACAACTTTAAAAGATGCTTTCCTTAAAGAGTTTCACATCCCTGAGTTTGAGAAGAAGAGTATAAGTGTGCTCAAGGATATTAAGTAAGAAAGGCACTACTGAGAGTGTCAGAGAGTATGATGCCCATTTCAAAAAATGTTGTTATCTAAGTTTTCTTATGATATTCATGCAAGCCAACATGCACAATGGTTTGTTGGAGGTCTGATTACACCTTTTAGGAGGGCATTATCACATAAAACATACACTGATCATGTGAAAGCACTTGAAAGCCTTACACGTTGAGGTAGTTGGAAGTATAGACATTAGGGTGAGCCATTTTTAGAAGCAAGATATCATAGCTATGGAAAAGCAGTTGGAGAAACTATCGGAAAATTCAGCACATGAGACATGCATAGGGATTTGGTGCATAGATTGTGAAGTGGAAGGTCACACAAAGGATAGTTTCCCCATAGATCAGTGTGCTCATTGTTGTTGGATTATGAGATATGCCATTTAAACCATGATGTTAGCCATTTGCCCATTATTACAATGCATGATAAGGAAGAATGTTTCTTATTACTGTAAAATCTGTAGGTCCATGACTCATGACATGGAAGATTTTCTCGGCTGATTGGTCAGATCCATGATGTTATAGATATTGGTGTATGATAGACAGAGTTTTAGATAACTCTAAAGGAAAGAATGAGCATCAGGATCGGGATCACAATCAAGTGTGCTATGATATGATGAATGAAAGGGCATTTTGAAGGAAGGTCATGTGGAGAGAGGTCGAGGATACCATGGTGGATTTGGAGGATGAGGCCATGGTGGTGGAAGAAGTGAGTTCCCTCATGGAACATGTTATACATGTGGATCTCTTGACCACTATAGGCGTGAATGTCCTTAGAATATTACATGTTCTTTCTATGGAAAGAATCATAGTTATGAGGAATGCCTGGACTTGTATGAGCATCTTAGCAAGCAAAGCAACATAAACAAGAAAACAAAGGCGGGGATGGTTAGGATACAACATGTTGTGGAAAATTAGTGGATGCCCAAGTTGGAAGTAGAATCTGAGGCATTATAGGTAAAGATCATGACCCTTGAAGCGAAGTGCACAAAAGAAGCATTACAGCAGAAGCCTACCATCACTAAGGAGGAGGTTCTACATGCATGGTACCTAGATCCTACCCATCAGAAGGAGGTTTACTAGGAAACCATGGAGGTACTAGGAATCTTCAAGGGTGAAATACAATATTTAAAGGAGAAATCATGGAAGATGGAGCAAAAGAAAGCATCAAGAGATGGTCAAACTGATATGGATGACTTGAGAGAAGTGTGCAAATTGTTGCACTAGGAGAATATCATTCCCTTTATTGGGAATTGGTTAAAAGGAAACACTCCATGTGCAAGTATTGAGACTGGATGACAGATCTGCATGTAAATCTTCCCCCTCATAGCCTAGATTATGACAAGGAAATAACTCTTGAATGTTGTTGTGGATGGGTGGCTATTGAGTAATATATTGATTGATATAGGTGTGGAAGTCAATGTTCTTACCTTAGATGCATGGGTACAAATGGGGAGACCCCCATTGCAGCCATCCTCTAATGTATTGTTCATGGCTAATTGGACTAAGGCCACTCCCATCGGAGTTTTAAAAGATGCATCCATTACCATACAAGGAGCCAAGTTCATTGGAGATTTTGAGGTTTTTTAGCATTGGCAGAGTCAGATAGCTTCCCAGCTCTATTGGGGCATCCTTGGTGCTATGCAAATAATGTTGATCTTTGGTTCAACAAGGGTTATATCAGTTTTGAAAACAAGGAGGAAAGAGTTATTATCCCTTTAATAGATGGAAAATATGCCCTATGTTGAGCCCTTGAGTGAAGAAGACCTGAATAGGATTTATGTATGTGCCATCATCCAGGATCCAGAGGTGCTTGAGCCATGTAAAGAAGGAATCCTTTAGTGGGAGGATGCATAGTCTATTAGTGATACTACAAGTGTTGCTTGTGATAATTGGGCTCATAACACTTATGAGTTGGTAGGGCATGAAGTAAAGAGCATATTTCCTAAGGGCAAACAAACCACATGTTATATCAGGAGAATAGGTAACAACTCGGTACCTTGTTACACTAGAGAAGGAGATCCTATGGTGTTCTGTGTGCCATGGAAGAATAGTGGATAGACCCACTAGAAAGAAGAAATATGCTAGCATATACCTACGTGGGACAACAATGTCATTGGTGGGTGGTCCACAAGGATAATCTTGTAGGATGGAATGAAATTAGGATTGCTCTTGCCACTAGGTTCTTTAGGAGAAATGCACCTACTCAAATATCTGTACTTATCATGGTAATCAACTTGTTCAACACCACGTTTAAGTGTGAGAGACTCTAGACAGAGGGGTAGGAAGCTTTACCACCTTTCTCTATGGGTGCACAAGTTTTATTCCACTTTACAAGGTTTGTGTGTGCTTGGTATGTATATGCAAAACTCCATAGAGAGACTAGAAATTGGTAGGATTTAATTGTAGGAATGACCCAGACATTTGACTTCTTCTCTACCAAGCCTCCGGTGGAAGAAGCATTAAAAGTCATAAAGTGCTTAACTATGGGAGATAGTGCAAGGATGAAGAACTCCTTCAGGAGTTATTGGATGAAGGAAACTTAGGAGCACATTTTGTTGAAGAAACAGAGGTTGATGCCACACTACTTCATGCATGCTTTCCTTGAGAAAGAAAAAGGAAAAATGGTCTACTTAGTGGATGATGAAGAAGTAGAAAATATGGATATAAACCATTCAATAGGTAGGTGTGAGGTGTTGGATAGTGTAGATAAGACACACGTGCCTATCATGAACCTATGAAGACAAAGAAAGTGAATATTGGATCAGATGTTGAGCCTAAGGAGGCCATAATTGGAGACTATTGGTTAGACTCTGAAGTGGAAAAAATCATAGAGTTACTATGGGATTATCAGGACTTATTTCCTCGGGGGTACCATGAACTTAAAGGTGTGCATGAATCATTAGGGAGATGAGGATAAAGCTTAAAGAGAGGTGTGCACACCTAGTTAGAAAGAGACCCTATAGGATGAACCCCAACTTGTGTGAAAAGGTCAAAGAAGAGATTGAAAAAATGTTGAAGTCTGGAATCATCAAGCCCCTGGATGAGTCAGAATGGGTTAGTCAATGGTGATCAAGTATCAAGAAGGATGGTGGATTAGGATCTGTGTGGACTACAGGGAGCTGAATGTTGCATGTGTGACTGATCCCTTTCCTATGCCATTCACTGAGGAAATACTAGAAGGCGTTGTAGGGCGTGAAATCTATTCATTTATCAGATGGGTTCTCTGGGTATCATCAGGTTAGGATTTCCCAGGAGGATCAGGAAAAGACTACTTTTACTACTTGAATGGGGTAGCTTTCACCTATATTGTGATGCCTTTTGGTCTGAAAAATGTACTTGTTGTATTTTCATGCATAGTTGTTCAAGCATTCAAGGAGTTTATTCACAACTTCTTATAGGTTTATTTAGATGATTGGATGGTGTATGGATTAGTTAAGGATCATTGTGACAATTTGTGCTTAATGTTTGAAATATGTAGATAGTTGAGTATCTCTTTGAACATCAAGAAGTGCATATTTTCTACACCATTTGGAATATTGTTAGGACACATAATCTGTAAGGAAGGTTTGTTGGTTGATCAGCTAAGGTTGCAGTCATTATAGGCCTAAAAGAGCCTACCAGTCAAAGTGAGGTGCATGGATTTTTGGGTCATATAGGATATTATAGGAAGTTTATTAAAGGATATGCCAAAGTTTCCACACCTTTGGAGGAGTTATTGAAAGGGAAAGGTACGTTCTATTGGGGAGAACTGCAACAACGTGCATTCGAGACATTAAAGGAGAAACTTACTACCACGCCTATTCTACATTTTCCTTCATGGGACCAACCATTTCATGTACATGTGGATGCCCTCTGGCATGCATGACCATTGGTGTGGTATTGGCTCAGCTAGGAGAAGGTATTATAGATCATCCTATCTATTTTGCTAGTAGAAAGTTGACTCCTATAGAATAGAATTACACAACTATAGAGTGTGAAGCTTTGTCAATGATCTATGTGCTACATAAATTTAGATAGTACCTACTAGCTACACCATTTTCTTTTATACAGATCACATGGCATTGAAGTATTTGGTAAACAAGCCCATTTTATAGGGTGCATATGTAGATGGGTACTCTTATTTCAAGAATTTGATTTCACAATTGTGGTAAAACTAGGGAAAAGTAATTCTGGACTAGACCATTTATCTAGAATACAATCAGAGAGAAGAAGCACATGCCATTGAAGATACCATGCCCGATGCATAGTTATATAGGTTATAATGTGCACCATCAGAATTAGAGGACATTGTTGTCTTTCTATGAATAGGCATGGCACTAGAAGGAATGAAATCCTTGGAGAAGAAACAACTTGCTATATGTGTGGCACCCTATATGTTGATTAGTGGTGACTATACAAATTAGGTGGGATGAAGTATTGTGTCATTGTGTACTAGAACATGAGTGCATAGATATTATGGAAGAAGCTCATGGTGGTATTGTAGGTGGCCACTATGCAGGTGACACCACTTTGCTGCAAGATTCTACTCATTGGATTATGGTGGGAGACCCTGTATAAAGATTGTAAGGATTATTGTAAGGCTTGTGATCATTGTCAACATCTTGGGAAACTAGGTCAATGAGATGAAATGCCTCTAAGACCTATTACTAGTGCAGAACCATTTGAGAAATGGGCTATAGATTTTGTGGGTCCTATTTCACTCATGCTGTGCGTAGGACTGGATCATGCTATATCATAACTTACACAAATTATCTGACAAGGTGGGAAGAAGCAGCACCTACAAAGGATTGTACAATGGCTACAACAACTAGGTTTCTATGGGAAAATATTATTACAAGGTATGGATGTCCTTTAAGTTTGACTAGTGATAGGGGCACACATTTTCTGAATGAGACAATCAGAATTTTATTGGATGAATTCATGATTGCACACCATAAGACTACACCATATCATCCTAGGAAAATGGGGACTATTGAGGCTTTCAACAAAATTTTGAGCTAGACATTGACAAAAATATGTGATGTTGGAAGAAAGGATTGGGATGATAAAGTATCTGTAGTACTTTGGGCATATCGAACAACATATAAAAGGTTGAACAAAGCCACACCATTTTAGTTAGTGTTTGGCGTAGAAGTAGTTCTTCCTATGGAATTCATGTTACCATCTTTGTGTATTGTGCACACGTTGGAGGTCTAGCTGATGATGAGAAAGCATTAGAAGAATGGATTGAAAAGTTAATTAAGTTGGATGAGTGATGAGAAATAGCACGTTGGAGTCAAAAACAAGAAAAAAAGGGTAAAAAGCATGGCATGATAGGCACATCAGGGATAAAAGTTTGAGATTGGACAGATGGTGCTCCTTTATGATTCTAAATTTTTTTGCCATCAGGAAAACTCAAAGTACATTGGTTGGGGCCATATGTTATCACTCACATACTTGAAAAAGTGCTTGTCAATTAGAGGTGCTTGATGGAATACGGTTACCCGGAGATACTTCAATGGGAGTAGGTTGAAGCCCTACTATAAATAAGTCTTCTTGGTGTTTGTAATAAGGTAGTGTTTCCATTTAGATTAGGTTTTCAATTATGTATTTCCTTAATGTGTTTCCTTCTTTCATCACTTTATGCTTTGTCAATTTAGTTGGTGTTTTTGTGTAATAAGCGTGTTTATGCGTGCAGAAGCTAATTACTATTTGAAGAATTTTATGCGAGAGGACTGCACATACCCTTAGTGTGGGGTGGTTATTGATATCTAGGTATAGGACTGTTGAAAATAAGTACACATGAAAGGAACAAACTACTACGGGTGTTATTCAAGTTGGAGAATTGAAAAAAAAAGATTGCTTCTAGAAATGAGGACCATAGGTGGAGATGAATGAAGAAACAAGTATAATGTGAGGTAAGAAGGGGCCATGGGAACTACCAAGGGAAGGCGCAGTGGTGAGGTACTCGGGTGCATGGAGGTGTGCTAAAGAGAAGTCTATGGCTAGAAGGTAGGAAGGCATGCTAGAAGGTTATAGCTTGGGTGTGAAGATGTACTGCATGGAAGGAATGAAAATGGTCATTAATGAGAGGATTTTGGTAGGTGGAGGAGAAATAAATGCACTAACTTTTTGAAAATATATATAAGGATGGGATGTGAGTTCATTTTTACCATTGTAATTGAGAGAATTTGAAAAGAGCTAAGTGTGAAAATCTGAGAAATTGTGTTGAGGTGTGAAGAGTGTGAAACCAGATGTGGAGAGAATATTTGTGCATAGGAGAAGCTTGCGTTCCCATAGGTGAAGGGTTTGAGTGAAGAAGAGATGCATTACAAATGAGCTAGGACACATGATTTCCACTAGGGCATGGAGATTTGAACTAGGGTTTCAACTTGCTTGATTATAGAGGGTAAAAAGAGATTTTTCAAATGGCACCAGAAGAAAGCACCCATAGTAGGAGTAAAAGGGAAGAAGAAGGTCAAAGTGGAAGAAGAAATTGCTCTGAGAGTAATTTCTTAGAAATGCAGTATCTAGAGGGCATGATCATGGGACAAGAATGGGATTCCCACATCCATAAATGTAAAATCAGTGATTACAACCATCGTACACATCAGATAATAAGAAGGAACTAGATGTATTGTTGAGCACAAAAATGAACAAGCACACAACAAAAGATATGCCAGTGTATACGATGATGCTGGTGAGAAGTTACTAAAGTAGATTGGAGTCTACCAGTTGTATGAGCTGCCATACTTTGGAAAGTATGAACCATTGTATCGATGGTTGATGAGTAGAGTCCATGAGGACTTCTTCTACTTTCGGATGAGGGTTAGAATCATAGCTGCCTTGATTTCAATAGTGACAGGACTAAGGGCCTCAGGAGTAGATCTAGAGAGTGATTTAAATAGATAAGGCCACAATCCTGGAGACAAGGAAGGAGTTGGGGTATACCAAAGGTTCACATGGCATGGACATGACAAATTGAAGAAGTACCTAGTAGTGTAGAAACTACACATCTTGTAACAAAGTTGAATGACCAAGAAAGGTGGTCATAGGTAAACACAATGTGGCTACACATTGAAAAAAAGATGTCTCAAGGAGTGATCTACAATATCACAGATCACATAGCAAAGAAAATCATTGAAGAAAGTGCAAATAGGTGACAAAATAAGTTTTGGCACTATTTTATTGTCTTTGGTGTTTATGGAGATTGGAGTGCCCGATGGGCCAAAGGAGAAGATTTGGGAGTACCCCATGGAACAAAAATCTCTAGTGGAAAGATTTAAAAAATACTTGTGTGAAGGATCAATGAGTGGACCATTCAAGTAGAGGGAAGAGAAGTGGTATGATAGGCTCTACGCAACATTTGAAGAAGAATGGCGCATACCCAAGGAGTTACCTTTGGTAGTAGGGAAGGCAAGTGTAGTTCACGGTATACCAAAACATTTTTTACATCATGATTTTCACCATGAAAGATGGGGCTTGGAGCCCATGGTGAAAATTACCATATGCCTTCACAACATGATATTTCTAGGCATTAGTTCACTATTTTTGAATGTGCGCTACCTAAGCTTCATCATGCGAGATAAGGTGGTAGATTTGACTACCACACTTTGAGAAGACATATGTATATCAGGATGAAATGCCTACATTGAGAGGATTATCTAGATATTATAAGCATGAATCCTATAAGCTTGGAAGTTTGGGACAACGGAGCAACGTTTGTGTACCTTCAAACTCAAGCCCAAGATGGAGAACAATAAGTATGTGGAGAATGATTTCACGCTCTCAAGGATGCCAAAAGGTAAGCATACAATGGAAAATGTTCCAACACATAAGCCCACAGAGACAATAGAAGTAGATGATGAAGAGGAGGATTATGAAGATAGTGGTGGTTTGGAGCATAGAGGAAGAAGACAACCTACAGATAGGGTAGAAGATGAGCGTGCTACTACTCCACCCAACCATAATAAGGAGATGATGAGGACTTAGATTCAAGTCAAGGAGAGCGCCACTTCAAAAGGGTATTTAGGAGAATAAGGACCCAAGGTGTTACTCCAAAATCAATGTGCGCAGATCACCTTGACTCTCCATAGAAGGAGACAAATTAGAAGAGAAAAAGGAAGTTGAAGCTGAAAAGGAGGCAAGAGATTCTAAGGAGAGCACGCCGAATCTCCTACACCTCTCAGAGGATGTGGAAGGACTAGAAATGCAAAAATTGAAACTAACTAAAGATGGTGATGCACCAAAAGGAGTGGTGAATATTTTTGTCATGCAAATAGACACAAACCAAAGATTGCAACATAAAACATACACGGGTGATAAGATATAATTTAGGATCGAAATGAAGCAAATAATACAAAAAAAAGGTGAAACCCATTCACAAAGCTTGCATTATCATTTCGATGTCAAAACCACTTTGCATTACAACCTCAGAGAGGTAAAAAACTATTACAGATCTTTGAAGAGGTCTGATTCTTGCAACAATCACTTGCTGGAGGTGAAAGAAGAAGTTTTGCTATGCCAAAAAGTGTTCCCCCTTTAGAAATGAGCCAAATCTGGCTTTTACATTGCATGGGTCGAGCCAGGAGAGAGAAAACATACAAAACACGTGGGAGCCCATTCCTCATTGACTACAAATGCATTAAAATGGCATGGGGGACCTTACAAACCCATACCCTATCATTTTTGACCAAATTGGAGGAGAATGCGACCCATTCTGCATTAAATTTGGTCAGCTGAAATGTCATTTCTGGCCATGAACACGCGTCGAGCCGTTTCTTAACTTTCTCTCTCTAGACTGAACCAAAATTCAAGATTGACCCTAGAATCATGTAGAGAATTTTATAAGCTTTCCAATGATATAAAGAACGTGCAAATCTGAGCTCTGGATCGAAAGATATGGCGATCTGAAGATTTAGGGCACAAAACAGGCAAAAATGGGTTTTGAAATTTTTTCCGCGCTCGCCACTGGACGACACGTGTCGGGCGCTGATTGGATGAGAAATTCTCTCTCCTTCCCTTACCCATGGGTTTTCCTTGAAAGTTTTGACTTTTTGTAATTTTGGAAAATTTCCCATTTTTTCCCCAGCGTCCCGCCACTTGGGACACGTGGCATGATCTGGTTGGAGGACAGGGGCGCGGGGTCATCCTTTACCTTTTAGTTTTTGGCCAAAACTTTTGCCAAATTCTCTAATTCCTCCCCAGAGCTCCACACTCCCCTTCTCCTTAGGACACGTGTCCTCTTTTTTATTGGCTCGGGCTTCAAACCTTGCCCTTTGAAATTTTGGACGTTTTCCCTTGTGACACGTGGCGTTTCCTGATTCGTCCAGCGGGCCTGCGGCTTTTCGCGTCCCTCGCGTCCCTTTGGCCCGGTTGTCCCAAACTATCTAGGAAAAATTCCTCCGATCCACCCGATTCGGGCTTCCCTGTCCCTCTTTGAGGTGAAGACACGTGGCGTGATTTGATTGGCTCTCGGCTCCTTCGGCTCTCCGCGTCCCACGCGTCCCTTATGTCCCATTGTCCCGGTATGCCCAAATTCTTTTCACCGAAATGGGGTTCCTTTCCCCCGATCCGGGGTTCACCTTTTCCGTCCTTCGCGTCCTCACGGCCCAGATGTCCCAACCTTATTTCTGCAGTGAGTTAGTCAATTTTGCTTTTACCTTCGGCCGGTTCGCCCTTTCGCGTCCCGCGCGTCCCCGATGTCCCCATGTCCCGGATGTCCCTTTCTTTGCTGCGTGGGCACTGGAGGCTTTTCGGGGATTCGCGCCCAAGCGTCCCAACTGTCCCAAGGCCGCTGGACTAGGACTTAGCCGATTTTCATGATTTTTTCTGGCCCAAGCTTGTTTTTTGCAACTTTTTCACCCTTTTTTAGAACTTGCTCTTTTCTTCTTGGACAGGAGAGTTAGAAAAAATCGAGGGGACCCTAGAAACATGATTTTTTGCCTTGAATCAATCTATTTGCCTAGGACTTGAGTATTCTGATGCATGTTATCAAATTTACCCTGGGGGGTGAATTTTGGATAACAATTTGGTGACTCAGTGGGGTCACCTGCCTGTTAGGTAGAAGATACCAGTTGCCTGAAGCAGTCCATTGGGCATGGAGTCATCAAATATTCTATTTAGAACCCCAACTGACTTAGAATGTGTAAGGAGGAAGATGGAATATCACCTGATGGAAGCAAGGACTGCAAAACATCTCCATGGACAGCAAGCTGTGCCAAAGCACTTAGGGAAAACAAAACTAACCTACAGCAAAACAATGTGCACAAGCACTTGGAGGAATGAAAATCTAATCTAATATTTACAAGGTAGTGAATTTCCCTCTAGAAGCAACGCTTGAGATAGATTCCATTTACTGGAATCTGCAGTTCTTCACCATCCAATGAGGCCAATTGGAAAGCATTGTTGTTCTTGCACTTCGTGACCATGTATGGGCCACTCAAATGGCATCAAATTTTGAATGCCTTCCGGTTTTCTCTATCCACATCCCATTTCAACACTAGATCTCGACTTGAAAAGATCTATCCTTGGCCTTCTATCAAAGGTCTTCTTGATCAAAGCTTGATCCTTTTCCATTGCTTGGGATGCTGATTTCGATCTCTTGCAGCTCCATCAACTCTGCATACCTCACCTCCATGGGCTCAAACTCTAGCAACTCCAGCTGCTTCATGAGTTCCAATGTTGGCAACTCAAGTGACATGGGCAAGATTGCCTCTCTTCCATAGACAAGTTTGAATGGAGAGTTACTGTGGATCTTTTGGGAGTTATCCTATCAGCCCATAAGGCTGATTTTGAGTTTGGTATGCCAAGACCTCTGATTCTCGTCAAGAGTCCTCCTAATGATCCTCAACAAGTTCTTGTTTGTAGACTCGGCTTGGCCATTACCTTGAGGGTAATAGTTTGATGAAGTGCTTAGGTAGATACCGTTCTTGACAGCCCACTCAGTCACCTTAGATCGATGAATGCCGATGCATTATCGGAGATTATTGTAGTAGGTACACCAAATCTGGTTGTTATCCCCTCATAAAAGTCTAAGATCTTTAGACTCATTTGCCTCTTTGAGTGCTCACTTGCTTGTCCATTTGGTGAAGTAGTCGTGGTTTATCAAAATCCATTTGTGCCCTTGGCTTGAATTGGGATTAATGACTCGATGAAGTCAAACCCCATTGCATGAATGGCTGGTCATTGAGATTGGATGTAATGGAAGGGCAGCAAGTCTCTCTTTTCCTGTGAAGAATGCACAATTCTTACACCTCTTGATCCATGCATAGCAATCACTGAAGATTTTAGGCCAATAATAACCAGCCTTCATGATTTTTAGAGCTGTCACTCTTGGTGCAAAATGACCACCAGCTGGTCCACCATGAAACTCTTCCAACACCCTTTGAATCTGATTTGTGCTAATGCATCTCAGTAGCACTCCATTCACATCTTTCTTGAACAAAACTCCATCAACAATGGCATACGGGACAGCCTGCAATCTGAAGTGTCTCCTTTGGGTCTTGTTCATCTCGGAGGGCATAGGCCTGTGCCTAGGAAGTGTATAATGCCTTGGGTCAGCAAGGAGTGGGGGCAGCATTGTCTTCTTCTTGATTGCCACTTGGCTCATGGCTGTCCTGGACTATCAAAACAACCTCTTCTTCATTGCATACTTCTTTTTGCTTCCCCAAAACCAGCTGCTCACACAATCCTTTCCCTCTTACCAGCTTGGTGATCTTGATCTCAATGTCATACTCCATGACACGGGTGATCCAACCTGCCCTTTTCTCATTCAAATCCTTGTTGAGGAGGAAGTCCTTAACCCCAGCATGTGAGACCAGCAACTGGACCTTGTTGTTTGAGACTAAATGCTTGAATTTCTTCAAGCTTCTGATTACTGCAAGTACATGCTTCTCAATAAAAGAGTACCTCACCTCATAGTCATCTAGGCTCCGGCTGAAGAAGGCAATTGGCTGCTCATCATTATCCTTGTTCTGCTGTACCAAAATGGTAGAAATAGTGTCATTACCTCCAAATGCATAGAGGATGAAATCCTTGGAGAAGTCGGGTTGATGAGAGTTGGTGCTTGAGAGATGGCTTCTTTGATTGCTTCAAAACTCTCCTTGCCTTCTGTTGTCCACTTGAAAGCCATGCTCTTCTTTAACATTTTGGTGATGGGCTTGACAAGGGCTGCAAAAATGCAGGACAAACCTCGAACAAAGTTTATCCTTCCCGAGAAACTACGAAGGGCTTTCTTGTGGCTTGGCAATGGTAGTGCTCTTATGGCTTCAACCCTCTCTGGATCAATTGCTAATCCTTCTTTGGAGACAATATGGCCAAGGAGCTTTCCTTCATGTGCAAGAAAGATGCACTTCTTAGGATTCAAAGACACTCCAAATCTCCTGCACCTCGTGAAGACTTGCCTCAAATGAGAGAGGTGGTCTGCTGCATTTTTGGAAAAAATAGTGATATCATCAAGGTAAATCAGCACCACATTGTTAATCAAACCTTTGAATGCCATGTCCATTGCCCTTTGGAAGGTAGCACCAGCGTTGGACAGCCCAAATGGCATTTTCTGTATGCAAAAGTTCCCCATTTGGTTGTGAAGGTTGTCTTGGCTGGTCCTCTTCCTTCACCATAATCGATTGTAGCTTTGAGTAGCCATCAAGTAGTGAAAACCTCTCGGAGCCAGCCCTGACTTGCAAGATTTGCTCCATGGAAGGGAGTGGGTAATGGTCCTTGAGAGAGGCTCTATTCAAGTCTCTGAAGTCAACACACAATCGATCTCTCCACTCTTCTTTACATTTGGAACTAAGTTGGTGACCCAACTAGAATGCTTGATTGGGAATATGATCCTTGACTCAATCAGCTTGTCAATTCTTTCCTCATGAGAGGCTCCATGTGTGGATTGGTGGTCTTTGTTTTTTTGCACTGCGAGGCTTAGTATTTGGATCAATTCGATGGTATCTTTGAGCTAAGTTGGGATTGAAACCTTTCAAGTCTTCATAGCTCAAGAAAACACGTCGGGGAACTCTTGACACAGTTGTATGAACTCATACCTTTCTTGTTCGGTTGTCATCCTTCCAATTTTTGCAATGGTTTGTTCTCTTCTACCAAGATGGATCTTGAATCCTCTCTCTTGACTGAATGTTTGCTTTCTCCTTTCTAAAGCTGATCATTGGGGTTAAAAATGGACTCCAAAGTGATAAGTCCCTTGGGCAGCTTGTTAGTTCTCATTTGTACCACTTGGTCACCATCTTGTTGTTCGATTTTCTTGATTCTTGGTGAGAACTCAAGCTTCTTCTTACAAGAAATGGATGATTTTTGGTCATTTTCAAACACTTGCCAACTGACATTGTTATCGGCCTTTGAAGGCCTCACAATCACGTGGATGTTTGGTTGTACCTTGTCTTGTTGAATGCTTTCCACAATGTCAAAGGCTGCCCCCTACTGCTGCTGAAGCTTTGTCGGTGACTTGATTCTCTTTCTAGGAATGGATTTGATGCCAAAACCCTCAAAATCTTCCATGAGGTCCCACACCCTGTTCTTGTAGCTTTGAGTAGATCATTCTTGGTAGCATGTTGTCCCTTGACCTGATTTACAATCAATTCACTATCCCCAAAGACTTGCAAGTTCTTTATTTTCTTCTTGATTGCCCAATGCATCCCTTGCACCAAGGCTTCATATTCAGCAGTGTTATTGGAGCATGCAAACTGAAATCTAAAAGCTGAATAGTACTTTACTCCTTGAGGTGAAACAAGCATAGCTCCACCTCCTGCACCTTGTCTACTCCTTGATCCATCAAAAAACAGCTGCCATACCTCATTGTCATCTTTGTGGTTTGGCTTGGTGATGCTAGGAATAGGCTGATTTTCTTCGTGTATGCAATAGACCCCTAGCTCAGATTCTTCCACTTCTTGATAAGGATCAAATGCATGTATCTTGTTTGCCCATTCATCAAGAGTTAGATCTGGGATGCTTCCAACCTTAGTGTCAGCTTCATCAGTGCTTGGGTGATCTTCTTGATCAAATGCTTTGAGCAATTGGCATTAATCTGACTTGGAGTGTAAGGCTCAATGTGGAAGTTTGCAATAGGTTCTGACCTGATTGTAGCCTTAGTTCCATACCTCGTTCTGAACAGCATGTGTGACCAATCAGCAGACAAATATCCCCCAATCTTGGCTGTGAAGTCCCTTGACAAGCATAGAGGGAAAAGAGTGGTGGAAGGTCTATGGTGATACATCTTGTAAAACAACAACATTTGGACATGCATGCGAGGTAAGACTCAAGTTTCTAATCACTCCAACTATTATTCTTGCTTTGTCCCATCAGCTGCACTACCCCTTTGGATATTGTTTCATCTTTGGAGCCCTAGGTGATCGGCTATTTGTTTAGGCATTCTTGAGCTACTTGCCCGGAGTCTATCATGCAATTGTGCACTAGCTGATTTCGATGATTAATGAAACATAGAAAGGAGGGGCTTGACATTTTACCTTCTTTGTCCTCCATGATTTCCCTCGGGTGGGCAGCATTTGTAAGCACTTTGTCTTGCATCGAACTTGTTGATTTGAAGTTGGCGAGTCCTTCATGGCAGCTTAGTGAGATCTCTTTGGCACAGGATAGATAGGGATTCCCACATTGATATATTAACATTTGTCTTCTTCATCTGATCAATGATATTGAATGGTGATGAAGGATCTCTTTGTTGTCCCTTGGTTTGCACATTCACTCCTTGCATGTGGGCAGCAACAATTGGTATTTGAGTTGGCCTAGGGGCTGTTCTTGGCTGCCCTTGTGCATTTGAAATTGGATTTTTCTTGCCAATCATTTGTGGAGCCATGGAAGGTTGTGGATTGGTTGGGGCTAATGGCTGTTCTTCACCCAAATTCCTCCTTTTTGACCTTGTGTTGGCTGCAACACCTTGAGAAACTACTGGTTCATGCCACAAAAATCCTCTGCTTGCCAATTTACCAATGTGGTGTCATTTGGGGCTGATTCTTTGTTGGAATGTTTCTTGTTGTTGGTTGTTTCCTTGTTGCCCTCACCCTCCACACAGTAGTTGTCACCATTAATGCTTGATTCAAAGCACCATTGAAGCACATGGATTGGTTATGAGGCTCATTGCATGGAAAACACCAATCATACTCCTGGGCAATGTTGTTTTGTGTTGGCACCAATGCCTTAGAGGCAGATATGGCATTTGGATTATAGGGCTGAAATGGTCTATTGGCAGGAGGCCTTGTTTGATTCATATTTGCAGCTGGATTAGGTGGCCTTTGTGGTTGGTATGGCTGCTGTTAGGCTGAGCTTGGGGTTGATAAGAAGGTCTAAAACCTTGGGCTTGTTGCCTTTTGAGAGTAACCAGCTCATTGCCTAGGTTTTGCAATTGCTTCATGACTTCTTGAAGCTCATTTGGGGCACTTGGAGATGAAGTGGAAGCTTCATTTGAACTCTGATTTCTAGGAGTGGGAGAAGGAGCCAAATTAGGTGCTTGATTGGTGTTTGGACTCTCTAAACTTGGAAACAATGGCATGGGAGGTCTAGGGGCAAGTTTGCCAGCTTGGATCAAACAATTTTCAGCCCTAATGGCAATGCTATAAGCCATAGGGATAGTTATGCCTCCCATGGACTGAATTAACATAGAAATATCAGAATTTAGAGCTTTGAGATAGTAGAGAAAAGCACCTTCTCTACTGTTGCTTTGCTTTTGCCTTTGGAATTCTCTCCCAAGTCTTTTGAAATCTGAAGTTGAAATCGGTCAGCTGCTCATTGGGAGCTCTCTTGATGGTTGTCAGCTGCTCCAAAAGAGACAAGTTGTCTCCCTTTTCTCCAAATTGCTCATGAAGTGCTATACACAGCTGATTCCAATTTGTGATAGAACCAGCTCAAGGCTCTAAACCATTGCAATGCTTTACCCTTGAATGAAGATGCCAGTAACTTGACAGCCACTTGCATCTCATTGATTTCATGGATTGCACAAAGGTTAGCAATATCTTTAACATGATCACCTGGAGTAGTCTGATTTTCTCCAGTGAAGTAGGGAATGTTCTTGAGGCTGCTGATAGGAATTGGATGTTGTGCATTGAGGGCAAGTGGGCTGCTTGCTGTGAAGTTGACATAGGGGTTGTTTTGTGCCATTCTAATTGGTCTTAAAACCCTTGTTGGTGAATGAAAGGCCTACCGAGTGGAGGAGTTGAGAGAGTTCTGTTTGGTGGAGATGGAGACCTTTGAATCCTTCTTCCTCTTTGCCTTCTTCTTGGAGATAATTGCAGGTATTCAAAAAACACTTCTTCTTCTCAACTCTTGACCTTGTGGTGATTCTTCTCATGAGTTTTCGGGCTGCCTTTGCTGAAACCGAGTTGATTCTTCCCCTTGGAGTCGCGGATATGCAAATAATAGCTCTTTTCAAGCAAGAAAATTGCAGCGAGATGCACATCAACTTTGCTGCAATAAAAATGAGACCTCTAGTGTCCCAGGCGTGCCAAAAACTGTTAGTGCAAAATCACAGCACCCCTGGATGTTGATCAGATTTCTAGGTTGATCACTCTTGCATCCAGTGTGATTGCACAACATGGAAACCTCTCTCCAAGTGTGGGACTTGTGGCGAGAGAGGAATCTCAGATTAGAGGTTGGTTCCTCAAACTCCTCTGATTTAGATCTATATTTGCACAACTACAGAGGTTCAGATCCTAATCCTACTCTAAATTGCAAGGAGACAGGGATAGAAATGCAAAAATTGAAACTAACTAAAGATGGTGATGCACCAAAAGGAGTGGTGAATATTTTTGTCATGCAAATAGACACAAACCAAAGATTGCAACATAAAACATACATAGGCTGATAAGATATAATTTAGGATCTGAAATGAAGCAAATAATACAAACAAAGGGTTGAAACCCATTCACAAAGCTTGCATTATCATTTCAATGTCAAAACCACTGCATTACAACCTCAGAGAGGTAAAAAACTATTACAATCTTTGAAGAGGTCTGATTCTTGCAACAATCACTTGCTGGAGGTGAAAGAAGAAGTTTGCTATGCCAAAAAAGTGTTCCCCCTTTAGAAATGAGCCAAATCTGGCTTTTACATTGCATGGGTCGAGCCCAGGAGAGAGAAAATGTACAAAACATGGGAGCCCATTCCTCATTGACTAAAAATGCATTAAAATGGCATGGGGGACCTTACAAACCCATACCCTATCATTTTTGACCAAATTGGAGGAGAATGCGACCCATTCTGCATTAAATTTGGTCGTTGAAATGTCATTTCTGGCCATGAACACGCGTCAGAGCCGTTTCTTAACTTTCTCTCTCTAGACTACTGAACCAAAATTCAAGATTGACCCCTGGAATCATGTAGAGAATTTTATAAGCTTTCCAATGATATAAAGAACGTGCAAATCGAGCTCTGGATCGAAAGATATGGCGATATGAAGATTTAGGGCACAAAACAGGCAAAAATGGGTTTTGAAATTTTTTCCCGCGCTCGCCACCTGGATGACACGTGTCGGGCGCTGATTGGATGAGAAATTCTCTCTCCTTCCCTTACCCATGGGTTTTCCTTGAAAGTTTTGACTTTTTGTAATTTTGGAAAATTTCCCATTTTTCCCCGCGTCCCCGCCACTTGGGACACGTGGCATGATTTGGTTGGAGGGGACGGGGCGCGGGGTCATCCTTTACCTTTTAGTTTTTGGCCAAAACTTTTGCCAAATTCTCTAATTCCTCCCTGAGCTCCACACTCCCCTTCTCCTTAGGACACGTGTCCTCTTTTTATTGGCTCGGGCCAACGCTTCAAACCTTGCCCTTTGAAATTTTGGACGTTTTCCCTTGTGACACGTGGCGTTTCCTGATTCATCCGCGGGCCTGCCGGCTTTTCGCGTCCCTCGCGTCCCTTTGGCCGGTTGTCCCGAACTATCTAGGACAAATTCCTCGATCCACCCGATTCGGGCTTCCTGTCCCTCTTTGAGGTGAAGACACGTGGCGTGATTTGATTGGCTCTCGGCTCCTTCGGCTCTCCGCGTCCCCGCGTCCCCTATGTCCCATTGTCCCGGTGTCAAAAAGTTCTCTGTTTGGCCGATCCGGGTGGTTCGCTTGTCCCTTGGCGTCCTCGCGGCCCAGATGTCCCGGATGTTGCCTATTACTGCGTGAGTTAGTCAATTTTTCTTTTACCTTCGGCCGGTTCACCCTTTCGCCCTTTCGCGTCCCCCGCGTCCCCCGATGTCCCGGATGTCCCTTTCTTGTGGCCCGCTGGAGGCTTTTCGGCCGATTTCGCCCCGAGCGTCCCAAGCTTGTCCCAAGGCCGCACTGGACTAGGACTTAGCCAATTTTCATGATTTTTTCTGGCCCCAAGCTTGTTTTTGCAACTTTTTCACCCTTTTTTAGAACTTGCTCTTTTCTTCTTGGGCGGAGAGTTAGAAAAAAATTCATGTGCACATTTTCTAGAACTTTCGATGCATTCATCAATGCAAAAATCAAGTTGCACTTGTAATTCTCAACCACTCTTGCTTTCATTAAAGTTTTAGCCGCCTAGTAAATAGTGATTCCTTTTTTAATAGGTAGAAGAGTTCAATTTGATATTACCTTCTGGTAAATCAAAATGATATAAATACCAAGCTTGTTTACAAGAAAATGGCCCCTCTCCCTCTATGAGTGTGTTTGAAAGTTCTTGATAAGTCTCAGTGAGTCTAGATTTTGTAAAGTTCTTAGCCTCTCAGTTCAAGGCTCCACAGTTCTGGTTTAGAGATCACTAGATCTCTCTACTTTCATCTTGTTCCATTGTTGTTCTCCAAATAACTGGCTTAGCATAAAACAGTTTTAGTTCTAGATTAAGTTCATTTGAATCTTGATTCTGCTTAGAGTTATAGGTTATTGTTTTGTCACAGAAAGTATAGGTCCTAGAGATTTTGGTGTGTTTGTGTTGTATCCCTACAAAAATATTGCTAGGAATCACATATCCAAGCTCTGTTCTCTTTCACTATCCCTCCCTACTTGCATTGTGTTTGGATTATGTTCAAGCTTCCATTGTTCAAACATCTTCTCCCTACTTGCCATTGTCACATTCCCACTTTTCTGGATTCATGAGAACATGTAGGAATGAAGAGATCACACTGAGGGGACAAGCTACAATACAACTAGATTTGCCTCTGTTTTGTAAACTCCAGGTTTGAATTGTCAAAGTTGTAGTTACAATATATCAAATAGAATAGCAAATCATTTTATTTCAGTTAAGCTTGCTTTCAACATTACAGGGAAGTTGTGGGGAATAATAGCTTCTGAGAAGCTATGATTTATTCCTCACTTCTGAGGTAAGATTGAAGGTCTTTCAATTAAATTAGTTAGTTATTTATATTTAGGATCAATTCACAAGTGCACAAGAAAATAGCTACATCTGGCTACCTTGCTTGTTTTAATCCCATTATTAGATTAATCACTCGTTATCTGAATTTATTAGATTAGTTGCTCTTTAATTTCATTCAAATTCACATCTTTGAAAATAAAAAAAAATATAAGCATAGTGTAGATTTATTTTCATAATTAGTTTACTTCATTCAGTTAAGTTTGGTTATCTCTTGCATGACAATTATGGGACCCAGAGAGCCCAGGGATTACATATTCAAACTGGTAATACCTCAACCAAATCTCTTCACAACATTAGCAGATATAGATCAAGGTCTTAGAATTCACGTCTTCCAAACAACAACAAACCCGCAAGAAATTAGTGAGAAATTGAGATAATTAAACATCGAAGACGACAAAGCATATGAATTTTGATCAAATCAACCCAACTATAGATTACCTTGATAGGATATCCACATGACCATACAAGAACCTGAAAGAGAGAAAACATTTGGTTGTGATTCATTAGTTCCGCAGCCAAATGCAAGAGACCTTCTCATTGACATAGACACAAGATTATGTATACAAGTTGCTAGAACACCCGTAAGGTATTCCGAGAAGATCACACAACTCCTGGTATTAAACATAGAAGCTAAAAAAGCTTATGACTACTAGATAGTCGGAAGAAGAGATTGATTCTTCACATGACCATAAAAGGTCCACAACAACCATGAAATCATGGTTGTGATCCCCAGGTCCCACAACCCAATGGGCCTACTAATTAGTTAAACATTGACACCAGTTTACATACACTGGTATTTAGATCCTCACCACTCCCACTAGATATTATAACACAATTTTCCATGTTAAACGTAGAAGCCAATCAAGCTAATATTTTCTAGGTTAGACCAGAAAACCGCCCATAGTTTCCTGTAAATCCACTACACCTCTCGCTACCACTTTCATGACCTTGTCTAGAAATATACACGAAGCACCTACAAGTCACTTTCCACGCATCCAAAAACCAATAGATAGGATCTTGGCGAGCTCGACATTGATTGGAGCCTCCGAGAAGATATTATATTTATACAATCCATTACACATATTTAGATTAGGAGAGATTTCTTTACCTTGGACTCGTAGATCCCGTTATTTCATGTTGAGGATATAAGGTTGCCCAACCAGTTTTTCCACATCCCCATATATTTCATTTCCACTGGCTATCTCGGCATGACCTTGAGAGGTTAGGTATGAAGAAAGAATACTTGTTGATTCTCATGCTCACCTATCACTTTTCTATCGTACAAAAATGGTGAACCTGACGTGAAAGCAACAACTTCTTCCTGTTTCACCTTTTTCTTAGATTGTTTCTTTGAATTGTTGAAAAAACAGATAGGGTAACAGGCATAGGAGGAATACCTATTCAAATGTTGGTTGATGGGTTGTTGCACGTGTATGACTTCCAAATCCATAGCTGATCATGAGAGATTCCTTTTAGCTAGGAGGAACTACCTATAATGAAAGCAAGACCACCAAAAATAATTAAACAATATGGGTAGTGAATTACCTAGCGTAAGCTAGATCCAGGAAGTATGATACTTCCTAGATGGCTGTCAGTCCACTATTTAAAAAAATTAATGTTGTAAACAAAGTAAATCCTATTGTTATTTTAAAATGATTTAGGTATCTCACTTAAAAACACAATAAGAAATAGATCTAATCTAACAGGCTAAGTTAGAATAGAATCCACAGGTCAAATGGTTGGTTCTGGGTTCTGCAGGTCTGATAAAGGTCTCGGGTAGGTCACAAGTGAGTGAGGGTGAGGTAAAATGAGGTGGGTAGGTCTCTACTTAAGGCTGTGTGGGCAAACACAGAGACCAATGTTGGTCAGGGGTGACCAACCACGGTTAGGTATAACCGGCGCGATTCCACATGAAAATGGAAACATCACATAATGGGGTTTTGGTCTCCTTTGTGATTGCACAAAGGATTTGGTTGGTTGAGACGAGGTATTGGGTGACCTGGAATAGGTTTTTACGAGGTTTTGATGGGTCTATGGGGTACAAAACGTTGGAGATGGTCAATAGGGAGAAAGATAAACAATGGATGATAAAATAATGATGAGATGAAATAACTAGGAAAGTATGATGTTACACTTACTTGGATTTCATTTCTGATTTTCTCGTGTGTGAAGGATGGAGGTGCGATGATGGGTTTGGATCTTTGTAAGGGATCACCAACTAAAGAAAAGATTCTGCATGGGTTGCATGCAGGATGCTCTTTGCTTAGATAGATCCGAACGTGGTGGGATAGGCATGTGCGGGAGAAGATGCTCAATCTCCTTCCTTGGATGTGAGTTCTTGCTAGAATTAGCTCTCTGAAGATGTGTTATCTTTTAAGATATCATTCGGCTCATCAACTTTCTTACTTCTCACTTCTAGGTTTTAAATTCTAACCTCGAGAATAAAGTTGTTTTGGGGTTAAAGGGAGTAACCGATGGCGGTCCAACTTAATCGCGACGATTAGGGGTAACCGACATCGGTCAAGGTGGGATTTTCTAGGTTTACCAAACTTAGGGAGATCCTCCTGATTTCTTTGGATCTTGTGTCATTATCTTGAGGATTAGATTGGAAGTTTCTTGTGAGCATGCGGGAATGTGGTTAGAGGGAGTGTAGGCATTGATTTTTAGGGTTTGGGTAAGTCTTAGTTAGTTATGAAAACTTACTAAGAATAGGTCTTAGGTTGAGTTAACTTGGTGAGGTGTCTAAGTGAACTATATGTGTAGATATTATTTAAATAATAAATATGGTGAGGGTAATGAATTAATTAAATTAATACTTGTGAGGTGAAGGGGGCCATGGCTAGGTGAATGTGATGAAGGGTTCTTATTTGTCGAGGACCAAAGGGGAGTGTGACCTAATTTTAGTGTCTACATTTTGCCCCTTTTTGGTGTGTAGATTGTATTGGTAAGCGATGCTAACAAAAATAAGATGTGGTTAGCCCATGTGTAGGTGAAGGTGATCCCCCTCAAACTAGGAGTCGACAAAGCAAAGAGTGAAGCGGTGAGTGGTTTGATAAAAGGTAAATGGGTGTATGGGAAGAGGGTGAAAGGTCTTCTTGGGTTATCGAGGTAATGGATCAGGGTCAAAGGTAGCAATAGTCAAACACATGCACACATATAAACTGTAGCACACTACCGAGTTGAAGAGTAGGCAAACTCTACATCATCTAAGGTTGATAGGTTTATCCAAACAAGGTTGAAGTGAATCCGGTATCCAAGGTATAGGATAAGGTCAAGAAACACAACATAGGTTAGGTGTAGGAATGTTTAGGTATGTTCCAGGTACACCAAAGGTAGGGTCAGGATAAATGGTCACGGTAATAGGCTAGGTAAGGTCATTAGGTCAACAACACAGGTAATAATGCCATAAGGTATAGTGAACACATGAGGTCAAAGGTCACTAGCGATGGTCTAGGTCCAAATATCGAGATCACGGCATGGGTAAGGCCGAGGTAGGGGTAAAATAATAAGGCATCAATAGCGGACGTGAGGAGGTTGAAGAAGGTGGAGGGCCAGAGGTGAAGGTAAAGTGGTCAGGTAGGTGTAGGGGAGGCAAAAGAAAGAGGAGGTAAGGAAAATGAGGTAAATGTGAGGGCAAAGGAGGATTTGCAGGTAACCGACAGCGGTCAAGATGAACCGATGACAAAGTGGAGGGTAACCGATGGTGGCACTCTAGGGCAAAGCATCAACGTAGTCAAGGGTTAACCGACATCGGTCAGTCGAGTAGGGTATAAAAAGTAGAAAACCTATGTTTTAAAAGTCATTTGGGCATTTGGAAAAGGAGAAAAGGACTAGAAGAGAAAAAGAGGAAGAGGACAAAAGAGTACAAAGAGAGAGTTTGGTTGGTGAGCCACATAGGTGAGATTGAGTGAGTTAGAGGTGGGGCCACAAGATAGGTCAAACAATTCGTGTGTGGTGAGGATTGAGCGAGGTGATTGGTAGAGAGAGAATAGGTGATTTGAGGATGACAGAGAGGTCGGAGAGGGCTCAAGAGGAGTGGTGTGGAGGCCAAAGGTTCCACCACGATGGTGGCAGTGAGATCAGGTAGGATTTGAACCTTTGGTTTTGATGGTTGAGTTAATTTGATGTAGAAAATATTTAAAAAATGGGGGTTGGGGAAAGAATTTCAAAATGGGAAAAAGAGAGGGAAAAGGTAATAGTGGATGGTAAGGGGTAGGGCAAAAGGGTAATGTAGGAATAATGAAGGGTGTAAAGAGGGATTTGGGTGGGTAGAATGTTGAGGAAGGGAAAAAGTAGGGTTGGAAAGTCAAGGCGAAGCGCATGCGGCAGTGACCGGACGTCGGTCGTATGGTGGCCAACGTTGGCGGGTAGAGGCGGTATCGATCACAAGAATAGTGACTAGTGCTAGTTAAAGGAGACCATGGTCGATCGGGGGTAACCGGGGTTGGTTAACCTTAGGTTTGGGTAGGTTTGGGTGAGGGTTAGGTTAGATAGGTTTAGGTAGATGGATTTGGGTAGGTTTGGGTGAGGGTTAGGATAGATAGTTTTGGGTGGATGGGTTTGGGTAGGTTTGGGTGAGGGTTAGGTTAGATAGTTTCAGGTAGATGGATTTGGGTAGGTTTGGGTGAGGGTTAGGGTATATTTGGTTGGGATATGGGGTAAAATAGGTAAGTTAGGAAAGGTATACTAATACATTGCTTTTGTGGGATGCAGGCGAGAGACGAGCTGCATATGAGAGCCTAGGTGCCACCCTTGTTATTGAGAGTACAGGAAAGTGTGACACAGGAAGAGCGACAACATGTGGCAGAGGTGGGATTGATAGGGGTGAGACATTCGACATGTAGTTTAGGAGGTGAGTCTTATGGTTTCCCTCATTGATAGATGGGACTCGGTGACCAATACCTTCCATTTGCCAATGGGTGAGATGACGATCACCCTGGAGGACATCTACAAGATCCTGTAGTTACCCATATTGGGGGCCCAGGTTTATTCTATCTCTTCAAAGGCATCTGAGGAGTTACTGGCACCTGTTTTTGGTGAGGGTGTAGTAGACTTGATGTTCCATAGCGCTAGCATGAGCTATGGAGTGATGTATAGAGATCATCCAGAGGAGATGAGGTTAGTGGTAATTGTGATGGAGGTAGTGTGCTACTTTACACCCGGATGCGAGGGGGATCATGCAGGATAGCTTACGGTGTTCGAGAGGCATAGGTTGTCACATTACAGGCCCAAATAGTGACGTTATAGACTCAGGAAGGGTAGGGCAAGTACCTACACAGGCAGAGGTAGGGGGAGATGGAGAGCAGATAGCTGCTATAGGCGCAGTGTAGGTGTGTTACAAGGAAAGTTGGCCATAGCACGAGGACATGTTATGAGTCCTGCGGCAGGGGCTAACATTTAAAGTAGACAGCAGACACATATTACTATCATGTAGGCCTAGATATAGGCACAGGATCCAGGTGACTCAGGCTCTAGTACTAGCACATGGCTCAGTGTAGGTTGTGGACAAGGTCCTATTGTATAGTACCCATGCCTTGGTAGCGAGACCCATGACACCTCCATGCAAGTGCCCATGGCCAAGTTCAAAGATGCCCTAGGAGAGTCAAAGCATATACAGGATCATTTGTTAGTTGTCGGGATAGATGTGCCTTTCTATGCCAATCTGAGAGCAAAAAGGCCTCCAATGAGAGGACCAGATCCCGCACTCATAGTGTGGAGAGTACAGGGGGCCGGCGAGCCCAGGGATAGGGTCATGGTGAGGCCACTAGTGTGTAGAGGCCAGCCCTAGTGAGGGGCCATTAGTAGGAGGTGAGGCAGTGCTAGACCCCCGAGACAGTGCATCGGAGGGTCAAGAGAGACACAGTGATCTGTTGTGGACTAGTCGGTGTGCAGAGTCTTTTTATGTATTATATATGAGACCACCTGCATGGTGAAGAGATTTTGTATTGATGATTTTTTGTACATGATATCACTGCTGAGCCAAGACATTTTTGTATTGGATAGCGGCTGCGTGCCGACATTTTTGAGATGATAGCCATGATGAGACATACATGTTTATTGAGATACACATTTATGTGATACGGGTGTACATTACATTGATACACACATGTATATATGAGGAGATAGATGACATTAAGGTGATGCAGTTGTGATGTGTATGAGTTTTACTTTATTATGATATGGATGGAAAATAGATGAGTTAGGCATGATAGAGTCAGGTCATAGGCGTGGATCGAGTCAGATCATAGGCACGGATTGAGTCAAGTTGGTTTAGGCATAGATTGAGTCAGGGTTGTTAGGCATGGTTGAGTCAAAGTTGGTTAGGCATGGACCGAGTCAAAGTTGGTTAGGAATGGTTGAGTTAGGTTGTTAGGCATGGTTGAGTCAGGTTGTTAGGCATGGTGAGTTAGGTTGTTAGGCATGGTTGAGTCGGTTAGTAGGCATGGTTTGAGTTATTTCGGTAATTTGGATAACAAATGGAAAAATGCATGAGATAGTGTAAAATGTGGAAAATTTTGGTTATGTATGAAAAAGTGAAATAATATAAGTGGTAAAATTTATGTGGTATATGGTTTAGATATCGAGGTTTTTATTTTTACACAGAAATTAGGTAAAAGGTGGGGAAAATGGTTAGGGTAAAGAGTGGCCGAGCTAACCTTCCAGGGACCCATGCCCTGGAAGTGCTGCCTACATAGTCTCGGTGAAAAGGGACCTCAGACCGATGTAGTTCTCCCATAAGCTAGGGAAGAAGATGAAAATGAGTTGGTAGGTTTGTGGTCATGTTGTGGGTTTGGGTTTAATAGGTGGGGGTAGATGATAGTAAAAATTTTGTAGGTGAGGGTGAAAATGGCGAAAGGAGAGAATGACCCCAAAAGGTAAGCATTGAGGACTAAGTCCGTATAATAAGATCAAAAGGTGATGAAGAAGAGAAAAGATAAGAGGGGAAAGAAAGCCACCCAATTGGAAAGGATCAAAACGTATGAAACACATTGATAGATAAGCTAATGAATGTAAGACCCTAAAGACATTACATGATTGATAATTCTAAGAGTGACAAAGAGTCACATGATCACCAAATGTCATGGGTTCAAAGAGGTCCCTTGAGGTATGAAGTGAAAAGACAACAGGTAGAGAGGTGCAGGTAATTAGGTCATAAAATGGGAAGTAGAATGCCTTGGGCAATAGAGCAAGATCACAATAGGCAAGTCCATGATGAAAAAGATTTTTTTTTTTTTTATGTTCTTTTTTTGTAGATAGACCGATCAATGTAGGAAGTCTACATGGGATGAGTATATGTCTCCTTGAGGTCTTCGTGAAGCTGATCAATGTGGGAAGCTTCTGAATTTTGATTTTGAGAAAAATAGTCTCTCTTTTGGAAAAACTATGTAGAGAGTTGTGAGCTTTTTATAACTGTCCTTCGAGGGAGCAAAGTCCACTTATAGCAATAATTGTGGGTGGAAGATGTCCTTTTGAGGGATTCATCTTTTATATTGGAAGTTTGACTCAAGGAGTTGATCCCTTATTTTGGGAAGATGCCCTTCTAAGGGATTCATCTTGTTTTTGGATTTTAAGTCATGGACAAGACTATAATGAAGCATTTGGTTCTTGTTGAGAAGGCAAGGGTGAATGACCATGGGATCTCATCTAAAATAAGATGAAAAGTATCCATGAGAATCATGCCATGTGTAGAGCCATGGTGCACATATTTAAGATAAGGCAAAAGGGTGATGGGTAATCACATGATCCTTGTTTAATCGTTGGAGATGAGATGTGGAAAAGGTAAATGGTGCTCAAGGGATGAGCATGAACTAGATAAATAGTGATGTAGGACTAGAGGTCAATAGTAGAATGGTGAAGATGTAAGGCATTAAGGGGCTCAGGTTCGGGTTTACCCTCAAGCGAGGACAAACAATAGGCACCCGATCCATAGGTATGAGTTATGATGTATGGTCCAAGCCAATTAGGAGAAAATTTTCCCCGTTTGCTTTTCTCTACTTTGGTTATGTGTTGATTTTATTTCAAAACAAGGTCACCAACTTGGAAGGTTCGTTCATGAACACGTTTGTCATAAGCACATTTGATACGTTGTTGATAAACTTGAAGGTGATCTAGAGCGTTAAGATGACGTTCATCTAATAACTCCAGTTGTGCTAAGTGGTCCTGACAAAATTCATCATTAGTAAGCATGTCATGGAGATAAATGTGAAGTGAGGGGATCTGGACTTTGAGAGGTAGAATAGCCTCAGTACCATAGACCAGTGAAAAGGGTGTAGCCACAGTGGAAGTGTGAATACTAGTGCGGTATGCCCATATAGCAAAAGGAATGTGTGTATACCAATCCTTCCTAGTATCGTCAACCACTTTCATGAGAATTTTATTGAGGGTTTTATTAGTGGATTCGGCCTCGCCATTGGGTTGTGGGTAATAAGGTGAGGAGAAAATATTTTGAATTTGAAGGCATCATAAAGTTTTTGTAGTGTTTTGTATTTGAATTGTTTTCCATCATCGGTGATGAGGTGATGAGGGACACCAAAGTGATAAATGATGTGATGGTTAATGAACTCACATATTTTCTCATCTTTCGTGGAAATGAGCGAGTATGGATTCTACCCATTTTTGTATTATTCGGTAGTGGTTATGATCCATTGATGGCGTTGGGAAGAATGAGGATTGATTTCTCGACAAGGTCCAAACCCCATTGAGAAAGGGCCAAAGGTCACGAGTGACCTGTAAGGCATGATTAGGTGTATGATGATGGTTGGAATGTTGTTGAAATTTCACTTAGTGTTTGACATAGTCACAACAATCATGGTTAAGGGTCATCCAATAATAGCCTAGGTGAAGAATACGCTTAACAAACAAGACGGCCACTAAAGTGACCTTCACATATGCCATCATGAACTTCCTTGATGGTATAAGGAATTTCAGAACTTGTGAGGCATGTAAGAGAATACCATCAAAGTTTGCACTTATAAAGGAGTCCCCCTAGGATAATGAAATGGGAGACCTTCTTAAGGAAGGCGCGTTGTCTGTTACAGGTGAGATCAGGAGGTAAGATGGAGAGGGAAAGGTAGTTGGAGTATTGTTTATACCAAAGGTCACTCGGGTTAGGGGTGTCAGTTCGATTGAGTAAACATCATGAGGTAAATAAGAAGGTGAATGGAGGCATTATGTTGACAAATATTTTGGAATCAAGTAGGGGAAGCGGGTATTTCGGAAGCTAAGTAGGCCATAGTGTCTGCAAATTTGTTGGTTGACCGTGGCATAGTTTCAAGGGTGTAATAATCAAAGGTGGCCAAAAGTATGTCTACATGATGTTTATACTTTTGAAGTATCTCATTATGACATTGGTACATACCATTGACTTGGTTTATGACCAATTGAGAATCACCAAAGATGTGGATTGATTTAACATCGAGGGCATAGGCGGTCTGAAGACCTAGTACAAGTGCTTAGTACTCAACAATATTGTTGGTGCATTCAAAGTCTAGTTTGAAAGACAAAGGAATGGGTTCTCCAACCGTAGAGGGACAAGGATAACACTAGCTCCACCCCCACACTGACACTTAGAACCATCAAAGAACAATGTCATTTGGTAAGGGGGTTCATCTAGGGAAAGGGTGGCAATCGATTCATCAAGAAAGTAAAAATTAGAGGGTTGGAGAAGGTATTGTTTTAAGGCCTCAAAAGCTTTGTGATAGTGATCATCCCATTTGAAGGAGACATCCTTCCTAAGTAGATGATGAAATGGTTGACGATCCGATAATTGTGAAATGAAACAAAGACAAATGGAATGCAATTTACCTTGCGAAGCTACGAAGTTGTTTGAGTTTTGTGGGTGGAGGCATTTCGAGAATGGCCTTGACTTTATCGTGGTCAACTTCTATACCACGTAAGGAAATGATAAATCCAAGGAGCTTTCCGAGAGAACCACAAAGACATACTTTTTAGGTCAAGGTGGACACAATATTTAATGAGGGTCAAAGATAGTTTTGAGGACTACGAGGCACGGCATTTAGATTTGCCTAAGAGATCATCCAATTAATCTTCCAATATGTGATGCATGATATCATGGAAGATGTAAGTCATAAAGACGTTGATATGTAGCACAGTTGTTTTTAGGGCCAAAAGGCATGACTCGATAGTAAAAGGCTCCCAAGGGGTAATGAATTCGGTCTTGTGCTAATCTTATGGGGCAAGCAAACTTTGGTTATAACCCGAGAAACCATCCATGAGTGAGAGCACCTTGTGATCCATGGTAAGTTCAACCAGCTTGATCAATACCGGGTAAGGGAAAATCATCTTTTGGGTAGGTGAGGTTGATGTCATGGAAGTCCATGCAAATGTGGAGTCCCCTTGTTGCTTTAGTAATAGGGAAAATGTTAGAAATCTAATGAGGATAATCAATGGGTAAGATGAAGGAAATGGAAAGAAGGCACTAAAGTTCTTCTTTGACGAGAAGAGCAATGCGAGGGTGCATTTTACTCAGCTTTTGTTTGATAGGTTTGGCATCAGAACAGTTACGATATTGTGGACCACTATGGTGGGGTCAATACTGGGCATGTCTGCATAAGACCAAGTGAAAGTGTGGTTATGATCTCGGAGAAAAGAAGTGATGGCTTCTTGTTCAGCAGCATCTAAAGATTATCTGATCTTTAGGATGTGTGGGTCATCCTGAGTATGAATGTTGATCTTGATAGTCAATTCATTCAACATGGTTTCAGGTCTCAGAGGGTAACGACCAATGAATATATGAGTCTTCCGCACTAAGGTTGGTGAGTATGGATTCATTATGTTGACATTGAACGACATTAATGGTCAAAGAGTGTGTCATTGTCGATCATCTCGGGATACATGAATGGGAGAGTGGAAGGGGCCTCACCTTCGTGTTGATAAGTCAGAGGCTCCAAGGAAATGGTGTTTATGAAAAAAAAAGTTAGGAGGGATATATTTAGGATCCATCGACCTAAACCCTAAACCCTAAAACCATTTTTCATGAACCCGTTGTATGTCATCAATGTGGACGAGAGATGAAGGGTTGGGTCTAGGTCATCTTTTTGGTATGGCGTTATCTCTTCCTCCGAGAAGTTAAGGGAGGCCACTTGGTAACAAGGTGAGGTGAGGATGAAGGTGGTAATTTGGTGAGGGAAGCTACATGGTGGGGTGTGATAATGGAGGCTACGGGTGTAGATTCATTGGGTAAAACCTCGATAGATTGAAGAACCTCCATGAGAGCTTGATGATGGGATTCCAAGGTTTGGATGAGGTCATATAAGGAAATTTTGAGTGGAGATTGGTGTAATTGTTTGAGCATGGTGTGATGTGTGATGCCATTAGAAATGGGGTATGTGGGGCCGTGGATAGTTATCTTAGGTATGGGTGTAGATGGTATGTTGGGTATAGGATTGGTTGGTGGGTTAGCTACCTTTTCTTTACCCTTCTGTGCACATGTAGTGATGTGTACCATGTTGATTTGAGGGAAATTGTCAAATGGAGAGGGTGTAGGGTAAGTGGTATAATGACATGAAGGGAAAAAACCTACGGGAGGAGAAAATCCCTATGAGGTCAGTTGGGCGCAGCAATGACATTTGGGTGGTGGTGTGGCAAGTTCTCTAATGCGAACCATGTTAATTTCAAATTTTGTGTGTGGTTCTGGGAGGTGTGAGGGTGGAGGTTGTGGTTTTTGAGTGCGTAGTGTGGGAATGGGTGTAGGTGAAGCAAGGTCCTTATCTCGAAGGTCGTCGTCATCAAAGTTGATTTCGAGGTGGACACAATTGCATAAGGACGGTTTCAAGGCCTTGCAGCTTTTCCACATCATGCCCCGGGACATGATAGTATGTGTAAATTTTGGTATCATCAAACCCCTTTGGCTTGGGTTTGAGGGGGTCATAAGGTCGGAGTGGTGGTAATGTGATAACAAAAGTCTCAAGGAGGTTGGTTAAAATTTTGGCATAGGACCCTGCTAGTGGATCACAATGGGAAGTGAATGTGGGTTTGGGTGTAGGTGTGGTTGGTTGGCAGGGAATTGTTTTTGGAAGTGTAGGAATGGGTTGAGATATGGGTTTAGGCGATGGTGTGGTTTGAGGTATCACAGGGTTTGTTTGGGTAGGGGTACAAAGTAGATGGATGGGTAGGAGGGTTTGGTTTTGTTTTAACTACCTTGTTGTGGGGTAATGGGGTTTTGTTTTTGGGGTGCACCTTCTTGGGTAAAGGTGATGTGGGCATACGAAGTCTATGAGGGAAAGTAGATGGAGGAAGAGGAAAGTTACCCATGGGGATAATGGGGGTGCTATGAAGGTAGATGACACGGGTCGTGCTTGGGGTGTGAGGGAAAATGATCAAGTGTAGTAGGTAATGAATCAACGATCAAGGTATCAAGGTATTGGTGGTAAAGAGACCGCAGTGTAGGTATGATTCGTGTTGTGTGCTTGGGTAGGTTAGAAATTTTGAGGAATGAATGGTTTGTTGTGTTATTGGGTTATGAATGGGTGAGGGGTGCTTGACCTGTTGGCCAACCGAGGTCTTAAGGAAGATGGGACAAGTGTGGGTATGATTGGTGCGGTAGGGGTATGAGGTTGATGAGTTTGTTTCTTTAGTTTGGGTTTCAGAGTAGGTGTGGTTTTAACATTGGAGGATGTAGCTAAATCTAGTTTAATAGGTGGATGAGTAACGCTGGTGGTTGGAGTGACCCCTAAAGTGGTAATAGGTTTAGTGGAGGTAAATATTGTGGTTATGGGTTTGGGTTTAGGTATAGGTTGGGTTATGGGTAAGGGTGTGGCGTGAGTGTTAACATATATCATGGAAGGGGTTGTGATAGTAGTGGTTGTAGTTGGTTTGATGGGTGGAAATGTGTTTGGGTAGATAGTGGAGGTGTCGTCGAGGGATATCCGCATCTATGTTGAGACAGGGAGTAAGAGATGCCCCCATAACAAAGCTCTATCCACATATTCTAAGTGATCAGCCAAACATGAGAATGACATGTCTATGGGTGGAGTTGGTGAGGACCTAATGGGAATTCCCATAAAATGCATCTTAGAGATGGGGAATCAGCCGGATTTAGCTTCCGTGGGTAAGAGAGCTGAAAGTAGGTCTGTTGGATGTCGGGTAGTGGATGGAGAATGTTTGCCAAGAGGAAAAGGTATCCCCACCGGGTCTATGATGGGTGGAAGGGATAATGGGAGTTCCTCTATGAGTGAAGGAATGGATAGGTGCTCCTCTGTGGGTGGAGGAGGTAATGGGTGCTCCTCTATGGGTGGAGGAGGTACGGTAGGTAAAGGTTCGCTAAGTGGAGAAGCTAGGGGTGAGATGGTCTCAATGTCAGCAGAAGACTCCTCCGTAGGTGATGTAGGAGATGAAGGGTGTTCTTCTATTGGTGAAGGAATAGTGATGGTTGGTTCCAAAGTGGAAGAAGGGTTTCAGGCTAGGATTTCCTCTATGGAAGGGATGTGAGGTAGTTGAGAGGTAACAGGTACCTTGTTAAAGATCGCATGAACCTCACGAGTATGGGTATCGTGAGTGGATGTCTCACCTGTTTGATTGGATGAAGGGGTATGATTGGGAAATGGTTTTTTAAATATTTGTAGATTTTGGTTGGGGGTGGCATTGGGATTATCCACAGTCAACTCGCCTTTCTCGAGCATTTCCTAGATAATATTCTTGAAAGTGATGTAGTTGCCATCACTATGACCCTTCACTCGGTGATAATTACAGAAATCTTGTTCCTTATACCATGTGGGCATGGGGTGAGAAGGGTCAAAACCAGTGTGTGGTTTTATGGGTGGAAGGGTGATGGCACTAACTTTGATAAGATTTTCTAAAATAGAAGAGTAAGGTTCCCCAATTGGGGTATATTTTTCTGCTCTTGTCTGAATCAAAAATCCTAAACAAGTGATAGATTAGATGAGGGTGTAGCTTGATTAGATGGATGAGTTGGGCCGGCCTTGAGTACCACTGCGTTAGTGGTACCTTTAGCCTTTGAATAATTGGTTGGTGGTTTAGAAGAAGAAGAGGTTTCATTTGACTTGAATGCCAAATTCTTATTTCAGTAATTGGATTTTCTTCTCTTCGATGACGTGAATCTCTAATTTTCGTGCCATAGTAAATGCCTCATCGAATGTTCTAAAATTTTGGACCTGTAAGGTCAGGGAGATATGTCTGGTGCAAGATCATGTGAAGAGCTTGATGAGTTCAATTTATGGCAGTTGAAAGGTAAGTTGATTGATTAGGCTACGCTAGTGAGTGACAAAATCTGCAATAGATTCATCCTTGTATTGACGTGTGGAATATAGATTAGTCATGGTAACTTTCTTGGCAATATTGATAGAAAAATGATCCAAGAAAGCTTGGGCTACCTGATTGAATGAAAATATGGAGTGTTTGGGTAACCCACTATACTAGTCTAATGCAAGTCTAGTGAGGGACATGGGAAAATTTCTCAAAAGTAAGGCATCATCATGAGCAATCAAATAACATCCATGTTTAAATGAGCACAAATGTTTTTGTGGGTCTTCCTTACTATTGAAGTGGTTGAATTTAGGCATTTCCTAATGCATAGGGTATGAACAGATGGGAATGGATGGGTGAATAGGCTCATTGCAAATCTCATCATAAGTGAGAGTGTTGCGGGAGTCGGAAACCGATGCCTCCAGTGTTTACATCTTATCCATCATCAATCTAATTAGGTCATTAGTGGGTTGTGATGATTGGATGCCTCTTATAGCGTGAGGAGGTTGATTTTGGGTGTATAATGGGTGGGGAATTCTAGTGTATGGGGCTGTCATGTAAGGTGGTGGAGAAGAAGGCAATGAAATAGGGGGTACATACCCAAAATGAATAATAGATGAAACAAGCGGTTGTTGGTAGTATGTATATGGGGGAGGAAGGGTCGTGGTAACCCTAGTGGCAATGGGGGCTAAAGATTGTGATATGGAAAGAACTAACAATGAAGGTGGGAACGTAGCTATAGGTATGTGTGAGACATGAGGAACGGATGAGGTTGTGTTTGGGGTAATCGTCGAGGGTATGGTGGATGTAATGGGTGCCACAGAGGTAACAAACGTGGCAGTCATGGGGGGTATGAAACCTAACTATGAAACAACTGGGGATAAGGTGGATGTAGGTAGCACGGAGCTAGATGGGGATGATGCAGAAGTGGGTGTGAGAGTCAGGGGGATAGATACGGGCATGTTGTATATCAATTGACCCGAGGCGTCTCGAGTGGATGAATGGGAGAGGTAAAACTGCAAGGCAACAAGGTTCTAGTCAAGGAGTCATGTGAACTCCTCATCTCCAGTAGCGATATTAGTAGGCTGGATGGGATCCATGGCTGGTGATAAAATAGAAGGTGGTGAAGGACTAGGTGGGAGCGGTTGGAAACTGGCATGGAACACGAGGGTGTTCACTTGTCTTTGGGTCAGTACCATGTGAACTAGTACTGATCAGGTGGGGGTGCTTCTCTATAAATGATACAGAGAACAGCAGGAACATGTGAATAGGGTAATAAAAAAATGGATGATGTAACAAATGGTGGGTGGAATAGGCTAACCAATGCCGGTTAAGGAAAACCAACATCGGTCAGGGGTAACCACTGCCGGTCACTATAGAAAATGGACAGTGAGTAAATAGTGAAGCAAAAGGCAAAATATGACAAGTATGCCAAATCTGGGGATGTGTAAAATGTTAATGGGAAAAGTGACAGTGATAGAGACCATGGAAAGTGGAAGAAAGTGAAGTGAGAATGTCCTTTTGAGTAGGTTAGATAAAGGTCTTGGAACCAACGTCAATCGTGTTTAACCGATGGCAGTCAGAGGTAACCGATGACAAGCGATCGTGTGAGATTGAAACAGTGATGAGAATGAATTAGAATTTGATGTGGAATCAGACCCAGAATTCTAGGAATGATGGTGATATGGCCCAGGCACACTCAGGTGAAGCTGGAATACACCAGCTATGATGAGGAGCGTGCAAGGATGAACAAAAAAGTGATGAATGTGATCTTTCACCTCAAAACACAAACCAAGCAGAAACACTAAGAAAATGTGATCCTAAGAGTGCTCTTTTCTATTATGTTTGTTTAGCTTATGCTATTTAGGGACTGACACATGAATTATGAAATAGAGTTTTTGGTGAGGATGGCTTCCTACAAAGAAGGATATCTAAAGGGTGAGGTTTCAAGTTTGTTATGGTGGGAGCAGCTACGCTCCGAATTATGACTGATAGAGTAAATGAGAGCTGGGTGCCCAATGTGCCGTGATCGTGTGATCACCTACAACTTCTTCTAGGTAAGATGTTGTTTAAGAATGTATGTATTTGAATTTTTGTGTGGTTTGGTAAGACTCAGAGAAAGAGAAAAGGATAGAAGTGCTTTTCTACGATTTGTTTATCAACCATTAGCTAGTAATGACTTCCAAAGATATAGGTTTCCCTCAATTAATGTGAGCTAATGATTTAAATCATAATGCAAATGCACTTGTTTTAAACCCAGATCAAAAGTATGATATTTGATGAAAAAATAGATGAATAGGAAGAGGGATGCTCCTTCACTAAAATGTAGAAAATATGAAGAGATGATTCTTTTTAAGTACACCAAAAGAAAAGTTTCCTTTAGAGCAAATAGAAAGGAGTGGATTACAAGGAAGAAAATTAATGTGTACGCTTTTAGAAGGAAACAAACACAAAAATTTCTCTTAGGAATGAATGAAATGCAAGGAACCCGGATGGGTCCCACTCAAGGCGTGCAAAATGTTTCACCTTTTTCTTAGATTGTTTCTTTGAATTGTTGATGAAACAGATAGGGTAACGGGTGTAGGAGGAATACCTGTTCAAATGTCGGTTGATGGGTTATTGCACGCGTATGACTTCCAAATCCACAACCTGATCGTGAGAGCTTCCTTTTGGCTAGGAGGAACTACTTGTAATGAAAGCAAGACCACTAAAAAGAATTAAACAATATGGGCAAAGTGAACTGCCTAGTGTAAGTTAGATCCGGGAAGTATGATACTTCCTAGATGGATGTCAGTCCACTGTTTTAAACAAATTAATGTTGTAAACAAAGTAAATCCTATTGTTATTTTAAAATGATTTAGGTATCTCACTTAAAAACACAATAAGAAATAGATCTAATCTAACATGCTAAGTTAGAATAAAATCCATGGGTCAAATGGTTGGTTCGGGTCTCGCAGTCCGATAAAGGTCTCGATTAGGTTACAAGTGAGTGAGGGTCAGTAAAATGAGGTGGGTAGGTCTCTGTTTAATTGTTTGGGAAAACATAGAGACCGACGTTGGTCGGGGGTGACCGACCACGGTTAGGTATAATCGCACCCGCCATCGTGTGAAATCTGGAAACGTCACGAGAACGAGGTTTTGGTCTCCTTTGTGATTGCACAAAGGATTTGGTTGGTCGGGACGAGGTATTGGGTTCTTGGAATAGGTTTTTACGAGGTTTTGATGGGTCTATGGAGATACAAAATGTTGGAGATGGTCAATAGGGAACAAAATAAACAATGGATGATAAAATAATGATGAGATGAAATAACCAAGAAAGTATGATGTTGCACTTACTTGGATTTCATTTTTGAACGTCTGTGTGAAGGATGAAGGTGTTGATGATGGGTTTAGAGGTGTAAGGATCACCAACTGAAGAAAATCTTTGCATGGGCTACATGCATGCTTCTCTTTGCTTAGATAGATCCAAACGTGGTTGGGATGGCGTGTAGGAGAAGATGCTCAATCTCCTTCCTTGAATGTGAGTTCTTGTTGGAATTGGCTCTCTCGAAGATGCGTTATATTTTAAGATCTTGTTCTAGCTTGTCAAATTTCTTTCTTATCACTTCTAGGTTCCAAATTCCAACCTTGAGAATATATTTGTTTTGGGGTTAAAAAGGGAGTAACGGCGGCGGCAAATTCGGCTTAATCGGCGATGGTTAGGGGTAACCCACATTGGTCAAGGCAGGATTTTCTAGGTTTACCAAACTTAGGGAGATCCTCCTGATTTCTTCGGATCTTGTGTCATTGTCTCATGGATTAGATTGAGAGTTTCTTGTGAGAATGTGGGAATGTGGTTAGAGGGAGTGTAGGCATTGATTTTTAGGGTTTGGATAAGTCTTAGTTAGTTATGGAAACTTACTAAGAATAGGTCTTAGGTTGAGTTAACTTGGTGAGGTGTCTAGGTGAACTATACGTGTAGATATTATTTAAATAATAAATATGGTGAGAATAATGAATTAATTAAATTAAATTAATACTAGTGAGGTGAAGGGGGCCATGGCTAGGTGAATGTGATGAAGGGTGCTTATTTGTCGAGGACCAAAGGGGACCGTGACCTAATTTTAGTGTCTACACTCCCTTTTGATTTCCATTTCTTTAATCCATCTTCGCTCCTTCCCATTATTCTGTGGGTATTTATATACCCCGAATATGTCGGGATACGACACATATGGCAGACCTCTCTCAAGCCTCGAAGCATATTATGGTCAAACAAGTAGACAACCATCACCCTCACTTTCGGCATGGGTGACAACTACTCAAGTAAATACTTGTCATCACAAACTCCTCCTCAAAGAACTAGCTCTAGTTCTTCATTCCGAATTAAGGAGGTGGATTGACTCACACAAACATAACAACAGAGCCCTCAGGCTCTAACAATATGACATTTACTAGAGAATCCAGTTCATCTCCTCGGGTTTTGTTTAGACCAAAAATTAGTAGGAAGTCAGATCCACTCCCATTCTTGGATGAGGAGTACTTAGCATACTATGCTAGAAGTGAACAACATTTCCAAAACATGTACCCACCTATAGGAAGTTTGCAAACACAAGCCAATACCCTGCTTCAAGAACACACCCCCATTCCTCCACCTATGGAAAATACTCTTGGTGAAGTTTGGCAGAGTAATGATCAATTCATAGCAGGGTACCATACCCCTCTGTAACCTCAAGGTGTACAACAACAACCACCAAGGAAAAACACTGTGTCATCACCAATCGAGGTCATCTCGGCTTTAGTTGAGAGGGTTAGAGTACTAGAACTTGCTCAAGAAAATAAAACTTCACATTCTGCGCAAGCAGGAACTTCCAACCCTCCGCATCATCCCAGCTAGGTTGACCTCCTCATAGGAATAGGCATGTTAGGCATGCCTCCTCAACATTCATATAACTACCCACAACAAACACCAACTAGAACTACGTTTTCAAATGCTGCTCCAGTTGAAAGTATGATACCTCCCGGTTTAGTACCAAACAACCCATATCAGAGCAATGATCCTCCCTACTTAAACATTTATTCAAAATTGCCACAGGGAGACATGTTCTCTTCTCCCAGGATATTCAATCAACCACAAGGGTTTCCTTACACTCCTGCAAATACATAAGCTATGCCATATCAACAACCCATTCCACCTCCACCCCCTCAGTAGGCACCATCAATTGTTGAAACCTATGTGGTAGAGACTTACTCAGAACATTTAAAAGAACCTCCAGATTTCACCATATGAAGCATCATGCTTCCAAGACCTCTTCCTAATTTTCCTAAATTAAAGGGGGAGGGAGTTACAAATGCACATATCAAGGCCTATTCCATGGCCATTCGAGAATTGCTCCCTTGGGATGCGATTATTGCTAAGATATTCCCTAAGACCTTAGAGAGGTATTTCCCTTGATTGGTATTATAGAATACGAAGCCTTGATACACTTGTTCAAACAATTTTGTCAAAACTTATCAAAGCTTTTGACATGAAAAAATTGTTAAGAACAGGATCGAGGAATTCTAACACATTAAAGAAGAGAACAATGAACTTGCTTTACTCATTTCATTTTGTTATCAGCTAATTTTGAATTCACAAAATTACTAAACATGTAAATTTAAAATAAAAATAAAAATTCAAAAGTGTTATCTTGCATGATTGTTCTCCTCCATCGCAATCGTCTTATTCTCAAGGTCATTCTGGCTTTCATTTCATCTATTTTAAATAAGCCCTTCTCCCGCTACACCACAAACCATATTTTAATTATTTTAATTAATATTTACCCTGTTATTTAATAAAATTAATATTTATTAAATTTTAGGGTTTTGATTAATAAATATTAATTTTAATATTGGATGGAAGTTGTTCAACAAACTTGTGTTTCGCTCGGAATGTTTACATCTTCTGGGAATAGAGTTGCTCTATCCTTTCATTCCTTTTAGAAACAGATGAGGTTAGGGTTAGGAGGAATACCTGTTGAATGTCGAGATGGTGTGCGCGTACCGTAGAGAAAGATCAGGCTGACTGCGAAGAACTCCTTTTTGTCTTGGAAGGACTACCTGCAAATAAGAACACAAGACCACAAGATTTTGATTAAACAATAAATGAGGAAACTACCTTGGGCCCAGGAAATATAAAACTTCCTTTCGAAGGTGGTCAGTTCCCCTGCTAATATGAATTAACACAAAAGACTGCAAAATATCAATTAAATTGTCTCGTTGAACTGGGTAGGGGAAAGGCTGGTTTTCTGGTTTTGATCAGAGGAACCGATGCCGGTTACTGATAACCGATACCGGTGGGTTCTAGGATCTTCTTGGTAGCTATGGTGTTTGTAATGGCTGGTTTATGGATGATATTAGGAAATGGGATGATTAGAAGCAAAAGAATGACAGTTAGATGCAATGGCACGTTGGGTAGTGGATTCAGAAACGGATTTAGGAGGACTGAGATTCAAGAAGCATAAGAAATGTTATAACAGAGGACATGCAAGATGTGACTTACTGGTTTTGACCAAGATGCAAGTTGATCTCCTTGGTTGTAAACACTTCTGGTTTCTTTACTCGTCTCTGCTCTGTCAAGTGAAGATCTGGACTCTGTTCCTCGCTCGCAATGCTCTCTGTTGATCCGAAATCCTTTGACTGATCTCCAAAATGAAATTCCGATCCATTGTTTTGGTTTGGGGAGCCCATTTACAGGGAACCGATGGCTGTTGCGTAACCGACGGCGGTCGAGTAGGAACCGGCATCGGTAAGGAAAAAGTAGGCTATTTTTAGTAAAATAGCCCACCTTCCCTACTTTTCTCCCGAGAGATCAGTTGCGGGCTTGGTCAAGTGGCTAGAAGGTCGGCTTTGGGTGCGAGTAAGGAGGCATTAGTTATGGATGTGAGTCTAGACCAAGTCACGGGTCTTAATTAGGTTAGTTTAGGGTTAGGGCTAGGTCATGATGAGGTGGCAAAGTGAGGTGGCGGGTAAGGTGATGTGGATTTATCAATTATAAGGTAATTAATAAATAATTGTGTAAGGTTTAGGTAATGAGGTTAGGTTGCGAAATGGGATGCGGGTCACAAGGGGTCGTAAGACACGAATTTGGTGTCTACATTAGCCCCTTATTGTCGTGTAGCTTGTTCTGTAAAGCTGCGCGGACAATAATATGAAGTGGTTTCTCATGTTAAAGATGTAGGTAATCCCCCTCAAATCTATCGCAGATTGAGTGAACGGGAAATCAGGGATAGGGTTGATAAAGGGTATATGTTGTAGAGAGGATGGTAAGGTGGTGGGGTAGGTCAAGGAAGCCAGACGCATGTTGAAATGCAATAGTACGATGAGGGTACATGATTTGACAAGCAAACCAACAATGTGTAGGCAAAGGTCGATAGTTTATCCAAACAAGGGTGATATAATCCTGGTATCCAAGGCATAGTTAGTAGCTCGGGGTATATAACGGTGAGGTACAGAACGTTTAGGCATGTTGGCGTACAAATGGTTGGTTTGGTTGAGATAAACGTCACGGTCTAGGTCTAGGCAAAGTTGGTCGACAGATCAAGTCAAGGACCCTAATCATGCTAAAACACGAACAGGTGAGCTCGATTGCACAAAAGGTACATGATGGATGGATAAAATAAAACGTTGATTGTGGGTATGGTATTGAAGTGATGCGGTCGTGGGTCGGGCCAAGTTGTTGGGGCGAGGCCTTGGGTCGGGCCAAATGGTTGGGCGGTGGCCCGGGGTCAGGTCATAAGGGTAGAGTGAGGCCTTGGGTCGGGCCGGATAGGTAGGTTGAGGCCTTGGGTCGGGCCTAATGGTTAGGGCGAGGCCTTGGGTCGGGCCTAATGGGTAGGGCGAGGCCTTGGGTCGGGCCTAATGGGTAGGGCGAGGCCTTGGGTCGGGCCGAATGGGTAGGTTGAGGCCTTGGGTCGGGCCAATTGGTAGGTTGAGGCCTTGGGTCGGGCCGATTGGTAGGTTGAGGCCTTGGGTCGGGCCAATTGGTAGGTTGAGGCCTTAGGTCAGGCCGAATAGGTAGGGCGAGGCCTTGGGTCGGGCCAAATAGGTAGGCGAGGCCTTGGGTCGGGCCAATTGGTAGGTTGAGGCCTTAGGTCGGGCCGAATGGTAGGTTGAGGCCTTAGGTCAGGCTGGACAAGTGAACAAATGTTGTGCAGCAAAGGTGGATAGAGGCGATATTGGTGAAAAAGAGGCAAGGAGTAAATAAGGGCAAAGAATGGGGTGAAAGTTGGGTTATGAACCGATGTCGATTCTGCATGACCGATATCGGTTAAGGACCGATACCGGTTCCTTAGGGCAAAATGAAACCGATATCGGTGAAAGGCGAAAAACCTATAAAAAGAAAAATACGGCTTGTCATTGTCACTTTTGTTATTTGCAATCCAAATCGACTTGTCTCGCGTGGAGACTTGGATTGAGCGATGGGTCAGCAGAACAAGAGGCTAGATCCCGGCGTGACGGGTGATATTGAGTGTTACTGAGCGAGTATGGGAGAGGGTGACGGTTGCGGACATTTGTTGGAGGCCATACGGAAACTATATGGTAACAGAGAACATAGCTGAAAAGTTGAGGGTGTAGAGCATTGAGGTGGATCGCGGAGGCACAGCCGGGTGAGTATGAGAGGATTCCTATAGATCGCGTGCGGCGACAATTCAGATTTGTGCGAGATATACCCCGGCTTATAGATCATATATGAGGATCGACGCGAGGCAAAGCATTCTCACCTCCCGGCCAACACCTCGAGAAGGACTCGAAGAGGTAGCAACCCGATCGGAGGTAATGGATGCGGGAGCAGCAGAGGCCTATAGATTATGGTGGGTAGCGAAGCTGCGAGGTGTACGTGAGCACCACGACATAGCGGTGATTACAGCGAGAGAGGATCGTCTCTGCAGCGTTTGGTTGGTGACTCCAAACACAGTGAATGAGACAAGAGGATTGTTAGTGGTGGCGGAGTTACGGGTGGAGAGACTAGAGGCTGGAGTCCTCCATGCGAGAGGCGTATTCATATGTTACAGGAGAGATTGGCATATCGGTGGGCGGTACCAATAGCCGTGGTACCTTTGAGGATAGAGAGGCCTGGCGAGAGGGTCGGCGATCACGATCATCACCTAGTTCGAGGATGAGGCGTGAGAGTCCGAGTAAATGTTAGCAAGGTATAAGAATAAATAAGAGTACCGACCTACGTGTCGATGATAGAGAAGATGTATTTTTTAACATCTAAATAAAAGCGAGATATGTATGTGGATTTGAGTTATAATAATAAGAATGTTTTCGTTTTGACTTTCGGTGTTTTGAAAAAGGATAAAGAGGAATGTGATTAAATAGAAATACACAAAAATATTTATATTTACCACACATGATAGGTTATGGTAGGGGATGGTCGAGCTAACCTTGGGAGACCCCATGTCTCCAAAGTGCTGCCTACATAGCCCATTGCACAAAGCAAGGAGGGGCCTCAGACCGATGTAGTTCTCCCTTAGGATCAGGGAGAGGCGAATTCAGGCAATTTGGTACGGTTTAGGCAATTGGTTGGTTGGTAAAAATATTAAGATTAGTAAAGGTAAGGTGGATGGTGTTGGTAATGAATTGGTGATGTTGTAAAAGGTATAAGGGAAGCGAAAGTTAGCCTACCCAAGTAGAAGGGAATCATGTCCTGATTAAGATCAACACACAATCCTAGATGCGAGGCAAAGCGGAAAGAGTGCTCCGTAGATGAAGAGAGCTAAACAAACCACACCACGTAGAACGAGCTTGGAGCCCTAGGTACCGTGCATAGACGAGAAGTCAATAGGTGAAAAGAGTTGTGTGATCACAATATATCGGGTGTACGTTACGTCCCTTGAGTTTGAAACAGATGGTGAGGTGAGGTGGATGATATAGCTGAGGTACGGAGAACTCATTACAAAGTGAGTGTTCTGACAAAAGAGAACCTACCCTAAATAGACAAGTCCATGACTCAAAAGTTCTTCTGAATGAGGCTTTTATTTTATTGAATATAGACTGATCGATGCGGGAAGTCTACGGGGATATTGATTGTTTTATTCTTGAGGTCTTCACGAAGCTGATCAATGCGAAGCTTCGATAAAGGCGATCGTGTATAGCTGTCCTTGAGGGAGTCTATTTATAGTAGTGAGATATGATTTTGATGCACAGCCCTGTCCTTGAGAGCGATCTATATATAATAGCAGCAATAGTTTGGCATATAGCTGTCCTTCGAGGAGCGATCTATATTTAATTTAGATGACTAGATGTTCTTTTGGCGTGAAGCATCTAGGTTAGTAGGAAGTTTGAATCAAGAAAATCCCATAAGAATACGGCTATTTTAATACTTTGAAGTCATGGACTAGACTAAAAAGGGGAAGGCATCATCAAGGAGGTGAGAATCAAACTATGTGAGCTTGATTGTTATTATGAGGTATAGGAAACAGAGTGTATGTAGTGGTAAGTGAGCTCAAGGGACGAGCGGTAGGTAGATAAGAAGTGATATAACACTAATTTCAACAGTAGAATGGTCGAAGATGCAAGGCATTAAGGGGTTCAGGCTCAGGTTTACCATTAAGCGAAGCTAAACGATAAGTGCCTGATCCATAGGTGTGAGTGATTATATAAGGCCCAATCCAATTGGGAGCAAATTTTCCACGTTTGCTCTTTTCTAGTTTGGTTACATGTTGATTCTCTTTGAGGACAAGATCACCAACCTTAAAGGTATGCTCATGAAGTCGCTTATCATAAGCACGTTTAATGCGTTTTTGATAGATTTGAAGGTGATCAAGAGCTGTAAGACGGCGTTCGTCAAGAAGCTCCAATTGGGCTAACCGCTCTTGGCGGAAATCATCGTTGGTGAGAATATCCTGAAGAGATATTCTAAGGGAGGGTATTTGTATTTCGAGAGGCAAAATAGCCTCGATGTACCGTATACTAAAAAGAAAAAGGTGTGGCATTAGTAGAGGTACGAATGCTAGTACGATAAGCCCAAAGGGCAAAGGGAATGTGATCGTGCCAATTTCTTCCGGATTCATTGACAACTTTCATGAGGATTTTGGTTAGTGTTTTATTAGAGGACTCGGCTTGCCCATTGGCTTGTGGATAGTAGGGTGATGAGAAGCTAAGTTTGATACCAAAGTTGTCGCAAAGGTCTTGTAACAACTTGTTTTTAAAAGATTTACCATTATCTGTTATTAGGCGATGAGGAATACCAAAACGACAGATAATGTGATGGTTAATGAATTCGACAATTTTTTCTTTTTTGATTGAAATGAGTGGAATAGCCTCCACCCATTTTGTGTAATATTCGGTATTGTGATTATCCAACGGTGACGTTGTGAAGAAGGTCGGGTGAATCTCACCAATAAGGTCTAAACCCCATTGTGAGAAGGGCCAAAGATCTCGGCGACACTGGAAGCGGGTGGCTAGGAGTATGTTGAAGGTTGGCATGTTCTTTGACACACAACGCTTAACATATTCAGTAGCGATCGATATTGAGAGTAGGCCAATAATAACCAAGGCGAAGGATTCGTTTGGCCGCGGCAAGGCCGCTAAAATGTCCACCACAAATACCGTCATGGACTGTTGGATGGTATGAGTGGCCTCGCGCCTTGATTAGGCGAAGGAGGATGCCATCAAAGCCACGTTTATAGAGGAGTCCCCCCATGACAACATAACACGAAAAACTTTTAAGAAAAGCACGTTTGCCGTTACTAGTAAGGTCAGGTGGGAGGACAGAGATTGTAAGGTAGTCGTGAAATTGGTGGTACCAGGTATCCTGTGAATTAGTAGACACAGTATTTATCATACAAACTACCGGGGTTGAATAGGATGGGGCAAAAAGTTGTTGGACCATGACGAATAATTCAGAGTCAGTTGGCGCGGCGGGAATTTGCGAGGCTAAGCAAGCCATAGTATCCGCAAATTTGTTAGTGGAGCGGGGAATGGTTTGTATAGAATAGTGGGTAAATAAGGCTAGAAGTGAATCCACGTAGTGTTTGTATTTTTGAAGTTCCTCGTTTTTGCATTGGTAGATGCCCATAACTTGATTGACTACCAATTGAGAGTCGCAAAAATGTTGATAGATTTGATGCCTAAGTGTAACGTAACTTGGAGACCAGAACAAGGGCCTCGTATTCCATTTGTATTATTAGTGCAAGGAAATCAAGCCGGAATGAAAGAGGCATAGGCTCAGCGTCGAGAGGAATAAGAACAACGCCGACTCCTCTGCGCGGCTGGCATTTAGATCCATCGAAGAAGAGGTCATTGGAGTACGACTCCTCCGTGAGGAAAGAGTAGCGATGAGTTCGTCGGGAAATGTGAAATTGGTAAATTGTTCCCCAGGTAAAGGAGCTTCGCAAGTTGGTCTGCGATGGTTTGTCCTTTGATTGATTTCTGGTGGACAAACTCAAGGTCGAGGTCGGCGAGAAGCATGAGCCATCTGGCAATGCGTTGGTTCAGATGAGGTTTGGCATACATGTAATGGATGGGGTCTGTATTGGTGATGACGAAAGTCTTGTGATTTAGAAGGTAGTGTCGGAGTTTGGTGGCCACGAATGATAGGGCTAGGCATAACTTTTCTATATGTGTGTACCTAGTCTCATAGTCCACCAAAGTACGACTTATATAATAAACGGCTTGTTCGCGATTCTCAGAGTCACGATGTGCAAGCATGGCTCCTACAGCGTGGTCGGTGGCGGAAAGGTAAAGGTAGAAAGGGCGGTCGTCTTGGGGTGGGATAAGCACGGGTGGCTGCAAGAGATAGGATTTGAGAGCTTCGAAGGCTTGGTGACATTCTTCGCTCCATTGGAATGCAATATCCTTTTTAAGGAGGTGATGGAAAGGTTGACACCGATCCGAGAGTTGGGAGATGAAACGTCGGATAGATTGAAGCTTACCTTGTAAACTACGCAATTGTTTGAGATTTTGGGTGGGGGCATTTCTAGGATAGCTTTGACTTTAGATGGATCGACCTCAATGCCACGCAAAGAGACGATAAAGCCAAGAAGTTTTCCCGAAAGAACACCAAAGACACATTTCTTTGGTTGAAGGCGGACAAAATATTGTAACAAGCGATCAAAAATAATGGTTAAAACATCGAGATGTTCACTACGATGTTTAGACTTGCCGAGAAGATCGTCGACATAGTCTTCAAGGATAGTGTGCATAATGTCATGAAAAATGTAGGTCATAGCCCATTGATAGGTAGCACCAAAGCATTCTTAAGGCCAAATGGCATGACACGATAATGAAGGTTCCCGAGGAGTTATGAAGGCGATTTTGTGTTGATCGGCGAGGCAACCAAAATTTGGTTGTATCTGAAAAGCCATCCATGAGAGAGCATCTCATGACCTGCAATTAGATCAACAAGTTGGTCAATGCTAGGTAAGGGAAGTCATCCTTAGGGCAAGCGAGGTTAAGATCCCAAAATGCGTGCATATCAAAGTCCCCCTGTCGCTTTAGTAGCGAGTGCGATGTTAGAAATCCATTGAGGATAGTCGATAGGCGGGATGAAGGAAAGCAGAAAGGAGTCGTTGGAGCTCCTCTTTGACCAAGAGAGCAATGCGTGGATGCATTTTCTCAATTTACTGTTTGATTGGTTTGGAATCGGGGTTTAGGGTAATGTTATGGGACGGCGATGGTAGGATCAATTCTGGCATGTAAGCGTAAGACCATGCAAAAGCTTGGTTGCGAAGCACGGAGAAAGGTAGTAAAGGCGGCTTGTTCTGATGTGTTAAGGGATTGTCCAATCTTCACAATGTGAGGATCCTCCTCCGTGTGGATATTGATTTCTATGGTAGATTCGTTCAGCATGGTTTGGGTTTCAGATGGTAAGGCTCGTTGAATATAAGAATCATCCGCGCCAAGGTAAGTGAGGATGGAGTCGTCATCCTGGCATTCAACAACATTAATCAAAGGTGAATCCTCTTCGATCATATCGGATACGAGAAGGGAAGAGAAGATGGGTCCTCATTACGCGTTGATAAGTGAGAGGACCTATGAAGATAGCATTATAAAAAAAAAGTTAGGAGGGATGGATTCGAGTGGTCTATAGATTCTGCGGGTGATGATGGCAAAGTGGGTGATGATGGTTTGGTAGGGGCGCGTCTTCTTCTTCCGGGATACGGTGACGGGGAGGTGTCTCTGTGTAGGTGTTTCGGGAAAACCGAGACCACTGCGATCATTGTGTTTATGGGTAGTCACGGGAATGAGTGTATGTCGGCCTTGTTCGTAAAGGCCAAAACCAAAGCCTTTCCACGCACAATGAGTCAAGAAGGTGAGGTGAAAGCGACGATTTGTCAAGTATTGAAAATCGGATTGGAAAGGAACCACACCAAGAGGAGGTTCGGGGGTAATGGAGGATGCGTCAACACCCCCATACGTTAGGTTAGTGCGGATGGGGTGGTCGTAAGAGATTATCTCCCCCCACGCGGCAGTCGTAGGTGGGATGTGCATGTAATTGTCCGTACTCTGCGGGGTAGGGAAAGAACTAACGTTATATAGGCGGTACTCCCAGCGTAAGGCGCGAAAAACATCTACTAAGGGTCGGAGGTTGGAATGTTAGCTGCGGGAAGGAAGTGGTTTTGCGATGGTGGTTTCATCGGTTGAAGGCGTAGGCGCGGTTGAGGTGGATGGTTGAAGTACATTTGAGGAGGATGGTTGGGTTGAATGTATGGGTGTCTTGATTGGTATAAGCACATCGTTAGGGCGGTATAACATATTGCAGGTTTTAAAGGGGAGGGTCAGCTTTTACGGTGTAGGACTTCCCTCGTACTCAAATTTTATGCATCTATGTAATGTTGAGGAACACATCCCATGGCTCGGATCTAAGGGCGACCCAAAGCAATATATTATATTGGAACTCTCCCTCAAGACATAGAAGAGTTCGGGTAAAGTACGTGGTCCTACCCGAATGTTGAGGATCACGGTGCCTAAGGTAGAAGTAATAAGCGTCATTGAATGATCGCATGACATGATGGGGTTGGCACACATGCAACTAGAAGGGATATTCATTTGTTGGAAGGATTTTGAAGAGATGATGTTTAGGCTAGCGCCCCGTCAATCATAACCCGGCGTACTCAAATGTCCGGATGTAGCGGAGATGAAAAGGGCGAGTCGGGGTCTTCTATGCCAAAGTTGATAATTTCATCTTGAGAAACTAACTACGGTGGCTTGTTGTGCAGAGGCGAAGTGGTGGGGAGATGGATTGTTTGGTGAGAGAAGCAACGTGATTGGGTGTTAGAATGGAGGTGTGAGGCGGGGTTTCATTAGGTAAAACCTCTATCCCTTGAAGGATCTCAACGAGAGCTTGTCGATGAGATTGAAAGTCGAATGAGATCATACGGTGTGTCATTTTACGGGCGATTGGTGAAGTTTGTTTAATCATATTTCGGTGGCAATGCCATTAGAGGCAGGATAGGCGGGTCGCGAATGACCACTTTAGGTGGTGGTGCAATCGGGATGTTTGACGGAGAAAGAGATGCCGCAGTGTGTTTTCTTTTGCTTTCCCATTGTTTTTACGCCTCGAGTAGCAGCAATAATCATATTAATCTCGTAGACTGAGATGAGGAAGATGGTTAGGATAACTCATGGTCTTTAAGAGGTGGGTTGTAATAATAATGAGATCTTGGTGAGGCGGGACAGATGGTATAGGAGAGGAATGGAAACTAAAGGTATCTCCCTTCGTAAGTTGTCTTTCTTAATCTTTCTATCCGGGAGAGGTATTTGACGAAGGATGGTTTTTAGAGCTTTGCATCCCTCCACATCATGTCTGGTGTGCGGTGATAAGCGCAGATTTTATACTCATCGTAACCCATAGGTCGGGGCTTAGACGGGTCATAAGGTCTAAGTGGAGGTAGGGAAATGGTCGCATTCTCCACCAACATAGCAAGGATTTTGGCATAAGATCCTTTGAGTGGGTCAAAATCGGAAGAGGATGAGGGTATTGGTTGTGTGGGTTTTGGTAATGTTTGGGCGTGGTTGGTTCGCACGGGTGGTGGTTTAGCCGAGGGTGTTGATACGTGGTTTTTACTAAACGTGATTTCTTTGGCGCGAAGCTATGTGGGATGATGAGGCGCGAGATGATGTGGTATCGAAAAACAACCACGAGGAAATAGAAGTGGCTGAAAACAAATCTTTTGATGATGGAATTTGTTTAGGGTTGATAGGTGGGCGGAGATACGCGGAGTAGCGGTGTTGCTTATACCTGGAATTTCTGTATAGGTGCGGAAGGCGTAGGTTGTTTTGAAGAAAATGCGGGAGGTATGATATATTGATGTAAGGTAGAGGATGGGATCCCAATATGGAAGGTAGGTATATGCGATGATGGTTTTGATTGTGATAGGGAGCGCAGATTGAGTTTGTCTCCTAGGTGGCGGAGCGGATTTATTTTGGATAGATTGAGTCGCTTAGGTGGGTGCGTTAGGCCGGGCATTGGTGAGGTCCCAAGCGTAGGGGAAGATCTGGTCAAGTTGATAGAAGTGGATGGGGCATTTGGTAGAGGTGAGGGGGTGAAGGTGAGAACAGGGGCATTTTAAAACACTGTAAGCACTTCGGGTATATGGTGGAGACATCGGGATCAGTCATTTGCATTTGAGTAGAAAAAGGGGTACTCAAGCGTTCCCATAGGGAACTGTCATCTTCTGCGGAATGCAGTCTCAGTGTGATTTGTAATTTTTATACGGAAGAAAGGTGGGTTGTAATTCCAGTCCATTGCGGGTGTGACACGAGGAGGTAGATGAGGCCTTTGTATCAATAGATGTTAAGAGGTCAACCGGTCGTTGAAAAGATTTAGGCGATGAGGGACTAATAGGTAGGAGGGTGTGTTTAAGGGGATCTATCACGTTTAAAGAATGTGGTGATGTTAGTGTAAGAGATTTCTCGTCTAAGGATGTCAAAAGGAGTGGCGAGCCTTCCTCTTGTGTAGCAAGAAGCGATAGAAGGGGACGTTTGGGAAATAGATAAATTAGATAGCATCCACTCACGATCTTGTAGGGATGTGGTGTAAGAAGATTCGTCGATGAGAAGAGAAGTCAGGCGAGTTAACTCTTCTATGAGTAAAGGAATGATTTCACTTTGGCTTGATGGTGGTGAAGGAGGTTCAAACTCTGTGTTGGTGGAGAAGGCTTGATTTAAAAAATTTCAATAGAGGCTTTTGGTGAGAATCGAAGACCGCATGGATCTCATGAACACTCTCCTCGGCTAAGATATCTTGGTTCATTCGTTTGTTGGACGAGTGATTCGGGAATGGCTTGTTGAAAATTTTCAGATTTCGGTTAGCGAGGCGTTAGGATTATCGAGGTTATATCCCTGCGTCAACCATTTCTGCACTATGTTTTTCAACATCTTGCGTTTTCATGACTATGTCCTTTTACGCGGTGAAAGTTACAAAAGTCATTTTCTTTGTACCAGGAAGGTATTGCGTGGGTGGAGTCAAACCCAGTGAGTGAGGTTTAAGAGGGGCAAGGTGATAGCCCGGCTTTGAGCAATTTCTCAGGATGACGCCATAAGTTTCTCCCAAGGAGTGTAATTGGTGGGCTCGGCTTTGTACTTATAAGTGGTTTTCGGCGGAGTATTGGACGGTGTTTGAGATTTGACCATTACCGCGTAGATAGCTCCTTTTGATTTAGAAGAAGTGGACGCGTGAGGAGTGGTGGTGTTTGGCTTGTTGGTAGAATCGGGAGTTCGGAAGTGGGGTTTTGTTACGCAACCGCAATTTCTCTTCTTCTAAGGCTCGAATTTCAAGTTTCAAGAAGCCATGGTAAAGGCCTCGTCGAATGTGCGAGAAAGTTTGAATTTGGAGGGTAGGGGAGATGTGCTTAGACAGCCCGCGTAAATAGTTCGATGAGTTCGGTTTGAGGCAAGGCATACGTAAGTTGGTTAATAAGGCCCGCCATCATCCAACGAAATCTGCGATAGATTCGTCTTCAAATTGTCGGATGGCATAGAAGTCGATGATAGATACTTTCTTGGCAATGTTAATGGAGAAATGATCCAAGAAAGATTGGGCTAGTTGGTTAAAAGAGAAGATCGAGTCTTTGGGTTAAAAAGCACTGTACCACTCAAGCGGGTCCGATAAGGACATGGGAAGGTGCAGAGTAACAAGGCGTCATCATGGGCAATCAAATAACAAGTATGTCTAAATGATCGCGAAGTGTTGTTGAGGATCCTCTTTCTTGTTAAAAGAGTAAACTTTGGCAACTCCCATTGAGGAGGATATGAATGAAGGGGAGAAGGGTGAATGGGCTCCCGACAAACTTGCTCGTATGTCAAGCGCTACGACTTCTGAAAGCGGAAGCCTCCGGGTTTTGCATTTTGTCCATCATTTGTTTGATGAAATCTGTGGTTGGATGAGATGATGGTGCCATAGAATAGGGATGTCCCATATAAGGTGTTGAGGTTACTGGATACGTGTATGGGAATGAAAAGGTAGGCGGAGCTTGAGAAGGAAAGCTCGTGTGAATAGGTGGCAGAGAGTAAGTCATGAATAAAGTGGTCTAAAAGAGAGATGAGATAGGGGCAGTTGGTGGTAACGATACGTGGGGTCCAAGATTAACCAAAGGAAAGCTAATCGGGGTCGTATGAACCTCTGAAGCCGTCGGATTGGGAGACGGGGCTAGAGATGCAGGAAGTAAGGCAGTGTTATCAGGAGGAGTGGGAGCTAAATGAGCAGCTATTCTAATAGGCATGCAATAAGGAGGTGACCATCGGGCGTACGGTCGGGGCATGAGACAAATAGTATTATGACAAGCTGGGATTAACATCCAGAAATTTGGCAAAGTCCTTGTCTCCTACGAGGAATTTGGGGATCTCACTTTGGTGTCCGTAGGGTTCCTATAGAATGTGAAGGGGTGATTCAGGAAAAGACACAGAAGCGAGGCATGTGAAACCATGGCGGCGGATTGCTTCCAGTGATGACAACCATGGACAAGAACACACAGAAAGTTTCAATCTATCAAGAACAAAAACAACCTCGAGAATGATGAATTTGGCAAGTTCTTTGGTTTGTCGGGGCTGATGAAGGCGATCGCGATATCGGTTTAGTAACCGGTGTCGGTCACAGAAAAGCGCGTCGGTCCCTTAACCGATGCCGGTGTCAAAAGTCTAGGATAAGAAGATATAAAAGGCTGCTAATTTGATTTTTAGCAACGTTGAGTATATTTATCAACTTATTGATCACAGAAGACAAAGTATGACAGAGAAAACAGAATTTGAAAACAAGCAAGATGCACACGCAAATCCAGAGACTAATCCTAGGGTTAATTTTAGTTATCGTGGGCTTATGCCTTTAGACGTAAGATGATGTCAGAATCCTAAACAACAAGACCTAGGGGAAATGTCAAGTTTGTTTTGGCTTATAAGGTTACCTCAATCGGGCGGAGGAATACCGCGGAAAAGGGGGGATGTTTGAGCTGTTGTGTTAATTGTGAAGTGATTCGGTATGTGTTGTGCAGTGAAACTAAGGTTAATTTCCTGTCAATACCGTGGATATCACCCCCACGTGTACGACCTGTTACTTAATCTATGTTCACTAGAATTGAAGAACAACAAGCAGGAATGCAATGCATGTGTTTTAAACCCAAATCGAAAATTATATTCGATGAAGCAAGAGAGATGACTTTCACTAATGCGAAACTAGGAAAGCAAGACAAATTCTTTACAAAATATATAACAAAAGCAGCAACAGCAAATATGCTTCCTAAAATGAAAATAAGCAAGAGAAAGAAACCCAAAATGGTCCCATAAGTGTCGTGCCAAAATGTTTCGCTCGGAATGTTTGGCTGCCACGGGAATAGAGTTGCTCTATCCTTTCATTCCTTTTAGAAACAGATGAGGTTAGGGTTAGGAGGAATACCTGTTGAATGTCGAGATGGTGTGCGCGTACCGTAGAGAAAGATCAGGTTGACTGCGAAGAACTCCTTTTTGTCTTGGAAGGACTACCTGCAAATAAGAACACAAGACCACAAGATTTTGATTAAACAATAAATGAGGAAGCGCTGCTTGGGCCAGGAAATATAAAACTTCCTTTCGAAGGTGGTCGGTTCCCCTGCTAATATGAATTAACACAAAAGACTGCAAAATATCAATTAAATTGTCTCGTTGAACTGGGTAGGGGAAAGGCTGGTTTTCTGGTTTTGATCAGAGGAACCGATGCGATTCGATAACCGATCACCGGTGGGTTCTAGGATCTTCTTGGTAGCTATGGTGTTTGTAATGGCTGGTTTATGGATGATATTAGGAAATGGGATGATTAGAAGCAAAAGAATGATAGTTAGATGCAATGGCACATTGGATAGTGGATTCAGAAACGGATTTAGGAGGACCGAGATTCAAGAAGCATAAGAAATGTTATAACGATGTTACTTTCTCCTAAGCATTCAAGTGTTGATATGTGATTTCTAGTAAATGGATTGTGTACCTCGATTCGGAAATCATGCTTGATATGTATTAAATTTCTTGCAGATTGCAGATCTTGACTGAGTCAAAATATTAATAGACTCTTTTATTTATTTCATCTTGTGGTGAATATTAATCGATCACGGAATGAAATTATACGGTATTCATCAATAATATCTAGACTTGGACCAGAGGAATTGATCCAAGTAATGCTTTAATTTTGTGAAGTGATAAAATTATATCCCGAACCTTGAACAGGTTGCAAGGTATGGAAGCATTTGGTAAGCTGGTCAGGAGTATGACTCAGGCTGATTTTGAGAAATGAAACGGTTCCCGATATCTGGTATATCTGGAAGGTCTCGATTAAAGACAGGTAATAATTCATTGACATACTGATTACTGTAATAAGAAGCAGGAGTGGCTCTGTTCAGAAAGTATGATGCGAGTCTCTCAGGAGTTTTCAGGAGAAGGACCAAACTGAATTACTAAGGGTTAGTAACCTAAAACAATAACCTAACCTAGGGGTTAGATTATTGTTAGTCTAACCTAGACCTAGGCTATGTGTTATGATCCTAAAATAATAACTAAGTGCAAAATGGTTAGCATGGTTCTTACCCTAAAACTCTAACCTAAGATACTAACCTAGCTAACTAAGAGTTTATGGGAAGGGGCCTTTGAAGGGTGGCGAACCATGGGCGCTATTCTCTATGGCAATAAATGGGAAGGATAAGGATGAGGGACAGGCAGATGGCGGAGGCTTAGGCGGCGGCTAACCTTGCGAGACTTAGCAATTACTAAGTTTTGAAATGAACTTGAGATTTTGATGGTATCGCCAATTTTGGCGGTCGGTGGGAGTAGAGATTAGGCGGGAAAATTGGTTTAATGGCATTTATTGTTTAGGGAGTCGAGCCGGAGCTCGCGAAAGCGGCATGCAAGCGAGAAGTTGGAAGGTTTGTTTGGTGTATCGCGATTTTCGGTCTACTCTCTCTCTCTCTGCTAGTTTCTTGGTTCTTCGCTTTTGATTCTCTTTGAGTTGCATGGCGAGAATGAATTTCTCGGCTCTTTTCTCTGCCATGGAGGATATATTGTAAGCGGGACAGCGAAATTTTGTTGGTATTTGTATTTGGGAAAAGAAAAGGAAGTTTGAGCTCTTCTGTTGTCTTCTTCGGAAATTCGATCAAAATACAGGCATGTTAGGCCCTATCCTTTAAATATTTTGCTGTCTTTCAAATGTCTTCATTAAAACAACTCTGTTCATTTGTTTGTGAAGATTAGATAAATTTTCTATGAAGATTTAGTTGATTTTGGCTCTGTATCTCTTCTGGTTCGATTTTTGGCAATTTCCGCTTGTTGGGTGTTTGTTGAAATCGAACTTCAACTCTGTTTGTTGTGTATACCTTCTGGTTTAAATATGAGAGATTTATATTTATAAAGGTTTGAATGCTCGGCTTTGTTTGGCGAGAGCCCGTCGAATATACTTGTGAAGGTATAGATCAGCATTTTCTTTGTCGACTTTTGATCGTCAATCTTTGTTGTGAGCAGTAGGGAATAATCTTAGTGTACCATTTGATTGTTACGTGCTTTTGAAGATTTTGAAGCTCTGTCATGGTTTTGTTAACAGCGACTAATGATACTTTGTGGGTTTCATTGTTTTCTAATTTCTGGCTTGGAATAGGCAACTGTTGAGTTACCGTAGTCTTTAACGACTCAGTGGATTTCATGATTGAATCGTTTACAGTAATCTATTGTTGTGAATGTAGATTCATCTTGAGTTTTGTTATTATATTGTCGTGGAAGCCTTGTGGAAAAGACGAGGTTTTGTAGGCTCTTTATTATTGTAGTAAATACTGAGTATTGACTTTTTGTGGATGTATTGCCTTTCCTTGCGAAAATTGTTCGAAGGTTTCGAAGCAGCTCAGTTTATTTCATTGTTTTGGAATGAGTATATTGATTTGCTTATACTTGTTTCATTCGGAATGTTTGTCTTGAATGGCATGGAAGGATTTATCAATTAATTCTATTTTTATCTTGTTGTTGGGTTTGTGATTATGGCGCAAATCCGTTATCGATATGTAGTGTGAATTAGTGGATTTATTAGGATTGAATTCGAGCATTTGTGAGGAGGCGTTTCAATGTTCTATTTCTATTTTAGTCCTTTATTCGAGTTAAAATGTGTATATACGGTTGTTAAGTGTTGATCCGGTGACTTGAAGAAAAATCTGTCTTGAAGACCTCTGTATTTTCTTGGAGTACTTTGTGTTGCATGTTGCTTTGGTGAGTACAGATTCCTTAGGTGATCAACTACATATTCAACTTTTTATTTGTGCTAAATTATTGGCGAGTACGGTCGGGTTTCTTGGTTGAAATAAGAGCTTGATTGTTTATGTCGATTTTTATATCGTCATTGATATGCCATTTTCGTGTTCAGCCTGTTTGGGTGAGTTGCACTAGGGATTTGCATGCACCAAGGTAGGGATCGATTGATGGTGTTCCTTTCCGTTTGTTCAGCCCGATAGACTGAGAAAGTATAAGTATGCTAAGTTCCTTTCTGTTTGTTCAGTTCGATTGACTGAACATGAATTGGAATCAATGTGTGGTCATCATAGCATAGTTTCTCGGAAACCTTAAAAGGCTTAATGTTATAGAGTTGTTGATTACAGCAATACGCTTGAAGCTCTTGCTTTCGAACTTGGTTCGAAAGCCTTACTTATGTTTAGGAGAAACTAGTTTTGGACATCGGTGATTTATGGATAGTTGATGTGTTAGTTCTTGTACAAGAGATTTCTTTGAGTTTCTATTTTCGTGATTTAGAGCAGTGATCTTGATTTCGGCTTTGTCTAACTTGTTCATTTATATCTTGGTTATTTGTTCTCATAAGTGAAGCGATACAGGTGATGAACTTATGTAAAAAGGGAAGTAAGAATGGATTGATTCTTTCTCTTCCTTTATTTAATATTATTGATAATGAACTATCAGTAGGAAATTAATTTGGTAACGTTTTGGTAGGATTCCAAATTGTTATGTTATTTCCTTTTTTTTTTTTTGAAAGAATGCAACAATCTGACCAGTGTCGTGATTTGGATTCAATGATTGTTTATATGCCTTCGTTCTTGTTTCTTTAATATTTGATGAAAAATTAGAAAGTGTTTAAGACTATTCTGTAACAATGATAGAGTTACATGTTTGTAATCATTTAGTATTACAAGGACATAGCCTGAATATGTTTTCTTATTTGGATATTTGATCTCATTTAAACAGGGTGTTTAATGGAAACAATTGATGGATTGCAATTGTTTTAAAAGTTAGTGCTTATCATGCTCAGTTCATTGAACTGACTCATGTTGACTATTTTTGCGAGATGGTTGCCGTAAGAGGTAAATCTGATACAGATCTGGCGATCCGATCAGATAGTTTATTTGATTTATTATGAATTACTGACTTGATTTTATGGATGTACTATATGAGAAAAGATGTTTCTTTTCCGTTAGCATTATATCAAGTATCTTTGTTGCATAAAATGTAATTGTACGAGTTTGAAAGGAATGAAAATAAGTGTTTGATACTTATGTGATTGTATTCTATTATGAATGATGAACTTCTTCGGTTTACGTAACGAAGAGGCATAGTTATCTTTGTATAATATGGATGCTTTTGTGATTGACAATGAAAGCTTGTAAGTAATTAGACTAAATTCTTATGAGTATTTAGTAGTTCTAATTTGATCTGGATAATGCAATATTGTAACTTAAATATTGTCTCTCTAGAAGATAGGTTAAAAATTGAGCCTAAAGATAACGCTAAACAAGTTGGATTGAATTACTAATCCCTAGTCCTAAGTATAATAGGACAATAGTAGATTGGATTCTTAATCATTCATAGCTTTAAAATGAAAGGTATGATATGAATTGATTAAGAGAAGCGATAGGCAATCAATGGAGTTTGGTGGCGATCTCAAGCATAGGTTATGAGATATTATGCAGAATCATTGCTTAGAATCGAGATGTATTCTAATGACTCCTTGATAGAAACTAGACCATAATACCTCTACCAAGTAATGGAATAATAGAGGAGGGTCGTCTTAAGAAAATGAATCCGAGGGATTTGGAAAGGCTAACCTTAGGGAAAAGTCTTAAGAAGTAATTTAAACTCTAGTGCGTAACGCTTGTTTTGGGTAGATCTTCTCGAGGCGGATCTAAAGGTTGATGGCATAAAGTCATTGCGAGCTGTACCTCGAGAAGATTAGGATCTTCTCGAAGTTACAACAATGCACGGGTGACTTATGGCGACACCCCTTGCATTGATCGTTGAGATTTACACTTGATTTATACGAGTTACCCAGGGGACCGATTAAGAAGCGTGGTCATGTTATATGAGCGCCTCGAAGATTTGGGGTGTCATGACACCTTTGGTTGAAGCTGCGAGGTTGAACCGGTATGTCATCATATCCCTAATCCTCGTAGGCATCCATATAACATTATCACCTTGTTAATCTGCCTCAGTGATTAATTTGTGAAAGAAAATTTGACGATGTCAGTATAAGACATTCTATATAACATATGAATGGGGTGAAGGGCGTATTCAGTTGCGAGTATGCCGTTAAGGAATACGAGACATGAAACGATATGTTTCAAATCTTTGGCCAAAGTATATGCAAGCTGCTGATTGCGTTGTCTGATTCACCTAGTCTAAGGGATGAGATGCCGATGAATAATGGTATGATTATTGATTAGATTCCTTGGACGAGCATTACGAATTCCCAGTTAGGGAAGAGAACCGCATAAGAGTGATGTGTTAAATAAAAACACCGACTCTTATTACTCATGAATAGATCGGTAGATTACCGAGTCATGGAATGAATAGATCGGAAGTACTCAGAGAGTCATTACAGCTGCATATGGTTGCTTGTTATATGAATGGTTATTTGAATTGTGAGTTCTAAATTATGTATTTAGAACCAGTATGCAATTATCAAAAAAAAAAAAAAATTCACTTGTTCTAAAGTTAAAAATGAGGATGTTACATCTTGGTATCAGAGCTGAAGGTTGCAGCTCTTGGACCTATTGAGTCCATAATCTGATGAAAACCCGAATTTTCTTGTAATGAGAAAATGGTTAGAACAAGGGGAGCGTTGCGAGTAATGCTCCACCGAAGAAGGAGGCGCAATGACCCGAAGCTGGATGAGATCCTTGCTGCCTGTTGGACACAAGAGATCGTTTAATTTGTACTCGAACAGCGAGGTGATGGGAATGAGGAGGAAGAAGAAGCTGATAATGATAATCAGCAACCTCACGAGACAACCCCGAAATGGGTGTTGATGTTAATCTTTGAAATGTACTGTCGACCGAGAAAACAAAAGGGCAGTTAGCGTGAGAACTCACTAATGATATAAAAAGGATAAGCCCACCTAAGTATGATGGCACCACATTAGGAGATGGAGGCTGAGAACTGGCTCAGCGAAATGGAGAAGTACTTTGCTATAAGGAACTTCTCAGAAGAAACCAAGGCAATATGGGGAGCCTATCAGCTTTCTCACGAAGCATCTTCGTGGTGGGATAGCCGAAAAGCTGAACTAAATATTGATGAGACCAATATCACTTGGGATCAATTTAAAGGCTATTTTAGGCAACGCGTTGGCTGCCACAACTTTTCTATGATCGAGAAAATGACGAGAATTTCAGAACTTGACTCAAGGGAAGTTAACGATGGCAGATTACAGGAGCGGTTTACAAAACTTCTCAAGTATGTACCGCATGATACCCAAAGTGACGAAAAGTTCGGGATACGGAAATTCATCATGGGATTGAATCTGTGATAGGGGAGAGGTCGATGTTCATAGTCCAACCACTATGGAAGGAGTTGTTGAAAAGGCCATAAGGCGAAACGAGAAATTGAAGGCTATTTACTGCTCATAAGGAGGAAGTGCGGAAGAAGGCTGCAAACCCTTCTTGACCTCTCTTGCACCGAGAAAAGGACCATGGAAAAAGTTTGGGAACAAGAGTAAGTTTCAGGAGATAACAATAAGAAGGCAGCAGTAAATAAGCCTGCAGGAAATGTGAAGGATAATTTTGCAAAAAATTATAATAATGGTCGAGAAGTCTATGGAGGGACGGCGTGTGATTATAAAGCTGGAAGCAACTTTGAGCCTAAGAAGGGACTAGTAGGAGGCTGCTACACTTGTGGTAAAGATCATTACGCAAATCGGTGCCCTTTGAAGAAGGATGATCGTGTCAGCGTGACATAAGATACATTGCGATAGCGGACAAACAAGTGAAAAGCAAGTGACACCTATAGAAGTTAGGGTAAGTTATTCGGCATACTGTCACTATTCTTTTTGATACTGAGAGCTCTTGAATGTTTTATATCTAACAAACTAGCTTCTAAACTTAAAAGAAAAGCTGGAAAAATGGATAAATCTTGGGTATGCGGTATGGTAATAATTACTGTTCATACGGTGAGTATGTGTCTTTTGGAGCGGTCCTTGACTTACCTAACTTTTCCACGGAAGTTGATCTCTATGTTGCACCTTTGGGATCGTATGACATTGTCATCGGTGTTAATTGGTTAGCTGACCATAAAGCAAAGGTAGATTGCTATGAAAAGAACATAGAATGTTTAGATGATCGGTGGAATCGGTAGAAATTCAAGGTGTGAAGCGAGAAATTACGAGTTAGAAATTTGCATCGGCTATGCGGCTTAAAAAGGCTAAGAATAAAGGATGTACCCTTTATGCGGTAAAGATATCTGAATCTTTGAAGAAGATAGTGATTTCATGAAGCAAATCCCCCTTTGTTACAAAGTTTGAGGGGATGTTTTCTGAGGAATTACAGGTTACCACCCGAGAGAGAATTTGATTTTCTATTGAAATCAAGCACAGGCGAACCTATTTCAGGCGCCTTATCGGATGACTACTATTGAGTTAGTCGAGCTAAAGGCTCGATTCAGAGCTTTTGTCAAAGGGATTGATTAGACCAAGTGTTTCGCCTTGGGAGCACTGTGATATTTGTGAAAAGAAGGATGGAACTGCGAGGCTGTGTATTGATTATCGGATGTTGAGCAAAGCAACAATTAAGAACCGATACCCACTTCCTAGGATCGATGATCTGTTTGATCAAATGCGTGGAGCAGCGGTTTATTCTAAGATAGATCTTCAACGGTTATCATCGACTAAGAATTAAAGAGGAAGATATTCATAAAACAGACTTTCCGAACAAAGGTACGGACATTATGAATTCACGGTTCTAGCCTTTGGGTTAACTAATGCACTGCTGCCTTTATGAATTTAATGAACAATATTTTTCAAGAATACGGACAAGTTTGTACTTGTATTCTGGGACGATATTCTCATTTATTCTAAAAGTGTTGAGGAGCACAATGAGCATCGAAGATAGTTTTGGGAATTTTGAGAAAGAGAAAGGCTGTATGGTAAGTTATCCAAATGTTCTTTCTTTGACTCGAAGTTCACTATTTGGGTCATGTCATAAGCAAGGAAGGAATCGTTGTAGATCCTTCGAAAATAGTGGCGATAAGCGAGTGGCCTACACCAAAGAATGTGCATGAAGTAAGAAGCTTCATGGGTCTTGCTGGTTATTCTTATAGAAAATTTGTAAAGGATTTTTCTAAGGTAGCATTTGCACCAATAACTTCATTGCGAGAAGAAGGATAAGAAATTCATGTGGAATGACAAGTGCGAAGCGGCTTTCAAAAGTCGAAAGACCGGTGACTTCTGCACCTATATTGCATGCATGTACCAGAGACCCTAATGGAAATTTTACGGTGGTAGCGATGCTTAGGGGAAGGTCTTGGGGGTGTTTTGCTACAAAATGATCAAGTCATTGCTTATGAGAGTAGAAAACTTAAGATTCATGAGCTGAATTATGCCCCTCATGATGCGGAGCTTGCTTTGCCATTGTTCACGCACTTCAAGTGCGGAGACACTACTTACTAGGAAACCTTTTGAGTTGAAAAGTGATCACTTGGGACTGAAATATATTTTTACTCGCCCAATCGAATGCCGAGACAAAGAAGGTGGTTAGAATTTCTATCACAATATGACTTTGATATCGAGTTATATCAAAGGAAAGGAGAATAAGTAGCTGATGCTCTAAGTCGTAGGAGGCACATTTCTGCTCTTATAACATTAAGAACTCAGTTTAAAGGCGAGGTAAAAAGTGCCTCAGAATCAGATACATATTTTCAGCAAGTAAAAGCAGCGCTTGCTGCAGAACCTAAAGATAAAAGGTATGAAGGTTTTCATTTAGATAATGAAGGAATCTTGCGTTATGAAAATAGGGTATATGTTCCTGTGCTGGATGATTTGAGAAAGAAGTTGTTAGTTGAATTTCATAATTCACCTTTCTCTGGACACCCGGGTATCACAAAAATGTTAGCTGATTTGAAACAGCAATACTTCTGGAAAGGTATGAAAAAGGATGTGATAAATTTTGTGACTCATTGTCTGGAATGTCAGCGGGTGAAAGCAGAGCATATGCATCTATTTGGATTGTTGTATCCTCATAGCATACCGCGATACAAATGGCAAGTAATAACCATGGATTTTGTACTGAGGACTACCCATGTCCGAGGAATAAACATGATGTTATCTGGTAGTTGTAGATAAGCTAACTAAGGTAGCTCATTTCATCATTGGAAATCTAAAGGATGATTCTCGAGTGCTAGCAGAAGGTTCGTACGAAATTTTCAGATTGCATGGTGTACACAGGCGATTATTTCGAGCGAGGATCTAGAATGGCGTCGAGGTTTTGGCAAGCGCTTAACGCAGCCCTAGGAGCGAAACTAAACTTCGATTCGCATATCATCCGAAGCGGATGGGCAAGCCCGAGAGGGTAAATCAAGTGTTGGAGGACATGTTGCGAATGTATTGCATGGATCAACGGTATAAGTGGGAAGAGTATCTCCCATTAGTTGAGTTCGCATACAACAACACTTATCACTCATCTCTTAAGATGGCACCTTTTGAAGCACTTTATGGAAGAAAGTGCGAGAACCCCTGTAAGTTGGGGCGAGTGTAGAGGATAGAGTGGTAATTGGACCGAGAGATTCTCACGAGAGATGGAGCAGCAAGTTAAGCTGATTCGTGAGCGATTAAAGAAGCGGCGGATAGACAGAGAAGAGCTATCTTTGACCTTAAGCGGGTTGATAGAAAGTTTGAGCTTGGTGATAAGGTTTTTTCTGCGTGTTAAACCCGAGAAAAGAGTTCTATAACTTTTGGCAAGGCTGCCAAGTTGTCACCACGATATGTGGGACCTTTTGAAATTGTCGAGATAATCAATCCTGTAGCTTATCGTTTAGCATTGCCTCCTGCTCTATCTCGTATGCATGATGTTTTCCATATTTCTTTGCTTAAGAAATACGTTTCAGATCTGTCACATGTTTTAAATTGGAATTCCTTGCAGGTCCAAGACCCAGGAATAATCGTGGTTAAACCCACAAGGAGTGCTGAAACTACTTGATTGCATTTAAGGAATCGAGATATTCAGCAATGTAAGGTCAGTGGGACCGGTTTAGCGAAGAAAGTGCAACTTGGGAAAACTGGAAGAGATGGCTGCTTTTCCTTCTCTTTTTGCAACGAGAATGAAATACATTGATGAAATACTTTATGGTGATTGTTTTTAAGTATTTATGAAAGCTTTGATTAAAGCGAGACTTTATTCGGAGTTGAATAAAAGTGAGGTGACATTGATTTACGAAACTATTAAATATGGAAGTAAACACATTGTTTGTGTAATAATAAATTGATTGACCGGAAGGTTAAGTTTAATATGTAATTCATCGGGACGATGAATCCTTTTAGAGAGGAAGCATGTAACACCCTGAACTGTTGTTACTTTCTCCTAAGCATTCAAGTGTTGATATGTGATTTCTAGTAAATGGATTGTGTACCTCGATTCGGAAATCATGCTTGATATGTATTAAATTTCTTGCAGATTGCGAGATCTTGGTGAGTCAAAATATTAATAGACTCTTTTATTTATTTCATCTTGTGGTGAATATTAATCGATCACGGAATGAAATTATACGGTATTCATCAATAATATCTAGACTTGGACGAGAGGAATTGATCCAAGTAATGCTTTAATTTTGTGAAGTGATAAAATTATATCCGAACCTTGAGCAGGTTGCGAGGTATGGAAGCATTTGGTAAAATTTAGTCGGGAGTATGACTCGAGGCTGATTTTGAGAAATGAAACGGTTCCCGATATCTGGTATATACGGAAGGTCTCGATTAAAGACCAGGTAATAATTCATTGACATACTGATTACGTAATAAGAACAGGAGTGGCTCTGTTCTAGAAAGTATGATGCGAGTCTCTCAGAGTTTTCGGGAGAAGGACCAAGCTGAATTACTAAGGGTTAGTAACCTAAAACAATAACCTAACCTAGGGGTTAGATTATTGTTAGTCTAACCTAGACCTAGGCTATGTGTTATGATCCTAAAATAATAACTAAGTGCAAAATGGTTAGCATGGTTCTTACCCTAAAACTCTAACCTAAGATACTAACCTAGCTAACTAAGAGTTTATGGGAAGGGGCCTTTGAAGGGTGGCGAACCATGGGCGCTATTCTCTATGGCAATAAATGGGAAGGATAAGGATGAGGGACGAGGCGGATGGCGGAGGCTTGGCGGCGGCTAACCTTGGCAGACTTGGCAATTACTAAGTTTTGAAATGAACTTGAGATTTTGATGGACTGTCGCCAATTTTGGCGGTCGGTGGGAGTAGAGATTAGGCGGGAAAATTGGTTTAATGGCATTTATTGTTTAGGGAGTCGAGCCGGAGCTCGCGAAAGCGGCATGCTGGCGAGAAGTTGGAAGGTTTGTTTGGTGTATCGCGATTTTCGGTCTACTCTCTCTCTCTCTGCTAGTTTCTTGGTTCTTCGCTTTTGATTCTCTTTGAGTTGCATGGCGAGAATGAATTTCTACGGCTCTTTTCTCTGCCATGGAGGATATATTGTAAAGCGGGACAGCGAAATTTTGTTGGTCATTTGTATTTGGGAAAAAGAAAAGGAAGTTTGAGCTCTTCTGTTGTCTTCTTCGGAAATTCGATCAAAATACGGGCATGTTAGGCCCTATCCTTTAAATATTTTTCTTTGTCTTTCAAATGTCTTCATTAAAACAACTCTGTTCATTTGTTTGTGAAGATTAGATAAATTTTCTATGAAGATTTAGTTGATTTTGGCTCTGTATCTCTTGCAGTTCGATTTTTGGCAATTTCCGCTTGTTGGGTGTTTGTTGAAATCGAACTTTCAACTCTGTTTGTTGTGTATACCTTGGTTTAAATATGAGAGATTTATATTTATAAAGGTTTGAATGCTCGGCTTTGTTTGGCGAGAGCCGTCGAATATACTTGTGAAGGTATAGATCTTTGTTTTCTTTGTCGACTTTTGATCGTCAATCTTTGTTGTGAGAGCAGTAGGGAATAATCTTGGTGTACCATTTGATTGTTACTGTGCTTTTGAAGATTTTGAAGCTCTGTCATGGTTTTGTTAACAGCGATTAATGATACTTTGTGGGTTTCATTGTTTTCTAATTTACGGCTTGGAATAGGCAAGCTGTTGAGTTACCGTAGTCTTTAACGACTCGGTGGATTTCATGATTGAATCGTTTGGTAATCTCTTTTGTTGTGAATGTAGATTCATCTTGAGTTTTGTTATTATATTGTCGTGGAAGCCTTGTGGAAAAGAGCAGGGTTTGTGCTCTTTTATTATTGTAGTAAATACGAGTATTGACTTTTTGTGGATGTATTGCCTTTCCTTGCGAAAATTGTTCGAAGGTTTCGAAGCAGTTCAGTTTATTTCATTGTTTTGGAATGAGTATATTGATTTGCTTATACTTGTTTCATTCGGAATGTTTGTCTTGAATGGCATGGAAGGATTTATCAATTAATTCTATTTTTATCTTTGTTGTTGGGTTTGTGATTATGGGCGCAAATCCGTTATCGATATGTAGTGTGAATTAGTGGATTTATTAGGATTGAATTCGAGCATTTGTGAGGAGGCGTTTCAATGTTCTATTTCTATTTTAGTCCTTTGTTGAGTTAAAATGTGTATATACGGTTGTTAAGTGTTGATCCGGTGACTTGAAGGAAAATACATCTTGAAGACCTCTGTATTTTCTTGGAGTACTTTGTGTTGCATGTTGCTTTGGTGGTACAGATTCCTTAGGTGATCAACTACATATTCAACTTTGTTCTATTTGTGCTAAATTATTGGCGAGTACGAGTCGGGTTTCTTGGTTGAAATAAGAGCTTGATTGTTTATCGATTTTTATATCGTCATTGATATTTGTTTTCGTGTTACAGCCTGTTTGGGTGAGTTGCACTAGGGATTTGCATGCACCAAGGTAGGGATCGATTGATGGTGTTCCTTTCCGTTTGTTCAGCCCGATAGACTGAGAAAGTATAAGTATGCTAAGTTCCTTTCTGTTTGTTGATTCGATTGGTGAACATGAATTGGAATCAATGTGTGGTCATCATAGCATAGTTTCTCGGAAACCTTAAAAGGCTTAATGTTATAGAGTTGTTGATTACAGCAATACGCTTGAAGCTCTTGCTTTCGAACTTGGTTCGAAAGCCTTACTGTGTTTAGGAGAAACTAGTTTTGGACATCGGAGGCCGATTTATGGATAGTTGATGTGTTAGTTCTTTGTACAAGAGATTTCTTTGAGTTTCTATTTTCGTGATTTAGAGCAGTGATCTTGATTTCGGCTGTCTAACTTGTTCATTTATATCTTGGTTATTTGTTCTCATAAGTGAAGGCGATCTGGTGATGAACTTATGTAAAAAGGGAAGTAAGAATGGATTGATTCTTTCTCTTCCTTTATTTAATATTATTGATAATGAACTATCAGTAGGAAATTAATTTGGTAACGTTTTGGTAGGATTCCAAATTGTTATGTTATTTCCTTTTTTTTGAAAGAATGCAACAATCTGACCAGTGTCGTGATTTGGATTCAATGATTGTTTATATGCCTTCGTTCTTGTTTCTTTAATATCTGATGAAAAATTAGAAAGTGTTTAAGACTATTCATGTAACAATGATAGAGTTACATGTTTGTAATCATTTAGTATTACAAGGACATAGCCTGAATATGTTTTCTTATTTGGATATTTGATCTCATTTAAACAGGGTGTTTAATGGAAACAATTGATGGATTGCAATTGTTTTAAAAGTTAGTGCTTATCATGCTCAGTTCATTGAACTGACTCATGTTGACTATTTTTGCGAGATGGTTGCCGTAAGAGTAAATACAATGCGAGATCTGGCGATCCGTCGAGATAGTTTATTTGATTTATTATGAATTACTGACTTGATTTTATGGATGTACTATATGAGAAAAGATGTTTCTTTTCCGTTAGCATTATATCAAGTATCTTTGTTGCATAAAATGTAATTGTACGAGTTTGAAAGGAATGAAAATAAGTGTTTGATACTTATGTGATTGTATTCTATTATGAATGATGAACTTCTTCGGTTTACGTAACGAAGAGGCATAGTTATCTTTGTATAATATGGATGCTTTTGTGATTGACAATGAAAGCTTGTAAGTAATTAGACTAAATTCTTATGAGTATTTAGTAGTTCTAATTTGATCTGGATAATGCAATATTGTAACTTAAATATTGTCTCTCTAGAAGATAGGTTAAAAATTGAGCCTAAAAGATAACGCTAAACAAGTTGGATTGAATTACTAATCCCTAGTCCTAAGTATAATAGGACAATAGTAGATTGGATTCTTAATCATTCATAGCTTTAAAATGAAAGGTATGATATGAATTGATTAAAAGAAGCGATAGGCAATCAATGGAGTTTCGGTGGCAATCTCAAGCATAGGTTATGAGATATTATGCGAATCATTGCTTAGAATCAGATGTATTCTAATGACTCCTTGATAGAAACTAGACCATAATACCTCTACCAAGTAATGGAATAATAGAGGAGGGTCGTCTTAAGAAAATGAATCCAGGGATTTGGAAAGGCTAACCTTAGGGAAAAGTCTTAAGAAGTAATTTAAACTCTAGTGCGTAACGCTTGTTTTGGGTAGATCTTCTCGAGGCGGATCTAAAGGTTGGACGGCATAAAGTCATTTGCGAGGCTGTACCTCGAGAAGATTAGGATCTTCTCGAAGATTTACAACAATGCGGGTGACTTATGGCGACACCCCTTGCATTGATCGTTGAGATTTACACTTGATTTCGCACGAGTTACCAGGGGACCGATTAAGAACGTGGTCATGTTATATGAGCGCCTCGAAGATTTGGGGTGTCATGACACCTTTGGTTGAACTGCAAGGTTGAACCGGTATGTCATCATATCCCTAATCCTCGTAGGCATCCATATAACATTATCACCTTGTTAATCGCCTCCGAGTGATTCATTTGTGAAAGAAAAATTTGTGATGTCAGTATAAGACATTCTATATAACATATGAATGGGGTGAAGGGCGTATTCAGTTAGCGAGTATGCCGTTAAGGAATACGAGACATGAAACAGATATGTTTCAAATCTTTGGCCAAAGTATCGCAAGTTTGCTGATTGCGTTGTCTGATTCACCTAGTCTAAGGGATGAGATGCCGATGAATAATGGTAATGATTATTGGTTAGATTCCTTGACGAGCATTACGAATTCCCAGTTAGGGAAGAGAACCGCAAGAGTGATGTGTTAAATAAAAACACCGACTCTTATTACTCATGAATAGATCGGTAGATTCTTAGAGTCATGGAATGAATAGATCGGAAGTACTCAGAGTCATTACATTTGCATATGGTTGCTTGTTATATGAATGGTTATTTGAATTGTGAGTTCTAAATTATGTATTTAGAACCGGTATGCAATTATCAAAAAAAAAAAAATTCACTTGTTCTAAAGTTAAAAATGAGGTTAGGTTGCGAAATGGGATGCGGGTCACAAGGGGTCGTAAGACACGAATTTGGTGTCTACAACTTGGGAGAACTTTTCTTCTTTTTATTAATTGTCTGTAACTATCGTGAGCAAGTGTTGGGGGGAATTTTTCTTCCGCTTCCATTCTCATAGACAATTTTAATTTTTCTTCTATCATCTGGAGATTGATGAGGAGACAGTTACAAGAGGTTGCTGAAGCAGAGGAGATTGGGAAGAAGGAGAAACAAGGAGATACTACGAGATATTCAGAGCTTGGAGAAGGAAAAACTTATTCTATAAACACTATCCGACTTTCACACGGAAACCTGGCACGGGCTTTAGCTAGAGCCAAGCAACCTTGAGAGTTCCAGGTAGTTGTTTCCATCCTTCATGCATTCATGTGCCAGTAGCTTCTCAGAGTTCCACATTCCAGCAGAGGAAAATCCAGCTGTTAGAAGGAATCAAGGAAATAAATAAACACCATCCATGCATATTTGTTTTTGTTTGTTGTTTTGCAGCAGTGCTACCCAGAGGGAGAAGACTATCCACACAGCCTAGGCAAGAAGAATAACAGTTCACGTGCTGAGATTGGGGGAAGAGTTTCCACACACATGCATTTGCCAAAAAAGGAGCTTTCCAGTGTTCAGCGCAGGAAGAATAAAAGCAAGGAGTTTTCCATTTTTCAACGCCTAAGGAGGAAAGAAGGAATAATTTGGAGATCCCACGCATGCATTCAGGTAGAAGCAAACACAGGCCAAAGTCCACGCAGCCCAAGGAGAACAGTCCAAAAAAGGGACATTTTGTTTGTCTTTAATGAGTCAAATCACCAAAAATGGAGCAGCTTGGAGATCTTCACGTGGAAGGAGGAAAGGAACTATTTTTTGTTGTTTTTTTGCTTTGTTTTGATGCAGCAATCTCCATGCTTGAGCATGAAAGGAACAACAACAAAATAAGAATATCCACGCATCTGTTTAGAATGTCCACGCAGCCTGCAGAGAAAGACATAACAGTAATAGAGGAAAATCCACGTAGCAGCACAAATAATCTCCACACAGGGTTTGGAAGGGAGAATGAGTATTGTCTTTCTTCACGCACAACCTGTAAAAGGAAACAAAACAACAAAGTTGTAAGCCAAATTCCACACATACTTTTGAGTAAAGAATAAGATTAAAATATAACCAAAAATTGGAAATCCACGCATGCCCAATGGATTGAAGTTTAATGCAGATTTATTTTTATTATTTATATTTTAAAAGGAAGATATTCATGGTGCTATGCATGCTGAGGAGACGATAGTTTTCTCATGTCAAGGTGGATGGAGATATTTACGCACAGAGTGAATTCGACGTGTCACTAGAAGTGTTAAAATGATCTAAAATTGTATTATTTTTCGATGGTGATTTGAGCTTCACCTCAATATTGTTGTATGGTCATTTTGAATTTGGCATTCGCTAAATCTCTTTTTATTAAAAAATATAATAATAGAAAGAGTCGTATTTTAAAAAAAGAGTTATTATTTTTGCCGCGGTTTGTATCTGTTAAAGTAATCAACTTTGGAGCTCGATATCTCGGAGTCGGATGATCGTCGGAAAGAAATGTTTGGTTTGTTGAATTCTCTCCCTCTTTGTATACTCATTTTCCAAATTTCAAGTGTACAAAAATTTATTTGATAATTTTCATGAACTCAAAACAAACACAATTTAGTCGATTTTGTTGCGCACGTAGTTTCAAAGCCTTGGAAGGCCTAGTTTGAGAATCCATATCTCGATCCCGAGATGATAATCAAGGGAAAAGGTTTTTTTCATTGAATTATTCCCATATTCATGCACTTATTTGCAAAAATTCAAATGTATAAAACATCATTTGATATTTTTCACAGAGTCAAATAAAATGTAGTTTGCATGATTTTTCTTTGCTTGAGCAATTTTAAGCTCTGTCACACGGTGACTCACTTTGAGAGTTGATATTATGAACTCAGATGATCTTCAAGAGAAAATAATTCTTTCATTCAGTTCTTCCCATCTACATATGCTTTCTTGCCAAGTTGTAGATTCCTGGGTGACGTTTGGTATTATTCTCAGGCTAAAACCAAACGGGATTTTTGTAGTTTTACACTTGCATTTTCCTAGCAGTTTCAGAAGAGTCAACTTTGACCTTTAATATTTGACTGAAGAATTTGATTGGGGAAAATACTTCGACACGCAAACTTTTGGTGCCTTAATATACTTCCTCATGCATTGAGAACTTCTCAAAACAAGATTTGCTATTTTTCCCAGGGTAGTTTTATAGGTGATTTGTGTAGTTTTGTAAGATGGAAGTAATAGCCTGAAATCACACTTTTGTCACAGTCATGTCATCTCCAAACAAAATTATGTTGCGGTATAGGTTCCAGGGAATTCTATTCATGTCAACACTCCATCCAGAGTATGAGAACATCATCGATACCAACTTGGGACACATCGACATAGGTCGATTCTATGATCACATATCAACCAAAGGTGAGTCACAATTTTCTTGACACTTGTTCTGAATTGGTTATCACTTGCATGGATGTACCATGAAACCTACATAGTGTGGTGATTCAACTCCAATAGCTCCGAAGCTGAAGAAACTTCTGACTTCCTCATTATGCGGTATAAGTCGTAGCTATTGGTATAGGTCTCTTCGGAGTCAAAAGCCATTGTTATCGACAGAGATCGATAATGGGAGAATCTTGTCTACAACAATTATTTTCACTTGATCGCTGTACGGATCATCAAGCAAGGCCACATCATTCAAGCATGTCCCTGTCAGCTCTCAGTTAGCAGTAGGTGCAATATTTCATCGGTCAGTCTTAAAGTTGGAGCATTCTCGAATTAGACGATCGTGAGCGGATCAGAATGGCAACACTTCAGGATGGTGACAAAGACAAAAGACATAACTCCAGGAAGTGAATTGCAATTTTGGCTCTTAGAAGATCTTCTCGATGGTGAAAGATCAAGTGCTGGATTTTGACAAGCCAAGGTGGCGTAACGACTTTGATCTCGTGAAAAATGAAGAATTCACCATGGAAAGGTATTCAGAGCATGTGGAGAATTGTATGTAATTTTGAATGCAAATACGAATGAAGAAAAAATTTCTCACACCAGGATGTTGCTCAAACGGAGAGGTGGATGAATTGCTCAAGTTTCAAGCTCATCTCTCTTGTCATTTGGAGGATTACGTAGCACGGTCAATGAGTTCATTCTTGTACGACTGGGATAGGCGGACTCTTGGCCCAATGGATAAGGCACTGACCATAGGTGTTTTGATCTAGGTGGCACATTGTTGACTAGGATGTCTATGTGTGCGTCCAAGTCATTTAAGTGGGGTCCACGTGTGCCCATTTCTTTTATGACTTTTTAACTTAAGTGGTTTCTATTTTTAGTCATTTTTTTAAAAAGTTGGTTGAAAAAGTCAAAGTCACTTAAGTGACCTATTTAATGTTCATGTAAACCCTAACTAATTTGTAACCAACTTTTGGGTTATAAAAGAAAGTCGGGGGCTCATTTGTAAGTGTGACTTTGAGAGAGGAGAAGAAAATATTTTTGTATGCAAGCTTTACTTCAAAGAAAGAAACTTTGTGTTCTTTCGAGAAGACGTTTTGGAGTTAATTAAATATGAAATTTGTGCCCCATTCATTGTCTCTTATAGCATTTGATGTTCTTATGTTCATTAGATGTTAGTGTTTGAATATTGCATGCAATTATTGTTTTTGATCTTATTGTCAATGTTATTAATATGTTGTTCTAGATCATAGTGATCAAGCTCGATTATATACTTGCTCATGTGTGTTCCCTTTTACACATTCTTGTTTAGCTAACTCAAACTCCATTTTATTTGTGTTAGTTATTCATATTTTCTTCAGGCAATATTAGACTTTGTTTTTACCTAACTCTTGCATGTTCTTTCAATTCATTCCATTCCATCTCCTCATTCACCTTTCTTTCCATTGATGTTCCAAAACACCCCCACATATAATTTTGAATGTACAGATGTAATTATAGTTTTGGTTTTCAATAAAGGCGATCTCACCTTCATTGAGGAGGGACTTCAGTCCAACATTGTTACATTTCATTTTCATGCATGTAAATCCATATGGTAATAGTTTTTGGTGACTCCACTGGGGATTCAGGAATCGTTAACCAAAGTGCTTGGTTAAATCTTTATGACTATCCCCTCTACACAAGCTCTAGTTCTTCAACCGAACCTTGTGCCTGATAAATATTTTCAAGGATACATTGCTATCAACCTTCAAATAGTAGCTTGGGTAAACCGTGAAAGCTTGCAGCAATTTTTGGTTGTTGATAGAGCCATTGACTGAGAAATCTACATTGAAGACCTTAGAAGAAGAGCACCTGCACTTGTGGCTAGAAGACCTCCTAGACACATGTTGATCGTTGTTCACCGATGTGGTTCTCTTCCACCAAGGTAATAAGGTGTATGACTATTACAGGTAACCCACCTATCTTGCAACCAAATCTTGTTTTTGTAGATAATCAAGAAGATATATCATAAGATTTGAGGCAAGATATTTGGGAAAAGTGCACAAATAACTATCATTTTCATCTCACCACATCAGTACTAGATAACGAAGAAGAGGAAGCTGCGAGATTTGCTACAGCTATTTAGGCACAAATAGCTCAAGAAAGAGAATGAAGAGAAAATGCTAGAGGTGGTCAAAACATGCTAGAGATCCCTTCACAATAAAGATTTCAAACTGGAAGGAAAGAGGTTTATGTGAGGAGAAAAAGCTAAAGGTCGATCTGATCCCATTTTTGACTTTCAAGGAAAGTTTGGTTTCAAGTTATCTCCTCCAAAGAAGAACACACCTCATAGATCTGCAAGCCTTGCATCAAGTCTTGAAAGAGAAAGCAAGGAAGGAATCACTACTAGTCAAGCACTTGTCCTTGCTCATATTGTTTTACCTTCGCATACCACCTTTCCCAAAATGGCAGTCAATGTACCATGGGGAAATGCCATAGGCCCATTGGCCCTACTAGCTCGACATGAACTCTTGAGAGGATCAAGGAAGATTCTTCCCAAGTTTGACAGAGATGGGAAGACGTCACTAGATGACCACATTTCTGCTTTCTTCACTTTGCATGTGTTGTTTTTGGTAGAATATGAAGATGTTGCTATTCGCCTCTTCGTCGAAACATTGCATGATGTTGTTACGGATTGGTTTAATCATTTTCCCAATGGATGTATCACAAATTGGAATGATATGAAAACTAAGTTTGAAAATTTATTTAAGATGGCAGAAGATGAACATGCTCTTCTTTCCCAACTATCTCGGGCGAAGGAAGAACCAACATAACCCGAGGGATTCGTGGCTAAATTCAAAAAATGGTGAACAAAGTTCTCATCACTATTCATCCAAACCTTGATGGATAAAAATGTTTCTTTATTAACACACAACAACCGAATCGTGCTATCACCAAGAAGGGCTAGAGTGGCTACTTTGGAACTTACTCAATCCTTGGCCATAGAAATTGAAGATGACTTAATCATGGTAGGAAAATTCAAGAAAACTTCCCTCAAAGGAAAGAGTCAAGAAACCCCCAACGCTTCAGAAGCTATACTCACTAAGTTGGCTAATGATGTGTTGGCTTTAAAAAGCAAGTTGCTCAAAGTAATAAACTGCTCCTTCTAAATACATCCCTAGAAAAGGATATATTCCCAATGAATCCAGGATTCGCAGTGTGCTCGATGAGGCTTGCTTATTGAAGCAGCTCCCATAACTAACTCCAAATGTGATGTCATTCAAGAAAGTGATGACGAAGTTGAAGTCGTCAAGGTTGTGTTAGTGTAAATTCATAGCACCCCAAAATGACCTATGGATCTGCTTTTCTAAGGAAATTTCATTTGGTGTGAATGCACAACATTAATCCCAAAGTGTGGGACCTTTTGCAAATGAGGAAAGCTCTCCAGAGAAGGATGGTTCCTCTTCCTAAACTACCTACCATAAGATATTCCAATGCAGTGCCAATTTGATCTAATCCTAATCTAACTAGTACGGTTATGAATCAATGTATTGTGGAAGTTTTATATTATATAATTAGTATGGTTATGAATCAATGTATTGTGGAAGTTTTATAGTGTTAGGGAATAAGAGATAAAATATGCGGAATAATCCCTTTATAGTAATCGCAACAAGAGAAACTAATATGCGTAAAATATTACAAATCTCAAATAAAAGTGCAGAATAAATAACACAACACAGAGAGATAATATTTAACGTGGTTCACCCAATTTGGGCTATGTCCACCAAGAATCACTTGCTCATATTTTATTACAAGCCTCCACTCTCTCAATACAATACCCAGATCTGTTTGGAGCTATGCTCAACAAAATCTAAAGAATTCACACCTGAATTCAAAGCACATCTGCAATACATTTGCTTGTCTATCTACCATATGCATAAGACCATATAAATAGGCAATTGTTTAAGTAGTTTGATACAAAACCATGGGTATTAAAAACCATGGGAAAAACCGTGGGTATCAAAACAATGGGCAAAAACCGTGGGTATCAAAACAATGGGTACCGAAAAAACCATGGGCCCAAAAACAGCCCATAACGGTTACCCATTACCCATGGGTTAATAAACCACCCATGAAAATTTGCTTTGGGGCTTCACCCCGAGCCCCCATCAATCAGGGGCTTCACCCCCCGAACCCCTTGACCTGCTCACCAGCGAGCGGGACCGCCGTAAAAATACCCGAATGTAACACATAGAAGGTGTACCACACTCTAACATGAAAACAAGCTCCACAAACATAACAATCTCCCACTTGGAGATTGATTTCCACTGAGAAAGCTTCTCAACCCTTCACTGTCATCCATGAAGGCCAATCAAAGTTGAACATAGCTTTATTTTCTCCCTTGTGACCACCTTGGTCATCATGTCTACAGGATTCTGACTAGTATGAATCTTCTCCAACTTCAACTTATCTTCTTCCAAAGTTGTCCTGATGAAGTGATATCTCAACTGTATATGCTTCATCCTAGAGTGGAAAACAGAGTTCTTAGCTAGGTGTATAGCACTCTGACTATCACTATACAACTTACATTCCTTCTGCTTATGCCCCAACTCCTCAAGCAATTGTTGTAACGAAATCATCTCTTTTCTTACCTCTGTGGCAGCAACATACTCAGCCTCCATGGTTGATAAAGCCATGAACTTTTGTAGTCATGAAATCTAGCTCACTGTTGTCCCACCTATAGTGTAAATATAACCTATCATGCTCCTCCTGCTGTCAACATCTCTAGCCATGTATGAATCTACATAACCATGTAAAGTGGTGTCTGATCCACTATAGCACAAAACTGTCCCCATGGTCCCTCTCAAATACCGAAGGATCCACTTTAATGCTTGCCAATGCTCTTTATCTGGATCACTCATAAATCTACTCATAGCTCCCACTACATGGGAAATATCAGGCTTAGTGCACACCATAGCATACATCAAATTGCCAACTACTGATGAGTAAGGTACCTTGGACATATGGTTTCTTTCCTGCTCTATCTTAGGACACTACTCCTTTGATAACTTAAAATGGCTTTCCAAAGGAGTCCCAATCGGTTTAGCATCCTGCATGTTAAACCTATACAATACCTTCTTAATATACTCTTCCTGAGATAAAGTTAGCTTCCGTTCCTTCCTATCCCGAGTTATCCTCATGCCAAGGATTTGTCTGGCTGCCCCCAAATCCTTCATATCAAAGGATTCACTTAGTTGTTTCTTGAGTACTTTTATTGCCCGCATGTTTTTACCTGCAACCAACATGTCATCAACATACAAACACAGGATAATATAACTTCCATCCTCAAATTTCTTTATATACACGCAATGGTCGAATGACATCTAATATAACCTTGGTCCATCATCAAGCTATTAAACTTCTTATACCATTGACGTGGAGCATGTTTCGTGCCATACAAGCTCTTCTTCGCCTTTGCACACCATCTCCTCTTTACCTTTAACTTCATATCCTTATGGTTGCTGCATATATAGCTCCTCCAAATCACCATGGAGAAATGCAGTCTTTACATCCAACTATTCTAAGTGCAAGTCTTATGCTGTCACTATTCCAAGAACAGATTCGATAGAAGTCATTTTTACTACAGGAGAAAAAAATCTCATCAAAATCTATACCTTGTTTCTCGTGCAAACCCCTTAACCACAAACCGGGCCTTATATCTTTTCTTTCCTCCTTATTCATCTTTAACTCGTACACCCACTTGTTCTACAAGAATGCTCTTTTGCCTTCTTCGGTAGCTTCACCAAATCCTAAGTCTAGTTCTCAATGAGAGACTTATGCTCCTCATCCATGGCTTTCTCCCACTTCTTACATTGGAATCTACCTGCATTGCTTCATCAAAGCTCTCGTGGCTCTCCACTATCGTGAGTAATAAATAATAAAGAGAAGGAGAGAAACATTCGTGTTCTTTTCTTACCCTAGAAGACCTCCTCCCACCGTAGGAGTTTGGGGTTCTGTTGAGTAGATTCCTAAACCGATTCATGGGTCACTTTCCCATCCTAAAGATTAGCTACTACTACATATTCTTTCTTGGATTCTTCCCTATTTTCTTGTAACTTTTGCTTATACATGACTTTCTCATTGAAAACCACATCCCTAGATCGAATGATTTTCTTGTCTTTAATAGTCCAACATTTAAATCCAAAGTCATCACCACCATAACCAATAAAAGTGCATTTTTCTGATTTAGCCTCTAGCTTGGTCCTATCATCCTTGTCAATATGAACAAACACCTCACATCCAAAGACTCTAAGAAATGAGTAATCGACTTTCTTACCATACCAAGCCTCCTCAAGTATGCCTCCATCCAAGGCACTTGAGGGTCCTCTGTTTATCAAGTACACAGTTGTGCTCACCGCTTCTACCCAAAAATAAAGAGGTAGTCCTGCATGTATCCTCATGCTCCTAGCACGTTCCATTATTGTTTTGTTCATCCTTTCTGACACCCCATTTTGCTGCGGGTTCTTGGAACCGTCTTTTTCCTATGGATTCCATTCTTAGAACAATAATCATCAAATTCATTGCTGCAATACTCCCCTCCATTATCTGACCTGAGACATTTTAACTTAAGGCATGTTTCATTCTCTACCAAGGATTTCCATTTAACAAAAGTATCAAATACATCAGATTTGTTTCTAATACAATAAACCCAAACTTTCCTTGTTGCATCATCAATAAAAGTAACATAATAACTTGAACCCCCAAGAGATGATACCTGAGCCGGCCCCCACACATCAGAATGTACCAGCTCTAACTTACTCTCTTTCTTTGTAGGTCCAACCTTGAGAAACCTTACTCGCTTTTGTTTCCCATATATGCAGTTCTCACAGAAATCCAAACCTATTTATGTATATCTAGGAAAATTCTTCTTTATGATGTCCATGCCCTTATGGCTCATATGACCGAGCCTATAGTGTCATAATGTTGTATCTGCATCTGAAGCCACAAGATTACAATCATTAGTACTATCAGTGGTTAAATACAAGGTTCCAACCTTCTTACCTCTTGCCACCACAAGAGCACCCTTGGTGACCTTCCAAGAGTCAGCTGTAAATATCACAGTACAACCATCACTTCCCAATTGCCCCGCCAATATCAAATTTCTCCTTAATGTAGGCACATGTTTGACATCCTTCAATAGCCATGTATTCCCATTCTGCATCTTAACCTGAATAGAATCTTTTCCAACTATACTACAAGGCTCATCATCACAAAGAAAAACATGCCCAAAATCCCCTTGAACATAATCAACAAAATAATGCCTATGTGGAGTAGCATGAAAAGAAGCCCCTGAATCTAAAACCCAAGATTCATCAATATTATGCAAAGAAATAATCAAAGCATCCTGGCATACATTACCCGATGCCACATTTACCTCCTTGTTTTCTTCCTGTTGTTTCTTCTTATCTCGAAGCTCCCAACAATCCTTTGCATGCCCAGACTTTCCATAGTGCCAACATACTATCTTGCTTTTGGATTTTGACCTTGCCCGATCCTTTGATTTTCCATGGTTTCCTCTATTCTTCTATCTCCCTCTAGTTTCCACTGTCAAAGAATTCCTTGAAGTAGAAGACTCACCAAAGATTTTTCTTCACATTTCCTTGTTTAGAATCACCCCTACAACATCCTCAAACTTCAACTTCGAGTTAGCTAGAACCGAGTTGCTTACCACCATTACTAGGCTATTCCAACTTTTAGGTAAAGAGCACAGAAAATTAATAAAGCCCTAACTTCTTCATCAAATTTTATTGTAACCAAAGCTAGCATATTCACAACCGTATTGAAATCATTTAAATGATCTGCTACTGAACCATTCTCAAACATCTTCATATTAAACAACTTTTTCATTAAAAATATCTTATTAGAGGCAGAGGGTTTTTCATACAACTTCCCTAATGCATCCATCGGTTCTTTTGTAGTCTTTTCCTTTGAAACATTAAATAATAACAAATATGCAAGACACAGCCAGATCATTCCAAGTGCCTTACGATCCAACAAATCCCATAATGCATTTATCATACTCGAGGTTTGTTCACCTTCTCAGACAGTGGAGTATAAAGATCCCGCTTATAAAGGTAATCTGTAACACCCTGAACTATTGTTACTTCCTCCTGAGCATTCAAGTGTTGATATGTGATTTCTTTTGAAAAAGGATGTGCTCCTTTGATTGTGAAGTCATGCTTGATATGGACTGTATCTTCTTTGAAATTGCAGATCTTTGACTGAGTCGGAACATAATTGGACTCTTTTAATTCTTTCATTTTAAACCTGAGTTTAATCTGATCTCGGAATGAATATGGAGTTATCCATCTATAAGACCTAGCCTTGGATCAGTGGCATTGATCCAAGTAATGCTTTAAGTTTATTTGGGATGAACTAAAATTATAGACCTTTCACAGTTCAGTAAGGTCCGGATGCATTGACTAAACCTGTTCGGAATCTAACTCAGGGCTGATCGTGTTAAATGAATTTGTTCCCGATATCGTAATATCGGAAGGTCTTGATCGTGGACTGTGTAATAAATTCAGATACATTTATTTCCACTAGCCTATTGGCAAAGTGCGGGAGTGAACCCTGCTCATGAATGTATGTTGTAGATTCTTTTCTGAGCATTTGAAATGTTAGACCTAAGCTGGATTTATTAAGGTTAGTAACCTAAAACTAAACTATAACCTAGGGGTTAGATTAGTGTTAATCTAACCTAGACCTAGGCTATAGGATAATGTTCTAAGTTAGTATCTATGTGCTATGAGGTTAGACTAAGTGTTATCTTAAATCCTAACCTAAGTTACTAACCTAACTAATGAACAAGGAAGAAAGGGGACCTATGGAAGGGTGCAAACCATGGGTGGTAGTTTCTATGGCATTAAATGGAGGGATAAGTATGAAGGACAGGTAATTTGGTAGAAGTTTTTAAACGGCTAGCTAGAGCCGACGTGGCAGGTCGCCAAAGTTGGAAATGGTCTTCGAACTGGTTTTATCCATCGCCAACTATGGCGGTCGGTGGCAATGGAAATTGAGTGGGAAATTAGGAGTAAATGCCATTTATGAACTCGGTCTTCGAGCTCGGGTTTCACGGGAAGGCATGCAAAATGGAAAATTAGTAGTTTGTTTGGTTTTTCATGCGCTCCGGTTTTCCCTCTGCCTGATCACTGGTTCTTCGCACCAGTCTTCTTGGTGTTGCATGGCAAGTATGAGCGTAACTAGCTCTTTTCTCTGGCAAGGAAAATTTATAAGTCATGGAAATAACAAATTTTTGTTGGTGAATCTAACTTGGAAAAAGAGGAGAAGGCTCGAGCTCTTTCAGTGGTCTTCTTGATTTTTAAGCAAATAACCAGGCATGTTAGGCCTTAACCTTTAAAAATCTTGCTTTCTTTCAATTGATTTCATTAGAACAACTCTGTTCAGATGATTTATGGGTTTAGATGGTTTTTATGGTAGCTTTGTGTGATTTTGTTACTGTATCTTCTTGCTGGTTCGATTTTTCAAGTTTAACCCTTGATGGGTGTGTATTGTGTTTCGAACTGTTGCTCTATTTCGTTGTGTTTTGCATTCCGGCTTAAGTTTGTGAAATGTATGCAAGAAAGAATATTAGACCTGCTCTGTGAGAGCCCATGAATTGTTCCCTTGTTGGGTTCAGGCTACAGTTGATACTTGTTGTTGATACTTGTTGTTGATGCTTGTTGTTGATACTTGTCGGAAAGGATACTGATGGACTTTTGTTTGAATGTTCAGTTTAATTGGACTTCTTTGTAAGTTCTGTCGTGGTTAGTATAGGTGGTGGTTACTGAATCTTGTTGGGTTTCACTATGATACTTAGGTTATGTTGAACGGATAACTGGCTGTGTTTCAGTATTTGATGCGACCCTGTAGAAGTTGTTTTTCCCTCCCTTGTGTTGCAATTACGGGATTTAACCCATTGATGGTTTGCATTATATTTATTTTATTTACAAGATGACTTTGTGGAGTCCTTGGATTGGTTTGTATATTGGACTACTGTATAAGTCATGTATGTGTATACTGGTAGCATGATTCCGTCGGAGTCCTGGAGGGGAAACTTGTAATACGACTTCTGTTATCTTGTAATGTATACCTTCGTTTAAGTAATGAAATTTTGGTACAGACTCAGTTGGTGTAATTTTTACGTTTCCTATCTGTGTAAGCTTGAGCGAATAATGTTTTAGAGGCTCAGTTGGATTCCTTGTTACGAAATCAGTATTTAGCTTTTGTATAAGCCTGATTTTGTATATTTACCATTGTTGGCACGGTTGGAATCATTAACTGATATTTATTTTGTATATCGGCTTCTGTAGGAGCTTTATCATGTATACTGTTGTTCGGATTCAGTTGAAATCCTTGATAGGTAACCAGTCTATATAAGCCTATTTTTGTACACTTGTTGTTTTTGGCTCTGTTGGGTTCCTTAAGTTAGATAGATATCATGTATCTTGGCTTCTGTAAAAGTGGGTCGTGATTACCATACTTTTCAAACTCTGAATGAGTTCAGATGTGAATACAGTATGTTATGTTTCTTTCTGAATAATTCCAGTTAAATGAGGTTGTGCATGTGCATGGATTTTGTATGAATATCTCTGCATAGTCTTAGGGAAACATCATTTGCTTTAATGTCAAGGAGTCTCTTGTTGACTGCGATAAAAGAGAAGTTCTTTGATTTCGACCTTGAATCTAAAGCCTTACAGTGTTTAGTAGGGATTAGAGTGAGCTGTAGGTTGCTGAGAGGGATTGTTGTCGTGTTTGAGCATGATTACGTCTTCTGTTGCATGGATATCTAGTCTGGAGCTTGATTGAACTTAGGAGCTATCGACTGCACCTCAACAGGCGATGGCAGTGAATATCTTCTTGTTTGTCGCTTCGTGTGGAAGGTCATGTGGAGTCTGTTTGGTAGATAGTCATCACTGTTTGGCGTGAGAGCTACTGTACTGCTAGTAAACTACAGTAGTTTGTTATATTTTAAACTTTAACAAAACTGTGGTGCTTCTGGTGGCCTCGTCTGATTTATTCGCATGTGTTTAAGGTGAATGCTTTGCTCTTGGAAAGACGGTACAGTCATGAGCTAGTTCTGAGGGAAATATGTATGATTCATTTATTTCTCTTCTGTTGTAAAGTATAGGTTGATATAATTGTTTATCTAACTTTTGGAATTGTTCTAACATGCTGATGGAATCATGAAAGGTTATGATATTCATTTATTATGTTGAATATATTAGTCCGTCTGATGTTACTGTCCTTGGGATTCAGATGGATAGTTGTTTAGATGCATTTGTCTTCTTGGTCACTAACGTTTTGATGAAATATTTGAAAGGTATCCGAGACTATTTAGTGACTATAATATGAGCTACGCGTTTATAGTCATGTTTGTATTACAAGAGCATAGTCTGAAATATGTTTACTTGTTTGGTGAAATGATCTCATTTAAATAGGTTGTTTAATGAAAATAGTTGGTGGATTGCAATTGTTTTAAGAGTTAGTGCTTATCATGCTCAGTTCATCGAACTGACCCATGTTGACAATTTTTGCAGATGGTTGCCGTAAGTGGTAAAAGCATGCAGATCTGATAGGATGTTCAGATTGTTTAATTTGGTTTTATGATGAATTTCAGCTTGATTCTCTAAATGTACTATATGAGGAAAGATGTTCTTTTTCCGTTGAGTATTGTATCAAGTAAGCTGAAAGCATAAAATGTATTTGATTAGCCTGAAGGGAATAAAGTGAGATATTTGTTACTTATGTGTTTGTATTCTTATCTGGATAGTTTGACCTTCTTTGGATCAAATGATCTTGGGAGCTTGTTATTATTGTTTAAATTAGAGACTTTTGTGATTATCAATGTAAGCTTGCAAGAATATGTGAATGAATACTTATGATTGTTTAGCAGTTCTAGTATGTTCTATCTAAAGCTAAATTAAGATTTAGATCACTGTCTTTCTGGAAGCTAGGGTAAAAATAAACCTAAGCAAGACGCTAAACAAGCTGGATTAAATTATTAATTCCTAGTCTTGATTAAGCCAGGACAACGTTTAATTGGATTCTTAATCATTATATCTTGATACTAATAAGTACGATATAAATTCAGTTATGAGAACTGATATAAACCAAAAAAAAAGGGGTTTGGTTAGCAATCTCATGTGAAGGATGGGAGTAATTGTCCAATTTCGTTGATTTAGAATTATGTATATTCTATGAACTCCTTGATGGGACCTCTAGTCTTAATAACTTCTCTTGTGTATTGGGTTTTATTAAGAAGGGTCATTCTAAGGTGAGGAACCCAGGGGTTGGGAAAGACTACTCTTAAAGGGAGCGTCTTATGGTATAATTTAACTCAACGTATGTAACACTTTTTTATAAGTAGATCTTTTCGAGGCGGATTTAAAGGTTGACGGCACAAGTCAACTGCAGGGTTGTACCTCCGAGAAGATTAGGATCTTCTCGAAGATACAACAATGCAGGTGACTTATGACGACACCCTTTGCATTGATCATTAAGATTTACACCTTAAACTCGAACAAGTTACTCTGGGACCGATTAGGAATGTGGTCATGTTATAAGGCTGCCTAGGAGACTCGGGGTATCTTGACACACTGGTTTAACTAGGGTTGACCCAGTATGTCATCGTATCCCTAGTCCTTGGGAGCATCCATATAATGTTGTCACCTTACTAATCCGTTTCCGAGTGAATAACTTGGGATAGGAGGGACTACCAAGAAGTTAGTATAAGACATTCTACATAACATAAGAATGGGGTGAAGGACGTATTCCAGATTGACGAGTATGCTTTGTTAAGGAATACGAGACATAAGCAAGATATATTTCAAATCTTTGGCCAAAGTATCGCAAGCTGCTGATTGCGTTGTCCTAAGTCACCTGGTCTAAGGGATGAGATGCCGATGAATAATGGTAACAATTATTCAGATAGGTTCCTTAGACAGAGCATTCTGAATCCTAGAATAGGGAAGAGAACCGCAAGAGTGGTGTGTTAAATAAAAATGCCAACTCTTATTACTCATGAATAGATCGGTAGATTACCGAGTCATGGAATGAATAGATCGGAGGTACTCCGAGTCATTACAGCTGCATATGGTTATCTGTTATAAGAATGGTTATTTGATTTGTGAGTTCTAAATTACGTATTTAGAACCAGGATGCATTTATCAAAAAAAAAAAATTGACTTGTTCTAATGTATAAAATGAGGATGTTACATCTTGGTATCAGAGCTGAAGGTTGCAGCTCTTGGGCCTATTGTGTCCATAATCTGATGAGAACCTGAATTTTCTTGTAACAGAAAATGGTTAGAACAAGGGGAACATTGCGAATAATGCTCCACCTAATGGAGGGGTGGCAACAACCCAAAAACTTGATGAGATCCTTGCTGCCCTATTGGACACAAGAGATCGTTTAGCTGTACTTGAACAGCAGGCAATGGGAAATGAGGAGGATGAAGAAGCTGGTAATGACAATCAGCCACCTCCTGAGGACAACCCCGATATGGGTGTTGATGTTAATGTTGGGAATGCACCAATCCAACTAGAAAACAAAAAGGCCAGGTTGGCAGCAGAACTCACTAATGATATAAAAAGGATAAGTCCACCTAAGTATGATGGCACCACATTAGGAGATGGAGCTAAGAACTGGCTCAGTGAAATGGAGAAGTACTTTGCAATAAGAAAATTCTCAGAGGAAACCAAAGCTATTTGGGGAGCCTATTAGCTTTCCCATGAAGCATCTTCGTGGTGGGATAGCCGTAAAGATGAACTAAATATTGATGAGACCAATATTACTTGGGATCAATTTAAAGGCTATTTTAGGCAACGTTGGCTGCCACAACTTTTCTATGATCAGAAAATGACAGAATTCCAGAACTTAGCTCAAGGGAAGCTAACAGTAACTGAATATTGGGAGCGGTTTACAAAACTCCTCAAGTATGTACCACAGTATCAAACTGACGAGAAGTTCAGAATATGGAAATTCATCATGGGATTGAATCCCGTGATAGGGGGAGAGGTCGATGTTCACAGTCCAACCACTATGGAAGGAGTTGTTGAAAAGGCCATAAGGCAAGAACAAAAATTAAAGGCTATTTCTGCTCATAAAGAGGAAGTGCGGAAGAAGACTGCAAACCCTTCTTCAACCTCTCTTGCACCCAAAAAGGGACCATGGAAAAAGTTTGGAAACAAAAATAAGTTTCCAGGGGATAACAGTAAGAAAGCAGTAGTAAATAAGCCTGCTGGAAATGTAAGGGATAATTTTGCCAAAAATTATAACAATGGGCAGAAGCCCTATGGAGGACAACGTGACAATTACAAGGCTGGAGGCAATTTTGAGCCTAAAAAGGGACCTGTAGGAGGCTGCTACAATTGTGGCAAAGACCACTACGCAAATCAGTGCCCTTTGAAGAAGGATGATCGTAATCAGCAGCATAAGATACATGCTGCAGTAGCAGACAAGCAAGCTGAAAAGCAAGTGACACCTATAGAAGTTTCGGGTAAGTTATTTGGCATACCTGTCACTATTCTTTTTGATACAGGAGCTACTGAATGTTTCATTTCTAATAAACTTGCCTCTAAACTTAAGAGAAAAGCTGGAAAAATGGATAAATCTTGGACTGTACAATATGGTAATAACTCTGTTCATACAGTGAGTATGTGTCTTTTTGGGGTAGTCCTTGACTTACCTAATTTCTCCACGGAAGTTGACCTCTATGTTACACCTTTGGGATCGTATGACATTGTTATCGGTGTCAATTGGTTAGCTGACCATAAAGCAAAGGTAGACTGCTATGAAAAGAACATAAAATGTTTAGATGATCACTGAAACAACAGAGATTCAAGGTGTGAAAGGAAATTTGAGTTAGGAAATTTCTTAAAAAGGCTAAAAATAAAGGATGTACCCTTTATGCAAGAAAGATATCTAAATTTTCAGAAGAAGATGGTGATTACATGAAGCGATTTCTCTGTTACAAAGTTTCAGGATGTTTTTCCCCGAGGAATTACCAGGTTACCACCTAAGAGGGAATTTGACTTCACCATCGAAATCAAACCAGAATGAACCTATTTCCAAAGCACCTTATCGGATGACTACTACAGAGTTAGTAGAGCTTAAGGCAAAATTGCAAGAACTTCGTCTAAAGGTTTGATTAGACCAAGTGTTTCACCTTGGGAGCGCCCGTAATATTTGTGAAAAGAAGGATGGAACACTTAGGCTGTGTATCGATTATTGGATGTTGAACAAAGCAACAATCAAGAACAGATATCCACTTCCAAGGATCGACGATCTATTTGATCAGATGCGTGGGGCAGCGGTTTATTCTAAGATAGATCTTTGATCTGGTTATCATCAGTTAAGGATTAGAGAAGAAGATATTCATAAAACAACTTTCCGAACAAGGTACGGACATTATGAATTCACGGTTCTACCCTTTGGATTAACTAATGCACCCGCAGCCTTTATGAACTTAATGAACAATATTTTTCAAGAATATCTGGACAAGTTTGTACTTGTATTCTTGGATGATATTCTCATTTATTCTAAAAGCGTTGAGGAGCACAATGAGCATTTGAAGATAGTTTTGGGAATTTTGAGAAAAAGAAATTTGTATGGTAAGTTATCCAAATGTTCTTTCTTTGATTCAGAAGTTCACTATTTGGGTCATGTCATTAGCAAAGAAGGAATTGTTGTAGATCCTTCAAAAATAGTGGCAATAACTGAGTGGCCTGCACCTAAGAATGTGCACGAAGTAAGAAGCTTCATGGGTCTTGCTGGTTACTATAGAAAATTTGTAAAGGATTTTTCTAAAGTAGCTGCACCAATAACTTCATTGCAGAAGAAGGATAAGAAATTCATATGGAATGAAAAGTGCGAAGTGGCTTTCAAAAGTCTGAAAGGCCAGTTGACTTCTGCACCTATATTAGTTGTACCAGACCCTAATGGGAGCTTTACTGTTGTAACGGATGCTTCTGGGGAAGGTCTTGGAGGTGTTTTGCTACAAAATGATCAAGTCATAGCATATGAAAGTAGAAAACTTAAATTACATGAGCTGAATTATGCTCCTCATGATTTGGAGCTTGCTGCCATTGTTCATGCACTTCAAGTCTGGAGACACTATTTACTTGGGAAACCTTTTGAGTTGAAAACTGATCACTTAGGACTGAAATATATTTTCACTTAGCCTAATCTTAATGCTAGACAGAGAAGGTGGTTAGAATTTTTATCACAATATGATTTTGATATTAGCTATATCAAAGGGAAGGAGAATAGAGTAGCTGATGCTCTAAGTCGTAGGAGGCACATTTCTGCTCTTATAACATTAAGAACTCGTTTAAGGACGAGGTAAAAAGTGCCTCGGAGAATCGATATTTACTTTCAGAAGTAAAAAAAAGCTGCTTGCTGCAGAACCTAATGATGAAAGGTATAAAGGTTTTCATTTTGATAATGAAGGAATCTTGCGTTATGAAAGCAGAGTATATGTACTATCTTTGAAACGATTTGAGAAAGAAGTTGTTAGTTGAATTTCATAATTCACCTTTCTCGACACCGGGTATCACAAAAATGCTTGCTGATTGAAACAACAATACTTTTGGAAAGGTATGAAAAAGGATGTCATTAATTTTGTGACTCATTGTTTGGAGTGTCAGCGGGTTAAGGCAGAACATATGCACCTTGCTGGACTGTTATATCCTCATAGCATACCATAGTACAAATGGCAAGTAATAACCATGGATTTTGTACAAGGATTACCCATGTCCAGGAATAAACATGATGTTATCCTGGTAGTTGTAGATAAACTGACTAAGGTAGCTCATTTCATCACTGGAAATCTAAAGGATGATTCACCAGTGCTGGCCAAAAGATTCGTACACAAAATTTTCAGATTACATGGTGTACCAGAATTGATTATATCTGATAGGGATCCAAGAATGACGTCAAGGTTTTGGCAAACGCTTAATACAGCTCTTGGAACGAAACTAAACTTCAGTTCTGCATATCATCCGGAAACGGATGGACAAACTGAGAGGGTAAATCAAGTGTTGGAGGACATGTTGCGAATGTATTGCATGGATCAATAGTATAAATGGGAAGAGTATCTTCCATTAGTTGAATTCGCATACAACAACACTTATCACTCATCTCTTAAAATGGCACCATTTGAAGCACTTTATGGAAGAAAGTGCAGAACTCCTGTTAGCTGGGATAGTGTTGAGGATAGAGTGGTAATTGGACCAGAGATTCTCACAGAAATGGAACAACAAGTTAAGTTGATTCGTGAATGATTAAAGGAAGCAGCGGATAGGCAGAAGAGCTATGCTAACCTTAAGCGGGTTGATCGAAGGTTTGAGCTTGGTGAGAAGGTTTTTCTTCGTGTTAAACCCAGAAAGAGTTCTATAAATTTTGGCAAGGCTGCCAAGTTGTCACCTCGATTCGTGGGACCTTTGAAATTGTCGAAATAATCAATCCTGTAGCTTATCGTTTAGCATTACCACCTGCTTTATCTCGCATGCATGATGTTTTCCATATTTCTTTGCTTAAGAAATACGTTTCAGATCTATCACATGTTTTAAATTGGAATTCCTTGCAGGTCCAAGACCCAGGAATAATCATGGTTAAACCCACATGAGTGCTGGAAACTCACCAATTGCATTTGAGAAATCATGAAATACAACAATGTAAGGTCCAGTGGGACCAGTTTAACGAAGAAAGTGCAACTTGGGAAAATCTGGAAGAGATGAAAATTGCTTTTCCTTCTCTTTTTCAACAGAATGAAATCTGTTGACAAAACATTTCTTTTATGAACTTATTTTTTTAAGTTTATATGAAAGCCAGATGGAGGCAAACATTATTCAGGCTGAATAAAATGTGTTGTGACATTGATTTCTGGAACTATTAAGTTGGAAAATAGTCGCATTGTTTTGTGAACCAATAAATTGGTTGACCTGAAGGTTAATCGAATATGTAATCATCGGGATGATGAATCTTTTAGGAGGGAAGCATGTAACACCCTGAACTGTTGTTACTTCCTCCTGAGCATTCAAGTGTTGATATGTGATTTCTTTTGAAAAAGGATGTGCTCCTTTGATTGTGAAGTCATGCTTGATATGGACTGTATCTTCTTTGAAATTGCAGATCTTTGACTGAGTCGGAACATAATTGGACTCTTTTAATTCTTTCATTTTAAACCTGAGTTTAATCTGATCTCGGAATGAATATGGAGTTATCCATCTATAAGACCCAGCCTTGGATCAGTGGCATTGATCCAAGTAATGCTTTAAGTTTATTTGGGATGAACTAAAATTATAGACCTTTCGCAGGTTGCAAGGTCTGGATGCATTGACTAAACTGTTCCGGAGTCTAACTCAGGCTGATCGTGTTAAATGAATTGGTTCCCGATATCGTAATATCAGGAAGGTCTTGATCGTGGACCAGGTAATAAATTCAGATACATTTATTTCCACTAGCCTATTGGCAGTGCAGGAGTGAACCCTGTTCGTGAATGTATGTTGTAGATTCTTTTTCTGAGCATTTGAAATGTTAGACCTAAGCTGGATTTATTAAGGTTAGTAACCTAAAACTAAACTATAACCTAGGGGTTAGATTAGTGTTAATCTAACCTAGGCCTAGGCTATAAGCTAATGTTCTAAGTTAGTATCTATGTGCTATGAGGTTAGACTAAGTGTTATCTTAAATCCTAACCTAAGTTACTAACCTAACTAATGAACAAGGAAGAAAGGGGACCTATGGAAGGGTGCGAACCATGGGCGGTAGTTTCTATGGCATTAAATGGAGGGATAAGTATGAAGGATAGGTAATTTGGTAGAAGTTTTTAAACGGCTAGCTAGAGCCGACGTGGTAGGTCGCCAAAGTTGGAAATGGTCTTCGAACTGGTTTTATCCATCGCCAACTATGGCGGTCGGTGGCAATGGAAATTGAGCAGGAAATTAGGAGTAAATGCCATTTATGAACTCGGTCTTCGAGCTCGGGTTTCACGGGAAGGCATGCAAAATGGAAAATTAGTAGTTTGTTTGGTTTTTCATGCGCTCCGGTTTTCTCTACTGCACGATCTTGGTTCTTCACTTTTGATCTTCTTGGTGTTGCATGGCAAGTATGAGCGTAACTAGCTCTTTTCTCTGGCAAGGAAAATTTATAAGTCATGGAAATAACAAATTTTTGTTGGTGAATCTAACTTGGAAAAAGAGGAGAAGGCTCGAGCTCTTTCAGTGGTCTTCTTCGGATTTTTAAGAAAATAACCAGGCATGTTAGGCCTTAACCTTTAAAAATCTTACTTTCTTTCAATTGATTTCATTAGAACAACTCTGTTAAGATGATTTATGGGTTTAGATGGTTTTTATGGTAGCTTTGTGTGATTTTGTTCTTTTGTATCTTCTTGCTGGTTCGATTTTTCAAGTTTAACCCTTGATGGGTGTGTATTGTGTTTCGAACTGTTGCTCTATTTCGTTGTGTTTTGCATTCCGGCTTAAGTTTGTGAAATGTATGCAAGAAAGAATATTAGACCTGCTCTGTGAGAGCCCATGAATTGTTCCCTTGTGGGGTTCAGGCTACTGTTGTTGATACTTGTTGTTGATACTTGTCGGAAAGGATACCGATGGACTTTTGTTTGAATGTTCAGTTTTATTGGACTTCTTTGTAAGTTCCATCGTGGTTAGTATAGGTGGTGGTTCTTGAATCTTGTTGGGTTTCACTATGATACTTAGGTTATGTTGAACGGATAACTGGCTGTGTTTCAGTATTTGATGCGACCCTGTAGAAGTTGTTTTTCCCTCCCTTGTGTTGCAATTACGGGATTTAACCCGTTGATGGTTTGCATTATATTTATTTTATTTACAAGATGACTTTGTGGAGTCCTTGGATTGGTTCGTATATTGGACTACTGTATAAGTCATGTATGTGTATACTGGTAGCATGATTCCATCGGAGTCCTGGAGGGGTAACTTGTAATACGACTTCTGTTATCTTGTAATGTATACCTTCGTTTAAGTAATGAAATTTTGGTACAGACTCAGTTGGTGTACTTTTTACATTTCCTATCTATGTAAGCTTGAGCGAATAATGTTTTAGAGGCTCAGTTGGATTCCTTGTTACGAAATCAGTATTTAGCTTTTGTATAAGCCTGATTTTGTATATTTACCATTGTTGGCACGGTTGGAATCATTAACTGATATTTATTTTGTATATCGGCTTCTGTAGGAGCTTTATCGTGTATACTGTTGTTTGGATTCAGTTGAAATCCTTGATAGGTAACCAGTGTATCTGCCTCTATATAAGCCTGTTTTTGTACACTTGTTGTTTTTGGCTCTGTTGGGTTCCTTAAGTTAGATAGATATCATGTATCTTGGCTTCTGTAAAAGTGGGTCGTGATTACCATACTTTTCAAACTCTGAATGAGTTCAGATGTGAATACAATATGTTATGTTTCTTTTTTGAATAATTCCAGTTAAATGAGGCTGTGCATGTGCGTGGATTTTGTATGAATATCTCTGCATAGTCTTAGGGAAACATCATTTTCTTTAATGTCAAGGAGTCTCTTGTTGACTACGATAAAAGAGAAGTTCTTTGATTTCGACCTTGAATCTAAAGCCTTACAGTGTTTAGTAGGGATTAGAGTGAGCTGTAGGTTGCTGAGAGGGATTGTTGTCGTGTTTGAGCATGATTACATCTTCTGTTGCATGGATATCTAGTCTGGAGCTTGATTGAACTTAGGAGCTGTCGACTGCACCTCAACAGGCGATGGCAGTGAATATCTTCTTGTTTGTCGCTTCGTGTGGAAGGTCATGTGGAGTTTGTTTGGTAGATAGTCATCATTGTTTGGCGTGAGAGCTACTGTACTGCTATTAAACTCCAGTAGTTTGTTATATTTTAAACTTTAACAAAACTGTGGTGCTTCTGGTGGCCTCATCTGATTTATTCACATGTGTTTAAGGTGAATGCTTTGCTCTTGGAAAGACGGTACAGTCATGAGCTAGTTCTGAGGGAAATATGTATGATTCGTTTATTTCTCTTCTGTTGTAAAGTATAGGTTGATATAATTGTTTATCTAACTTTTGGAATTGTTCTAACATGCTGATGGAATCATGAAAGGTTATGATATTCATTTATTATGTTGAATATATTAGTCCGTCTGATGTTACTGTCCTTGGGATTCAGATGGATAGTTGTTTAGATGCATTTGTCTTCTTGGTCACTAACGTTTTGATGAAATATTTGAAAGGTATCCGAGACTATTTAGTGACTATAATATGAGCTACGCGTTTATAGTCATGTTTGTATTACAAGAGCATAGTCTGAAATATGTTTACTTGTTTGGTGAAATGATCTCATTTAAACAGGTTGTTTAATGAAGCTTGATTGGTGGATTGCAATTGTTTTAAGAGTTAGTGCTTATCATGCTCGGTTCATCGAACCGACCCATGTTGACAATTTTTGCGAGATGGTTTGCCGTAAGTGGTAAAAGCATGCAGATCTCGATAGGATGTTCAGATTGTTTAATTTGGTTTTATGATGAATTTCAGCTTGATTCTCTAAATGTACTATATGAGGAAAGATGTTCTTTTTCCGTTGAGTATTGTATCAAGTAAGCTGAAAGCATAAAATGTATTTGATTAGCCTGAAGGGAATAAAGTGAGATATTTGTTACTTATGTGTTTGTATTCTTATCTGGATAGTTTGACCTTCTTCGGATCAAATGATCTTGAGAGCTTGTTATTATTGTTTAAATTGGAGACTTTTGTGATTATCAATGTAAGCTTGCAAGAATATGTGAATGAATACTTATGATTGTTTAGCAGTTCTAGTATGTTCTATCTAAAGCTAAATTAAGATTTAGATCACTGTCTTTCTGGAAGCTAGGGTAAAAATAAACCTAAGCAAGACGCTAAACAAGCTGGATTAAATTATTAATTCCTAGTCTTGATTAAGCCAGGACAACGTTTAATTGGATTCTTAATCATTATATCTTGATACTAATAAGTACGATATAAATTCAGTTATGAGAACTGATATAAACCAAAAAAAAAGGGGTTTGGTTAGCAATCTCATGTGAAGGATGGGAGTAATTGTCCAATTTCGTTGATTTAGAATTATGTATATTCTATGAACTCCTTGATGGGACCTCTAGTCTTAATAACTTCTCTTGTGTATTGGGTTTTATTAAGAAGGGTCATTCTAAGGTGAGGAACCCAGGGGTTGGGAAAGACTACTCTTAAAGGGAGCGTCTTATGGTATAATTTAACTCAACGTATGTAACACTTTTTTATAAGTAGATCTTTTCGAGGTGGATTTAAAGGTTGGCACAAGTCAATCTGCGAGGTTGTACCTCCGAGAAGATTAGGATCTTCTCGAAGATACAACAATGCAGGTGACTTATGACGACACCCTTTGCATTGATCGTTAAGATTTACACCTTAAACTCGAACAAGTTACTCTGGGACCGATTAGGAATGTGGTCACGTTATAAGGCTGCCTAGGAGACTCGGGGTATCTTGACACACTGGTTTAACTAGGGTTGACCCAGTATGTCATCGTATCCCTAGTCCTCGGGAGCATCCATATAACATTGTCACCTTACTAATCCGTTTCCGAGTGAATAACTTGGGATAGGAGGGACTGACAGAAGTCAGTATAAGACATTCTACATAACATAAGAATGGGGTGAAGGACGTATTCCAGATTGACGAGTATGCCGTTAAGGAATACGAGACATAAGCAGTATGTTTCAAATCTTTGGCCAAAGTATCGCAAGCTATTGATTGCGTTGTCCTAAGTCACCTGGTCTAAGGGATGAGATGCCGATGAATAATGGTAACAATTATTCAGATAGGTTCCTTAGACAGAGCATTCTGAATCCCAGAATAGGGAAGAGAACCGCAAGAGTGGTGTGTTAAATAAAAATGCCAACTCTTATTACTCATGAATAGATCGGTAGATTACCGAGTCATGGAATGAATAGATCGGAGGTACTCCGAGTCATTACAGTTGCATATGGTTATCTATTATAAGAATGGTTATTTGATTTGTGAGTTCTAAATTATGTATTTAGAACCAGGAAGCATTTATCAAAAAAAAAAAAAAAAATGACTTGTTCTAATGTATAAAATGAGGATGCCCTTTTGAAAATTTTTCCCAAAACCTCCACGCCTCCACCACTCCGAGACACGTGTCACTTCCTGGTTCACTGATGGGATCATGGGCCCAAACATCACTTTTCCCCTTTGATTTTTGCATTGGGAAAATTTCCCAAAATTAGTCCGCGCCCCACTCTCCCAGGTGACACGTGGCACTTTCCCATTCACTGATGGAAACGCGGGCCCAAACCTCACCTTTTTCCTTTGATTTCACATTGGGAAAAATTCCCACATTTTCCTCACACTCCGCCACTCCGGTGGCACGTGTCGGCTTCTGGTTGCTTGGCGGGGCATGCTTCTTTTTCTCCATTTGTGCCTCTGTCACTTTGGCAAAAACCAAAGTTTCCTCTGCGCCTCCGACTCTGCCACCATTGTCATGGACATGTGTCGCTTCCTCATTAGCTGCGGTGCCTTCCGCAAATTTTCTCCATCCTCCTTTTGTAGGCCTACGGGCCAAAATTTACCCTTTGCACCCTTTTCCCTCTTCTTGGAAAATTCTCCAAATTTGCTTCGCTACCACGTGGCACCATTTCATTTCATTGGCCACGGGCCTACCTAGGGAAAATTTCCCCAAAAAAATTGCTGAGCCATAACTTTCAAAATATTTGGAGTTAGGAGGAAAATTTTACCTTTCTGGAAAGGGAAAGAAAAATCCTATCTAATGGAGCCATTTCTAGAAACCCTTGAGTCCTTAAAATTGTGTGAAAATTGAATTTGAAGCACAAGGAAGGGAAGAATGAAGGAAAGTGAGCCAAAATAAGCAGGGGGCTCATTTTTGATAACAAGTTGATGAGGAAGATCTGGATTCGGAACATCTAAACCTAAAGTTGAAGATCCTAAGGGAGAAAGTAATAATCATTTCTTTGAGTACCGTTCAGAAGAAGAAGATGAATACGAAGAAATTATAGAAGATATGAATAGTCAATCCTTCATTGTCTTCACACACTCTCAGAAAAAGGAGCAGGATACCACTAAGGTGGGAGATAAAGAGGTTTCCAAGGAACTTCAAAAAGAATCTAAGACTAAGGAAACTTCCAAAGAATCCAAGACAAATGAGACTCCTAAAGAGTCCAAGGTGACTGAGGTTTCAAAGGTCAAAACTATCTTAAAGAAAGGAGGGCCTTTGTTAAATCAATCAATTGATAAATCAGCTACGAAGAAAGTTTCTTCTTCCACGTCCATATCAACCCAGCCCGAGGAAAAGGTCAAAAGTGTGCCATCATCAAGTTCGAAAGAACTAGTATCTGAGACATCAAGTATGGTTACTTTGCCCAAATTTGATATCATTGATCATATCAATAAAACAAAAATTTCCATGTCACAAGTAGAGTACTTAAAGTCCAATAAGGATTAACTTCGAGAAATTGGTCCAGTTTATCAAAGGTGACTCTATTGTTCATTCCTCTAAAGGGATTCTAAAAACTCCCAAAGATGGGAAAACTCAAAATATTGTGGTGGCCACTACACCTTCAAATGAAAATATTGAACCTTTCTTTGTGTCCTTTTTGATCAACGAATGCAAATTAAGTAATTGCATTATAGACTCTGGAGCCTTGGATAATGTGATGTTGGAAAAAGTAGCTTATGCTCTTGGTTTGACTTGTACAAGAACATTCAGATCATGTTACTCCATGGAAACCAAACAAGTTCCTTTGATCGAGCAGATTAAAGATACCCAAATGGTTTTAGCCCAATTCCCTCAAAAGTGAATTAAGGTAACTATTTTAGTTGCTGATATTCCCGCCTCATATGGAATGTTGTCAAGAAGAAAATTTCATAGATATCTAGGTGGATAAATTCAAATGGATTGATCTCACGCCATGATCCCTATCAATGGAGAAATGAAGAAGCTAATGCTGGAAGCTCAGGAAAAATTCACGGTAGCTAAAACTGAAGATCCTCGTGCACATATCCTTTTTCAAGGCTCAAGTATGGGTAATTATATGATGACTGTAGAAATTCATACCCTTGAGATCACTTGCCAAGACTCAATGAGATTTGGACTCTTGAGTTCGATGGAAGTTGTTTCTCGATGGGCTACGGTGGAGGAGTGGTGCTCATATCTCCAAATGGTAAAATATTTCTTTTTCCTACAAACTTGAATTTTCAAATACTAATAATGCGTAGAGTAAGAGGAATTAATTGGCCTTTGGAGATACATAATTGATCATGAAACAAGTAAGTAAGAAATCAGTTCCAAGTAAATAATGGTCATTTAAGACACTACAAAAATAAAGTGTGGGACGCGATAGAAGTATTCGATTTTTCCATGAAATTTGTCCCCCGTGAAAAGAATGACAAAGAAAATTCTCTCGTAGTCTCAAACTTCATTAATGATTCCTCATTCAGAGTTTGATCAAGTCAAATACACCATTGAAATGGTTTTTAGGCCAAGTGTTCTGACAATGCAGAAAATTGGCAAGTATTCAATGATGATCAACAAATTATTGCTTTCTTGGAAAAGAGGGATAATTTTGAACAATTGTACTTTGAAGGAAGTGATTCTGCATTTCACAAATCAACTACCTCACCCATTCAGAAGGAGTTGAGAACGAAGATCCTGGTGATGAAATCATCCAACTCAAAGGAAATAAAATTCCCAAAGGATTGGTTTCACTTGAAGAACTTTTTGACAAACATGACAGGTTTATCAAAGAGAAAGAGCAGGAAGGACTTGCGAATTTCTGTTGACTATGAGCAAGTTAACATTGTACCAAGGATAAACCTCACTTGGTCAATATTGGTAAGTGTTGCTCACCTGAGGAGTGCAAGAAATTCATAAGCCTCCTTACCAAATATTCTGATGTTTTGGCTTACTCATATGAAGACTTGAAGTCTTTCCAACCCAGGGAAATGGAGCATGCCATACCCTTGAAGCCTAGTGCAGTTCCTTTCAGGAAAAAGCAAAGACAATATAATCCCAAGATAGCGGGCACAATATTCCATGAATTTTAAAATATGTTAGATGTGTGGATAGTGTTTCCTATTCAACATTTGACCTAGATAGCTAATATTGTACCGGTTTGCAAGAAAAATGGAGAAATTAGGATTTGTGTGGATTTTCACAATCTTAATCAAGCTTCCTTGAAGGATAACTACCCACTACCAGTCATGGACCATATTTACGTAGGTAGTAACTGGATCGGAAATGCTATCTATGCTAGATGGTTTCTCTGGTTATAATCAGATTGAAGTGGCTAGAGAAGATCAACATAAAACCACATTCACCACCCCCTAGGGTATGTTCGCATATAGAAGAATGCCTTTTGGTTTGATCAATGCCGGCACTACTTTTCAAAGGGCTATGGATATGGCATTCATAGATTATAAAGACAAGATCATCGTGATATACCTAGATGACTTGACAAAGTGTTCTCAAAGAAAGCGAGAAGATCACCTAAGAGATTTAGAGAAAATATTGCAAAGGTGTAGACTTCATAAGATCTCTCTGAATCCAAAAAGTCCGTATTTGGAGTTACGAAGGGAAACTCCTAGGTCATATTGTTTCTAAGGAAGGAACTAAGATTGATCCTAAGCATGTTCAAGCTATCAAGAATCTTTCCTTACCTACAAGTAAGCTTGGAGTCCACTCCTTCTTTGGGAAGGTGAACTTTTTGAGAAGGTTTGTGCTAGATTTTGCCGAGATGACTAAAGAAATCACTGATATGATGAAAGGAAAAGAATCCTTCAAATGGTCAAAGGAAGGTAGAGAGGCATTTGAGAAAATCAAGGGTGCTATTGCAAAAGCTCCTACATTGGTGTGTCCTAATTTTAAAAAGGATTTCATAATTTATTGCTATGCTTCACCGCACACAATCTCTGCCATCTTGACTCAACACAATCAAGAAGGAGTTGAATCTCCTATTGCATTCATGAGTTTTGGATTCAAGAAACATGAACTCAATTACACTCCCCTTGAGAGGCATGCGTACGGGTGGTGAGAGCCTTGAAACATTTTAGGTACTATGCAATTAAAATGTTGACACACCAATGTTTTAGTTCCAGACACCATAGTTAAATCGATGTTGACACAACAAGAACTAGGATCTAAAAGAGGTAATTGGGTCTCTAAGATCCAGGAATATGATTTGGATATCAAGCCTACCAATTTGGTTTGAGGAAGAGGACTTTGCCAACTCATCATTGCAGAAAATGAACCACGAGATAACTCTGAAGAAGAACCAATTGAAGAAGATTTACCACTGGTAGTTTTTGTCAGCACCATAGATGAATGGTATTCTAATATAGCCTACTTTCTCACATATGGAAAGTGTCCTGATAATCTGATAGCTAAGAAAAATGAGCTATCAAATTAAGAGCTGCTAGGTACGTCATTTGGGACAACACTTTGTTCAAGAAAGGAGTTGATGGCATGTTCCTCAGATGTGTTGATAAAGAGCAACAACCTAGGTTATTGGAAGCCTTTCACAATCATGCTTGCGGTGGTCATTTCTCTAGCCCAATAACAACCATAAAATTTTGTGAGCACATTATTACTAGCCCACTATGTTTTCCGATGCTCAGAAATGGGTGACAAAATGCGAAGCTTGTCAACAATTTGTTGGAAGACCAAAGTTGATAGCTTTTCCTTTGAAGCCAGTTGTCATTGAAGAACCCTTTCAACAATGGGGTTTAGATTTCATCGGGGTTTTGAATCCTAATTCTAGTGTTGGTCATACTCACATGCTCACCACAACTAACTACTTTACAAAGTGGGTAGAAGCTATACCGGTAAAACAAACATCTATTACAGTAATATGTGATTTCATCAAAGAGAATATATTGATTCGTTATGGAATTCCACAAAAGATCGTGACAGACAATGCCACCAATTTCTCTTCTATAGAGATGATAGGTTTTTGTTATGGGTATGGGATATCTTTATCTCATTCATCAGATTACTACCTCGGGAAACGGTTAGGAAGAATCTAGTAACAAGAACATCATTACTATCGTGTAAGTTAGTAGAAGAAAATAAAAGAACTTGGCACAAAAAATTATATGATGCATTATGGGCTAATCGCATAACTCCCAAAAGAGCAATCGGGATGTCTCCATTTCAAATTTGTATGGAACCGATGCTCAAATTCCCATCACATTGGAGTTACCAGCATTAAAATTAGCTCAAGTAGTTGATGATGAATGCTTCACCAATGCATTAGATAAAAGGATCATGTTCCTAAGCAAGCTTGAGGAACAAATAAGTCAAGTGGCAAACAAGATTGAGGAACATCAATCCAAGGTAAATAAATTGTTTGACAGGAAAACTAGGGAGAGACAATTTCAAATCAATGACTTAGTTCTTCTCTGGGACAAAAGATGTGAGCCAAAAGGAAAGCACGAGAAAGTTTGATTCGTTGTGGCTAGGCCCGTTCAAGATTAGACATTTCTATGGAGATAGCACTTATTACTTGGCATATCCCAATGGAACTCATTTTCCTCTGCCCTACAATGGGAAATATCTCAAGCACTATCAAAATTGAAAACGGGTTGTCCCCCATATGTACATAGGTATTTAGGATTTTGGTTTGTTTGTTTTCTCTATTTTTGGTTTCCTCTCTTTGTCATCCCGTTCTTATGCTCCATCGTTTTTGGGATCGTGTTCATTGAATATTTGGGTCTGGGTCCATTGCTGCGTCCATGAAGTCCTTGTCCCCAATAAGAGCCAGTTGTTATCAACTAATTTTGACTTCGTAAAATTAGTAAATGTGAAATTTTAAAAAAATAAAATTCAAAAGTGTTATCTTGCATGATTTTCTCCTCCATTGCAATCATCTTATTCTCACGGTCATTTTGGCTTTCGTTTCATCCATTTTGAATAAGCCCCTTCTCCGCTACACCACAAACCATATTTTAATTATTTTAATTAATATTTACCCTGTTATTTAATAAAATTAATATTTATTAAATTTTAGGGTTTTTAATTAATAAATATTAATTTTAATATTGGATGGAAGTTGTTTGACAAACTTGGGAGAACTTTTCTTCTTTTTATTAATTGTCGTAACACTGTGCGTGAGCAAGTGCGGGGAATTTTTCTTCCGCTTCCATTCCTGTAGACAATTTTAATTTTTCTTCTATCATTTGGAGATTGATGAGGAGATGGTTACAAGAGGTTGCTGAAGCGAGAGGAGATTGGGAAGAAGGAGAAACAAGGAGATATTACAGATATCTAGAGCTGGAGAAGGAAAAGCTTATTCTATAGACACTATCCGACTTTCACATAGAAACCTGGCATGGGCATTAGCTAGAGCCAAGCAACCTTGAGAGTTCTAGGTAGTTGTTTCCATCCTTCATGCATTCACATGTGCCAACAGTTTGAGAGAGTTCCACATTCCAGCAGAGGAAAATCTAGGTTGTTAGAAGGAATCAAGGAAATAAATAAACAACGTCCATGCATATTTGTTTTTGTTTTTTTTTTTTGCGAAAAGGAGAATATGCTATGCATTTAACTAGCCAAGAGAGAGAGAAGACTATCACGTACACCCAAAGCAAGAAGAATAATAGTTCATGTTTGAGATTGGGGAAGAGTTTCCACACACATGCATTTGCCAAAAAGGAGCTTTCCAAAAGGAGTTTTGTTCAGCGCGGGGAAGAATAAAAGCAAGGAGTTTTCCATTTTCAACGCCTAAGGAGGAAAGAAGGAATAATTTGGAGATCCACGCATGCATTCGGGAAGAAGCAAAAATAGGCCAAAGTCCCACAAAACCCAAGGAGAACATTCCAAAAAAAGGGACATTTTGTTTTTGTCTTGAGTCAAATCAATGAGTCAAATCACCAAAAAAAGGAATCAACTTGGAGATCTTCACGTGGGAGGAGGAAAGGAACTGTTTTTTTTGTTTTGTTTTGTTTTCATTTTGATGCAGCAATCTCCATGCGTGAGCATGAAAGGAACATCAAAAAAGAAGATTATCCACGCATCTATTTAGAATGTCGAGAAAAGCTAATACGCAAAGTCTGCGTGGGAGGAGAGAAAGACATAACAGAAATAGAGGAAAATCCATGTAGTAGCACAAATAATCTCCACACAGGGTTTGGAAGGGAGAATGAGTTTTTTCTTTCTTCACGCAAAACCTGCAAAAGGAAACAAAACAACAGTTTAAGCCAAATTACATGCATACTTTTGAGTAAAGAATAAGATTAAAATATAACCAAAAATTAGAAATCCATGCATGCCCAATGGATTGAAGTTTAATGCAGATTTATTTTATTTTAAAAGGAATATATTCATGGCGCTACGCATGCTGAGGAGACGATAGTTTTCTCACGTCAAGGTGGATGGAGATATTTATGCATAGAGTGAATTCGACGTGTCGCTAGAAGTGTTAAAATGATCTAAAATTGTATTATTTTTCGATGGTGATTTGAGCTTCGCCTCAATATTGTTGTATGGTCATTTTGAATTCGGCATTCACTAAATCTCTTTTTATTAAAAAAATATAATAATAGAAAGAGTCGTATTTAAAAAAAAGAGTTATTATTTTTTTTGCCGTGGTTTGTATCTGTTGAAGTAATCAACTTTGGAGCTCGATATCTCGGAGTCGGATGATCGTCGGAAAGAAATGTTTGGTTCATTGAATTATCCCCCTCTTCGTATACTCATTTTCCAAATTTCAAGTGTACAACACTTTGTTTGATATTTTTCACGAACTCAAGAAAAACACAATTTAGTCGATTTTGCCGTGCGCATGCAGTTTCAGCTTGGCGGAAGGCCTACTTTGAGAATCCATATCTCGAGCCCAGATGATCGTCAAGAGAAATGGTTTGGTTTGTTGAATTATTCCCACATTCATGTACTTATTTACAAAAATTAAAATGTACAACAATTCGTTTGATATTTTTCACGGAGTCAAATAAAATGTACTTTTATCATGATTATCGTTGCGTGAAGTTTTAAGTTTTCAACTGTCACAAGGTGACTCACTTGAGAGTTGATATTTTGAACTCAGATGATTATCAAGAGAAAATAATTGTTTTTTTCAGTTATACCCATCTTCATATGCTTCCTTGCCAAGTTTAGATTCCCAAGGTGACGTTTGGTATTTTTCTCCAGGCTAAAACCAAATGGGATTTTCACAGTTTTACACTTGCATTTTCCTAGCAGTTTCAAAAGAGTCAACTTTGACCTTTAATATTTTTGAAGAATTTGATTGGGAAAAAAAAATTTTGACACAAAATTTTGGTGCCTTAATATACTTCCTCATGTAGTGAGAACTTCTTAGGACAAGATTTGCTATTTTTCCCAGGGGTAGTTTATAGGTGATTTGTGCAGTTTTGTAAGATGGAAGTAATAGCCTGAAATCACGCTTCTGTCACAGTCATGTCATCTCAAAAAAAATGATGTTGTGGTATAGGTTCCAGGGAATTCTACTCACCTCGACGCTCCATTCAGAGTATGAGAACATCGTCGATACCAACTTGGGACACATCGACATAGGTCGATTCTGCGATCACATATCAACCAAAGGTGAGTCACAATTTTCCTGACGCTTGTTCTAAATTGGTCATCACTTGCATGGATGCACCAAAAACCTGCATAGTGTGGTGATTCAACTCCAATGGCTCCGAAGTGAAGAAAACCTCTGACTTCCTCATTATGCGGTATAAGTCGTAGTTATTGGTATAGGTCTCTTCGGAGTCAAAAGCCATTGTTATCGATAGAGATCGATAATGGGAGAATCTTGTCTACAACAATTATTTTCACTTGATCATTGTATAGATCATCAAGCAAGGCCACATCATTCAAGCGTGTCCCTATCAGCTCTTAGTTAGCAAAGGTGCAATATTTCATTAGTCAATCTTAAAGTTGGAGCGTTCTCGAATTGGACGATCGTGAGCGGATCAGAATGGCAACACTTCAGGATGGTGACAAAGACAAAAGACATAACTCAGGAAGTGAATTGCAATTTTGGCTCTTGGAAGATCTTCTCGATGGCGAAAGATCAAGAGCTGGATTTTGACAAGCCAAGGTGGCGTAACGACTTTGATCTCGTGAAAATGAAGAATTCACCATGGAAAGGTATTTAGAGCATGTGGAGAATTGTATGTAATTTTGAATGTGAATACGAATGAAGACAAAATTTCTCACACTAGGATGTTGCTCAAATGGAGAGGTGGATGAATTGCTCAAGTTTCAAGCTCATCTCTCTTGTCATCTGGAGGATTACGTAGCACGATCAATGAGTTCATTCTTGTATGACCGGGATAGGTGGACTCTTGGCCCAATGGATAAGGCACTGACCATAGGTGTTTTGATCTAGGTGGCACATTGTTGACTAGGATGTCTATGTGTGCGTCTAAGTCATTTAAGTGGGGTCCATGTGTGCCCATTTCTTTTATGAATTTTTAACTTAAGTGGTTTCTATTTTTAGTCATTTTTAAAAAGTTGGTTGAAAAAGTCAAAGTCACTTAAGTGCCCTATTTAATGTTCATGTAAACCCTAACTACTTTGTAACCAACTTTTGGGTTATAAAAGAAAGTCAGGGGCTCATTTGTAAGGGTGACTTTGAGAGAGGAGAAGAAAATACTTTTGTATGCAAGCTTTACTTCAAAGAAAGAAACTTTGTGTTCTTTTGAGAAGACATTTTGGAGTTAATGAAATATGAACTTTGTGTCCCATTCATTGTCTCTTATAGCATTTGATGTTCTTATGTTCATTAGATGTTAGTGTTTGAATCTTGCATGCAAATATTGTCTTTGATCTTATTTCAATGTTATTAATCAATGTGTTCTAGTTCACAGTGATCAAGCTTTGATTATCTACTTGCTCACGTGTGTTCCCTTTTACACATTCTTGTTTAGCTAACTCAAACTCCATTTTATTTGTGTTAGTTATTCATCTTTCCTCTTCGTGCAATATTAGGCTTTTTTTACCTAACTCTTGCATGTTCTTTCAATTCATTCCATTCCACTTCTTTCCTTCATTGCATTCCATCTCCCTCATTCACCATTCTTTCCATTGATGTTCCAAAACACCCCGCACATACAATTTTGATACTGGCATCTGTCCTCTACTCATTAGAAAGTGCTCGAACATGGATCGATGGAACTATGTGATTTATTCCTTCATTCTCTCAACAAAGAGATAAAGGAAGAAGTCCAGAAGTTCCCACTAAGGACTTATGATGAAGTACTCAAGAGTGCTCTCCGAATCGATCAAATGACAATAGATAGTGGTCGTAAGACATATGGAGTGAACAAGAAATTCATCACTCCCAATAAAAACACTACGACTTATCCTAATGTTGGGAATACTAATCAAGGACCCAAGATCCTTAACAAAAGCTCGGGGTTACAACAGATGGAGTCATAGACCGAGGTTAAAAGGGAAAATGTCATAAACACTCAAAGCACCCATTAACAATCGGCAAAATAATAACTTTACTCCAATAATCAACACGGTAGATTTTAATCGTCCATCACGACAACAACACTAACAACAACAAAAAATCCAAACACAAGGTCCAATTTGAAACCCAAATGGATATCAGAACCAAAGCCAAAGGCAACAACCTCAAAATTTCAACTCTAACAACCAACAACCTAATCAAAATTTTGGACCACAACAAGTTTCAAACCAACAAAATCGAACTATAATCCCAACTTGTATTGTGGTTTCCACAAGATTCAAGGCCATGATACTAGGACTTTCCGCGACTACAATAAATTCATGCAACATTTTCCGAAGATCAAAGACAACTCTTTGTAGATATGTTTTTAACAAATTCTGCATTACCCACGCCAAACACCTATACGGGATCAATTTCCCCTCAAAATGCACCCCTCAAGATTTTTAATGATCCTCTCCCAAATCGTTCGATAATAAAAATTTAGATCCAACCGGGAAAACAAGGGTGTCATGGTAGGAAACAATGATCATGAAGCCTCAACTTCATCAAGTCAACCGGTCGCACCTCAATTAGGAACTCGACCACAAACCAAGATAGTTGGTCTGGTAGAGTTAGACACCGAGCTACAGGTAGAAACCATAACAAGAACGTGAGATTATTCTTCTCAACTAGTTCCAACCTACCCATCAAGATTTAGAAAATGTTTCACAAATACTGCAAAACCTATAGGCACTTATGATCTAATTAATGACTTAACAAAGACCTTCTCTCACATTTCCTTCTTAGATTTGTTAAAAACTCTCCCTGCTCACATGGCTTCTCTCTTAGAAGTGTTGCATCTTGGTCATCCGATTAACGTCACTCCTCCTAAAATGCAAGTAAACCATGTAGACTTTGACGTCTACCTTCTGCAGGGCAGCCAGATAGGGATGCTAATTTTATATTTGATATAAGCAAAATGCCAATGGAGACTGAAATTACATGTAGAGGCGACCCAATCTTGAATTTGTAGGTATGATTTTATAATAATTATGTTAAGCATGCAATGATTGATGATGGGGCAATAGTTAACATAGTCCCCTTCACTTTTCTTCAAAATCTAGGATATGGAGAAACAAATTATTCCTCAACACAAAATACGCTAAGGGGTTATGATAGCCTCAAGGAAACTTCAATTGGGATATAGTGTTACCGGTCACCTTAGGACCCAATACATCCCTCACCAAATTTTATAATATAGATCGGGAAACCAACTATAATATGATTCTCGTTCGACCATGCATACATCACATGAAGGCAATCCCTTCCACATTATTCCAGGAAATAAGATTTTTACACTTGGGAAAAATATTTGTGGTATAGGATGACCCAAAACCTTTCGACATACACTTAGAAAATTTGAAAAAGAGACCATGTGTCCACTCTAAGTTCAAGATCCCAAAAAATCAACTTAATAAACCAGTCAATTCAAAGCCAGAAGTAAAGTTGGTACCTATAACAGAATTAGAAGTCACGAATTTGGTCGAAGGCATTCCGCAATCAAAAATGAGACCAACATCATAGAGATAATATTATTAGTAATCACCACAAAATTTTTTGAGTTACTAGAGAAAGATCTACCTATTCTCCTACCATTTGATTATGTGGGTATAGGATGTACCCTAGGAATTGGCTCCCTTCTAATGGACGAAGTTTATATGGTAGAAGTAATCAAGGAAAAAGAAGAAGATATGAAGAATGTTCCAACATCCATTTTTTTGAGTAATTAGTGGAATCTCCACTTTAATGGAGCTATATGACGTTTTGGCATTGGGGAAGGTGTGATCCTTACTTCTCTTGAGGGAAAGATCCTACCTTTTACCTTTAAGTTAAACTTCGAATGTACAAACAACGGGGCTGAATACGAAGCCCTCCTCCTTGGCCTCATCATAGCCAAAAGGATGGGCATTGATAACATTAGAGTGCTAGGAGACTCACAATTAGTTGCAAACCAAGTATCTGAGGTATATGAGACTAGAGTTGAGCACTTGCAACTCTATAAAATGACGGTATTAGATCTAACCAAGGGATTCGACTTCATATCAATCGAAGCAATTCCATGAGAACAGAACCTTCTCGTAGATTTAATAGCAACCTTGGCTTCCTGTTTCACTCCAAGCAGTGAGTTGGAAAATACAAATTTCATGGTGTCACTTTGTACTAAACCATTGGTGCGTAAAATACCAATAACCCCAATCTTGACACACATAGAAGATGAGAATGAGTTTACCATCCTAGATCACTTTGACAGTGATAAGGTCACTCTTGGATATCTAAATGCCTATGCGGAATTACATCTTGCTCATCACATAGTAGATTTCTCCCTAATCCCATATTCCTCTTCCTATTTTGGAAATCCCATGATAGAATCTCCCCTGCAAAAGAATATTGAAATCTATGAGGTAGAGAATGAAGAAATTTTGGAACTACCTCTAGCCCCGTAAGAATTTGAAGAAGGCAATGCCTCCTTAATCGAGGGAACCATCGATATAAATATCAAAGCAGAGGAAGAACCAAAATTTTTTTAAGTTGGGATCCTCATTAACTCTGGAGGAGATAGAAATACATACCTAGATCCTCAAAGAACATCAAAAGGATTTTGCATTTAGTTACAAAGAAATGACAGAATTACACCACATATGGCTGTCCACAATCTTGTCACCAAACCAGATGCAAAGCCAATTAAGAAAAGTCAAGACCAATGAAGCCAAAATTGGCTCTCATGGTGAAAGAAGAAGTAATGAAACTTCTCCAAGTGGGATTTATCAAACCAGTTGACTATTCACAATGGGTATCTAATATCGTCCCCATTCTCAAAAAGAATGGGAAGATACGCATTTGTATAGACTTCCGGGACATTAACAAATCTTTCCCCAAAGATGACTTCCCATTACCATCCATCGACATCATTGTTGACACAACAACTAGATTTGAGCTTTTGTCTCTCATAGATGGGTTCTCGGGATATAATCAAATCAAAATATCTGAAGAGGATCAAGCCAAAACTACATTTATAACTCCTTGGGGACTTCTTTGTTACACTGCTTTGTCATGCCATTTAGTCTTAAGAACGCTGGCGCTACATACCAATGGGAAATGAAATACATATTTCATGACCTTATTCATAAGTATGTGGAATCCTACATAGATGACTTCCTAGCCAAGTTCAGGGAAGTGCTATGATCACCTAGAAGTGCTCTGTATCATTCTCTCACGATTTATCGAATATGACATCACATTGAATCCAAAGAAATGTGTATTTAGTGTAACAGGAGGAAAGCTTATAGGTTACATTATATTGTCATGAGGGATTGATGTCAACCTTACTAAAATCTAGGTTGTTCTTGAAATGATTCCACCATCAGATGAGTCTAGTATTAGATCATTTCTTGGGAAACTTAGTGTAATTCGAAGGTTCATCCCTGACTTAAGTTTTGTTGTTCATCCAATCAACAATTTATTAAATAAGGATTATAGCATTGATTGGATGGAAGAATGCAACGAGGCCTTTGAAGTAGTTAAATGCTTCTTGTTGTCTCCTCCCATGCTAATGCCTCCTAGACCAGATCATCCTTTGATCTTGTATTCACATGCTACTGATGTCTCGCTAACCTACATATTGGCTCAAGAAGATAATGATAAACAAGAACGTGTAGTTTATTTCATTAGTCGGACGTTGCTTGATTATGAAACACGTTACACACAAGCAGAAAGAGAATTCCTTGCCATAGTATTTGCAACAAAATGTTTAAGACATTACATGTTGAATCAAGAAATAAGGGTTATTGTCAAGATAGATCACTTGTGGACATTCCTCATGCAAGGGTCTTTATTTAAAAGGCTCGACATTTCATAACCTTAATGGGTGAGTTTGAACTAACATTTTTAAACCAAAAATCTGTTAAGGGAAAAATCATTACAGACTAGTTGGTTGACAATCCATTGGATGGGGGTGATCTGGTAGATCTAAAATTTCCCGATCAGTGTGTATATTTGATCAAAATTAGGCCCCCCATCTCTATATGTCCTTGGTACACTGACATCGTCAATTTCATTATGGACCACACATACCCAGAAGGGGCCACATCACAACAAAGAAGGCGGTTATGCATTATTACTACTAAATACGTTATTTTAGAATAGGTGCTCTATTATAGAGCCTTCGACAGAATGCTACTAAGATGTGTTGACATGAAAGAATCCAAAAAGATTCTTTACGAATCCCATAGTTGAATATGTGGATGCCACTTTGGTGGCTACACCACCGCTCACAAAATACATCAAATGGACTATTTTTAGCCCACTCTTGAACATGACGTAGTAGAGTTTGTGTGCAAGTGCCATAAATTCCAAGCCTTCTCCCACAAGATTCTCATGCCAAAGCACATGCTTTGTAACCAATCACAACCCCATGGCCCTTTTCCATGTCGGGCCTAGATTTGATAGGGAAATTCTCTCCCTCATCAATAGATGGCCATAAAATTATAATCATGACCACATAATATTTTACTAAATGGGTAGAGGTCATGCCTCTCACCACTGTACTAGGTTCTATAATCACTAAGTTCATTCTGAATCAAATCATTTGTAGAGTACGGTGTCCCGCAATTCATTATCTCAGACAATGCCACATCCTTCAAGAATGATGAGGTCCATGAGTTATGCAAAGCAAATTCAAGATAAACCACCACACACCTCTCTTTATTACCCCCAAGCTAATGGACGAGTTGAGGCAACAAACAAAACATTAGAATCCATTCTCCTTAAATAAGTTAAGGAGAACAAACACGGATTGGCATTTAAAATTATACTCGGCCTTGTGGGCCAATCAAATGTTAATAAGGACACCAATAGGGACAACCCCTTTCTCATTACTATTCGGGTGAAGAAGTTCTCCCACTTGAGGTTGAAATACCCAGTCTCCGCATCTCATTACAAGGGATCTTGGGAGAAGAAGCCTATAAAGAGGCACACCTCTCTCAACTAGAAAGTCTTGATGAGGCCGGGTTAAATGTCAAACAATAACACATATCCTATGCTGATCCGATGTGTCAGAAATATAACAAGAAGGTTTACGAATGAGAAATATACGAATGAGATCTAGTTCTGAGAATGGATAGCCGAATTGACAAGAAGATCGATGAAGGAAGAAAATTCTGGCCTAAGTGGTCGGGTTCATACCGAGTCATGAAAAACTATGAAAAAGTGTGTATCTCTTGTGTACACTAGAAGGTGAGGAATTCAATGAAACTGACAATTCCTTGCATCTTAAACGGTTTTACGCATAGGTCATCAACATCACCATTTGTATACTATGTTCATCTGCATTGCATTAACCATTTAGTTAGTTCATTATGTTCACTCATTTCGTAAAATTTTGTGGTCAAGGAACTTATTCTTAAGCAATTTATTACAAGCTTCTGAAAATATTGGCAAAGCATTCAAATCATATCTCTTCAATTTTCATAATATCATCAAATGGTTTTGAAATCATCTCATCAATTCAACAGACAAAATCTTGACAAAAACCATACCAAGGCCTGCATACTTGGTCATACTCATTTCTTCTACTAGGTTAAGTTGTTCTTACCTACGGTCTGTTCTAGAAGCTTCTTGGTGTCACATCTATCCCTCTTACATCTCTTTGAAACAAGGATACTCCAAAATCATAGATCATAAATGTCAAAGTCAAATTGAAAAAAAACACTAAACAAAACATAATATTTTATTTTACACACTTCTTTGCCCTACCAACCTTTAGTGATGAGCCCGCATCTCTTACTAGTGGTGCAAGGTTGAGAAAGGAAAGAAGTGCCCTTACTCGCCTATGTCCCACCTTCGGTGATAAGCCCATACTTCTTACTAGTAGCATGGGGCAAGGTGTAGGGGTCCATTCATGTAAATTAATGAATCTTAGTGTTTTAAAAATTCAAAGCAAAGTGTATTGTGAAAAGTGAAATTAAGCATCCAAATTCCAAAGAGATCAAATCCTCAAAACCAGATTTTGTCAACCAAGTTGCCATTTATGGATCTAAGTCTAGATAAACTGGAAAGTAAGTTGCATTCTAAGCTATGTAGTAGTTTTTGAGTAAGGTAAGTACGTAAGTCTAAATTTGGTTTTTATCAATACCTTGTCTTTCTCTCATCATTTCCATTCAGTCAAACTCATATAATTTGTGCCCTTCCCAGCTCTTGGTGTTGAGCCCTTGCATCTTACTAGTTGCGTGGAGTTAGGAATGGGGAAAGTTCATCTCATTATCACTACATATTCATCACATTTTTCCAAAACAAGAAGAAGCAATGAATATTTCCCAAAGAAGCCAAAAGTTCAGTACTACAATATGTTTGCATCATCACATATCAGCATTACAAAAACAAACAAAAAGAGAAACATTTTGTTCAACATTTGTTATCACTTGTCATCCATTGCATCTGTAGACACCTGTAGTTTGATCAATGGACTATTATTTCTATTATTGCACTTATTATTCTCTTCCTCATAAATTTATGACACCTTATTAGTTAGATCTATCTAACTCCCCTTACGACACTTTGTTGGTTGTATTTCCTCTTGTAAACTAATTAACTAGGTTATAATAACCTCTTCTTGGCTAATATTCTCTTCTTTACCACCTTTATTAGTTCCTAGAGTATCAATCCACTTCATTGGATTGATTAAGTCTTTCAGAAGCCTTTCAGAAACCTAATTTCTCTCTAAATAGGATTAATTATCCTCTAAACATGGTTAATTAAATATTAACCATGGTCAATCTCTTCTAAACACTAGTCAAATCTCACTTTGACTTGCTAAAAGTGCTTTTGGACTTTTGCATTTGTCCCACATGCACCCAAATCTCCCACTTTCCCAAATGGAAAACTATAAATAGGGCTAGACCCCTCCCTCATTTCTAAGAATTCTCTCTTCTTCCTAGCACATATTATAGTATTTTGTTTAGGCTTTAGATTATAGTTCATTTTATTGCATTGAGCTATTAGCATTTTCTTTTGTATTTTATAGCACAAATATGGAGTAAAAGGGAAGAACCATTGACCTTGAAGCTATTAATGGGGAGATCTCTTTCTCTTAAACACAAAATGAATGCTTAGATCCTCTTAGGTTCATTATTTCAAGCTTTCAAAGAATAGAGGTTAGTTTCATTTGCATAGTTTGCTTGTTTACTTCAAATTAATGTATGCAAAGTAGAAACCCTTGCTCATTTCTTATTAGATGGTCCATTGATCAGCTTATTCAAATCCTTTGGGGTTTCTTTAGATATTCTTACCCCAATTCCATGGCTTTTGCAACTTTTCATTGAACACATTTGACACTTTGGTGGGACACTTATGTCCATCCTCCATTAATGGAGGTATTTTGAGTTCTTCAAAGTTCATTTTCAATTTTTGTTTCTAACACTAGATAAATGAACTTCATTTGCATGTTTTGTGGGTTTGATATAGAAATAGGACACTTTGACTAACAACTAACATGTTTGCTTTTGAAAATTTGAAAATCCGTGAGTTTTGCAGGTTTTTCATAGGGTATGCGTAGGTGTTAAGAAGGTGTGCTTACACCTTGAAATCCTAGCATTTATGTCGAACATGAGCGTACCTATTTAATTTGTGTTCATCATTGGCAAATTTTATCTCTAAAAGGACGTGCATGCATCTCTATCGGTGGTGCATGTCTCTCTCTTTGGCTGAGTTTGTGTAAATAACTTGACTATGTAAAAATTTGAAACTATTTGTTTTATGCTTGGGTGCATCTCTGTTGAAACCTAAGCATCCATGTTGAGTTACAAGCGTCTCTGTCTTTCTAGATGTGTCTATGTTTTTGGTTTACTGGATTTTACTAATTTTGGTTTGCAGACGTATCCATTGAGTTAGGTACATACCTATCGGTTGGGGAGCACTAATGTCGGTTTGGGAGCATAGGCGTTTGTGTAAAGATTGAAAATTTTTCTATAGTCTGTAAAATATTTTTTTCTGATCTTTGTTGCAGATTTCTAGGACTAACAAGTTAAAAACAGAGTTTTTCTTTGGTATTTCAGTTTACATAGTTAAGTGTTTTTAGTTCTTAGCTTAAACTAGGTTTGTAAAAGTGTGTATGCTCTCTCCTCGCACCTTCAAAAGCGATCTTGGAGATCAGAAACACTTATACAAAACTTGTATCGAATGTTCAAAACACTTATTTTATAAAGGATAAAGTAAAATTTCATGTGATTTAGTAGGATTTTTCACATTGTGTATGCTCTTCCTTCGTGCCTATTGGTGATCTTAGGAATCAAAAGCAAGGTGTAAAGTTCTCTTTCTTGACATCAATCTGCAAACTGGAAAATTACTAAAACTTGTTGTCTATAGGACCCAACGCTTGTAGAAGAAAGACGTCCAAAACACAAAACTTCTAATACACATGTTTTATGCAGGTTGCCAAATGGTGTGCTACTTAAAACCACATTAAGTTAAGAAAGATAAAAACACACCACTTTCATCACACTGTATTACAGGTTTCGAAAAAGGGTACATCCCTATCCGCTCAACTGGAACATAACCCCTTTGGCATAACACCTTAAGCTATAACAATGGGGGTGGTTCCAGGAACCCTAAAGTAATCCACCGCTGAGTAACCTCATGGATGAAACAAGAAGCGCTCCGCTTACCCACTTGACTAGTATGCCTTGTGAGTTAGAGTTACAAGTTGTCCGTATCGCGACCCTAGTAAGAGTACATGATGGATGCATTTATTGCCCACTATACTTGAAGGGGGAAAAGCTGAGATACTCCCAAGATAGTCAGGGTGACTATTTGGGTAAATTGCACCCACTCTTAGACAACTTTGTAACACCTAGTTGAGAGAACTTATTAAGGAGGCCATTTTATCTTGGAGCCCACTTTGCTAGTCCATTGTTGCATCAAGCCATCATGAAGTGAAAACTCATTTGGAATCTGAACCTTGTTTTTGAACAAGGCAAAGAATCCTTGTAAGTTTGATCTAAGTGTCTTTCATCACAAAATTAAACTATGTCCCACTTTCACTTAGTTTTATTCTTGTCTTTGGATGAGGTGAAACTCTGCCCAAGTGGCGCTTAGTTTGTTTTCATCTTTTGATCTATACCCTTGCATTCTCACTACCCATTTTTTAGGGTGAGAAAGGTGCATACCTTGCGCATTTTTATCAGAGATAGTGCTCGCCACTTTTTTTCCGTTTACGCCCATCCATGTTTACGGCTGGGTTGTTAAACGTCTAAAGTGCTGCAGTACATTTTTCATATCTTTGATAAAAGTCCTTCCATCTTGATTTCAAGATCATCTTCACCACTATGAGTTTAGTTCATCTTTTGTCTCTTCTTGAGTTGATAGTTTTGTTTGCATTCTAGATGCACAATCTTGGTACTTACATCGTGTTCTCATTTTTTATGAGAAAATGGTATAAGTCCCTTTATTGCATGGTTACGCTGCTCACACAATTAAAAAATCCTTGTTATACTTATCACTTGGTTTCAGTTTCGATGTCATCTAAGTCTTTTTGAAAAGTGTCGATAACGCCTTATATATCATGATAAGGTTGTCATGATACTAACACCTTTCTTGCTTGGTTAATGTATCACGGTGACATTGTTACGCTATATCTAGTTGTGACTTCCATTTTTCAGAAGGTTTGGCTTTCATCAACATTCAAACTAGTTTTAGTATACCTTGTCGAGGGACTACGTCAACACCACGTCAGTACTTAGGCCTTGTTAGAATTCTAACTTGACCTACATATTGATATGATATTGTCGCTATCTGTTTTAGGGCATAGGCTTGGTAACAACAAAATTGAGTGATCATTACATTTAGGTGTGCATATGAGTGTTCCTTGATAAAAATGACTACATAACACTACATCTAGGATACACTGTGGTATAGTTCAAACATCACCTTGAGTGGTTTACAGAAACCATACACTTAGGGGTCATGCTAGCTACATATAAATGTTTTCTAGTAATGCCTAAAATCAAAAAAATGGTAGCCAAATAAAATGAGCATGACATAGGAGAAAAACCTTTCAAAACCTTCCCATTTAGTGGCAACAATTTGGCACCTCTCTTTTCTCAAGTCAAAGATACAGAGCTATTAATTGATCATAGCGGAGAAGAGTCAGACTCTTCTAGAGAACAACAGAGGTTAGACCTAAATAGATTTGATGAACTCCTATATTATAATAAAGATCAAGTACTTGCAAGAGTCTTAGAATTAGGAGCTAAACTTCTGCAAGAGCATGAAGAAGAAACAAAGGTCATTAACCCTAAACTAGGAGAGCAAAGATCTCTCTTAGACATAGATAATCCTTTTGATGTGGGATATGCTTCCACTTCTAGGAAACATAAGGCCACTGTTGAAGGAGACCCATCACAAAAACCTCACTATAAAGCTTCACGTAAAGTGAAAATTGAGCATAAAGCTTCCCCTCCGAAATTTGATGAAGAAGAGGACCCCCTGGTTGAGGAGGAGATCCTTCAAAAATAGATCTTGAAGTTGAGCCAGAAGCTAGCAAACTTGGGCTCTTCAAGAAGAAACATGTACAAAGACAAAGACAAAAATAAACTTAGCGAGTTTCAATTTGATCCACACGTGGACTATACCTATAAAGTGACTCAAGTACAAAGACCAATGTTGCCTACTAAAGAGCAACTCATTCGAGAAAGAGTTATAATCAATGAAAATATACTTACTAAATTACAATAGGGAAATGTAGGCCAAAGTAGAAAATATTAATATGAATAACTATGCCCTTACTCCTTTGATAAGGACATGTTACAACAACCTTTCCCAAAACACTTTACCGTTCGGAATTTTGATAAGTATAAGATTTCAAACAATAGAGGTTAGTTTCATTTGCTTAGTGCAAAAGAAATCCTCATGATCATATAAAAGACTTTTACATGGCTTTCCAAGAGGTCGCATATAGCAATAATTTCTTAATACAAATTTTTCCTCGGAGCCTAGGAGCCATGGGATTGGAATGGTTCTATAGCATACCCAAGGGATCCATTACAATGTGGCCCACATTAGCAGAAAAATTTGTACGACATTACTCCTATAATATGGAAAGTGACATCACAATGAATGATTTATGTAATACAAAACAAAAACCCAATGAGACATTTGCAGGATTTTTACAATGATGGCATGGGTTAGCCATTCATTTTCCTTGTGCATTACCAAAAAAAAAAGTTAGTGAGCATATTTGTTCCTAACTTAAACCCAAAAATAGCCTTTCATTTACAAATGCACTGTGGCTCAAACTTTGAAGAAGTCATAGAGAAAGGTGGTCAAATTGAGAAATCCCTCATTGCAAAGGGAATGCTTAAGTCTGTCGTTAAAAACAAACATGAAGCCAAATCCATAGAAAAACCTAAATTCTTCAATAAGAACAAGCATGTTGTTGGTGATGGCATTACAGACTCTAAGAGAGTCCAAGCCATACAGACAGGCCCAATTTTAAAGCTTTCACAAGGACCTTGTCCCAAATCACCTACAAAATGTATGTTTACATCCTTAACTGGAGTCCTTATCTGCCATCCTAAAACAATTAGATGATGTAAAAATGGTGGAATATCCAACTACAACGGTACCATACCTAGAGGATGCTCCAAAACCTAGTTGGTTCAAAGACCATGAATATTACGACTTCCACCGTGTTAAAGGACACAAGACAGATAGGTGTTTGAGACTACACCATTACATACAAGACCTCATCGAGGAAGGAAAGATCGCTGTGGATTCTCCCCTTGATTCGGAAAAGGTCCAAATGAGAAAATGGGTATCTACAAAGAACCTTTTCCTAATCATGCAGATAAAAATAAAAGGAAACCAGATCATGGGATCCAAGGACTAAAAAAAACTATTTCCTATGTTTACCCTACACATGATAGTCCTTTTGATTCTCTCACAGGATGTATTAGCTCATCTAATGAACATATCAACACCATCTGGATTCTAGAAAAAATTACACAGTAGGGACGAGACGTGCCCACTTAGTCATACTAGATCTTGTGCCTATCCCTTAGGAAGGTCAGTATAATTTAATAGAGCAGTTAGAGAAAACACCTGCTAGGATATCTATTCTTGATCTCCTCAAAATATCTAATGCCCATAAGAACATATTGTACAAGACATTGCAAAATTTAGGGGTTTCGACAGATGTAGACCCCACAAACCTTCAAGCCATGATTGCGTGCCTAGACTCCAATGATCATATTAATTTTGATCATATTGCAATCCCGCATAACAACCTAGAACATAACTTACCCTTGTATCTCGAAGTGGTGGTTACCCATCACAAAATCAAGAGGGTACTTATAGATGGGGGATCTGGTCTAAACATTTGCACTTTGAAGCTAGTTAAGTAGCTAGGCCATTTAGAAACAGATTTGGGAGCTAAGACTATCACAATCATAGCTTATGACAATGAAGAAAGAGAATCAGCGGGTACTATAGTGGTTCCCATGGAGGTAGACCTAATGTTTCATGACACAATGTTCCATGTCCTTGACTTGGACCTTCCATACAACATGCTCTGGGGTGCCCATGGATCCATGCCATGTAAGCTATTCCATCGACTTTCCATTAGTGCATCAAGTTATGTCATGAAGGTCAAGTGGTTACCATTCTGGGTGACCAGAACCATTCACACATTGTAGGGCATTGCACATTTTTTCTCGTGCAGCGTATGAGTATCCTTCTGTGGATGTAGTTGTCACCCTATAAACAAAATCTATGAAAAAATGGATAGATTCGAGTCCATCACGCCTTACAACCAAGATTTTCCTTCATTATTCAACCCATTCTCTTCATGGGAGGCCACATCGAAAAATATGGACCAGGTGAGCCATTCACTCTTGAACAAGCTTTGTTAATATCATAATTATCAGTATCTCCCAGAACAAGGGGTAAGCCTTATTTTTAGTTTAAGAGCACTCGCGAGAAATGTCCTAAACCATTGGAAATTTTTTTCCATAGTGGTTTCCTATCCGAGGAGAAAATGTTAGAGGATGCTACTAGTAGGGTGTTAGAAGGCACCATGGCTTTATGCCATCAAGCACCCCAAGTACATCAAAGGTCACCACATGATGTTTGTCATGGGCTATAGTGGGTTTAGATGTGGCATTGATGCACAAGGTCGGCTAGAGCCTATTCCCATCCCTCATTTTAATTCGATAAAAATGGCCTTGGGATAAGGCATCATAATGCTCTACCCTCTGAGAATAATGCCACCTCTTCTAAACGTGAGGATGTTTCATCTCATTCTGATAGCGACGCAGATTTACAATGTAGCCTCTATGAGGATCTTGCTTTCACAAACCTATTCCCAAATTCAGCGGTCCTTACCTTATCCGAATCCATTCCCTTAAAAAAAGATCAAGTAGCCCTTGTATATCTTGAACTTATAGATTGGGATCAACAACTTCATGTGCCCTATATTTCTTTGAAAATGATGAGGCATTTATAGAGTTCATGGGACTTGGAGATTCTATTCCAGCTGGGGACCACAAGAAAGGATTTGTGATTCAACTAGACACCTGTGTATACTTCGGGGAAGAAGTAGAGATGTGTGGATGTTTGAATAAGAAGACTATAAATAAAAGTACAACCACTTCTGAGAAACCTAGCAAAAAGGATAAAAAAATCTCACAGTGACAAACTCTTTGAAAAAATCATAGATAAATAGAATGAAGAGTCTAAAGATGAAGTGATTTATCCATTTAAAGATGATAATGAGCTACCATAGGAGGTCGATCTTACTCTTCCCCCTGATCCTACGATGGAAGATGCTTCTAAGATGCTTGTTGAGGAAACAATCAACGTCAACATTGGCTCAAAGGAGTAGCCTAGAATGATAAAGTTGGGGGCTTCACTCTCAGCTCAGGAACAAAATATCTTTGTAGAGCTCTTAAAAGAATACGTGGACATATTCACATGGACATATGCAGATATGTTTGGTTTGGACCCAGAGCTAGTTGTGCACAACCTCATTGTGCACCCAGATGCCAAACCAATCAAGCAAAAGTTGAGAAAGATGCATCCTAAGGTGGCACTCCTTGTCAAAGAAGAATTGGAAAAGTTGTTAGCTGCTGATTTTATTAAACCTATTGACTATTCAGAATGGATCTCTAACATATTCTGGTATTAAAAATCCTGTTGGCATAAGAATATGCACTGATTTCGTGACATTAACAAGGCATGTCCTAAGGATGACTTTCCCCTACCTAACATTGACATGATAGTTGATTCCACTGCTGGTTATGAAATGTTGTCCTTAATGGATGGATTTTCTAGGTTATAACCAGATACGGATTGCAGAAGAAGATCAGCATAAAACAACATTCATCACCCCTTGGGGAACATTTTTCTACAAAGTCATGCCTTTCGGGCTCAAGAACTCGGGGCTACTTATCAGTGGGCCATGACTGTTATCTTCCATGATATGATAAGTGACATCATGGAAGACTATGTTGATGACATCCTAGTAAAATCCAAGAGTAGAAGAGAGCACCTTGAAGTACTGAGGTGTATTTTTCAGCGTCTACGAGACTATAAGGTTTGCTTGAACCCAAAGAAATGTGTATTTGGTGTTTTATTAGGAAAGCTCCTAAGGTTCATTGTTTCACAAAGAGGGATTAAAGTGGACCTGCAAACATTACGGCTATCACAGAAATGCCACCACCTACCACTCTCAAGCAACTAAGGAGTCTACAAGGGAAAATTCAGGAAATCCATCACTTTATTTCACAACTTGCGGATAAGTGCCACCCCTTTACCCATTTTCTCAAGAAAGATGTCACATTCAATTGGGGACTTATCGAGAGGCCTTCACTGCTTTGCTAAAAAATACTTGGTTCACCCACCTGTACTCATGCCACCTACCCCAGGTGAACCTCTCCTCTTATACATTTTTGCTACCTAGTTTGCTATTGGTGTATTGCTTGCCCAATATGACTTAGGCCATAAAGAGAGAGTAGTTTACTATCTCAGTCACACCTTAATCATGTAAGATTTGAATTACCACCAAATAGAAAAGGCCTACTTGGTAGTTGTCTTCAAATTCCAAAAGCTTCGCCATTATCTCTGAATAATAAAACCAAACCCATATCCAAAGTTGACCTCTCAAGTACCATTTATCCAAACCTTCCCTCACATGTTGAATGGATAATTGGATCATTCTCCTAAGTGAATTTGATATCGAGTTCATGAATCGAAGTCTTTAAAAGGATAGGTCTTGGATGATCGATTAGCGAAGCACCTCTCCCGGGATGGAACCTTTGTGCCTAGATCGCCAAATGCATCTATGTTGTATATTGAAGAATCGTAGAATGGCATGTCCATTTTGATAGATCTTTCACCTTTCATAGATCGGAGTAGGAGAGGTCTTCATCACTCCAATAGGTGATGTCATACCAAGAGCATTCGGTTGGGATTCCCATGCACAAATAATATTGTAGAGTACAAGGTGCTCATTGCTAGTCTCAAGCTAGCTATTACTTGGAACATCCGATAACTAAGAGTCATTGGAGACTCTTAACTTATCATCAAACAAGTTAATGATGAGTACAAAGTTAAAGATGAGAAGCTTATTCCATATAAAAATATGGTTGAAACCTTGAAGGAATACTTTACATAGATTATATTTGAGCAAAAACCAAGGTCACACAATAGATCCATGGATGCTATGGCTACTATTTGGTCTCTATTATGCATTCCCACTCAGGAAAGTAAAATGCCTTTCTTCGTAGAGCATTTTAGGTGCCAGCATATGATATATCAGATTCTTGTTTGGCGTGTGAAGTTATTGGTCCCTTTTCCCCTTGGTATGATCCAATATTTTAATACCTATAAGATGGCACTTTTCCACTAGACATCACTCATTCTAAAAATAAATCCCTTATCCACCACATAGCCCGTTATACCCTCCTAGGAGGCACCCTTTATCATCATGGCTACGACAGAATCTACTTCGTTGTTTGGATGTTGCTGATTCTATCCATGCCATTAAGCAAGTACATGGTGGTATTTATGGAGCGAACACCAGCGGCATAGTCTTAGCTAAAAATATATTAAGAATAGGCTATTATTGGCCTACCATGGAATCAGATTGCTGCAACTTTGTAAAGAAGTGTGAACTATGCCAAAAATATGGAAACTTGATACACGCACCAACACAGGCCTTACAACCTATTGCAACACCTTGGCCATTCTCTAAATGGGGCTTAGATCTCATAGGGAAGCTCCATCCTTCTTCATATGGTCATACTCACATCATCACTGCCACCAAATATTTTACCAAATGGGTAGAGGTTGTCCCTCTTACCTATGTCACCGGTGCGTAAATTTCAAAATTCATCATGAACCATCTCATATGTCGTTACGGGATCCCTTCAACCATTGTCACTGATAATGGTAAATCCTTAAAAAACAAAACGGTTAAAACCTTGTGTCAATGCTTCCATATCCAACTCAAGTGGTCAACCCCTATTACCCCCAAGGTAATGGACAGGAAGAAGCCACTAATAAAACCCTTGTATGGATTATGGAGAAAATGGTCAGTAAAACCGGTTGTAATTGGCACCTACAGATACATCCCGCCCTCTGGGCCTATCATACTTCCATCCACACTCCTACTAGTGCGACCCCATATTCACTCATCTATGGAACTGAAGCCATCATACCTCTGGAAGTGGAGCTTCCTTCCCTAAGAATATCTCTCAGAGACTATCTTGATAAAGATGAGGACTACAGAGTTGCTCGCTGGAAGAGTTAGAACTATTAGATGAAAAGCGTATTAGAGCGCTCAATCACTGAAAGTCTATCAAAACAGAGTGTCAGGGGATACAAAAATGCATAATTCATCGGGAATTTGATGTAGGAGATCTAGTTCTAAAATAAAATTAGAAGAACATCATCAAAGACAAAAAAGAAAGGTAAGTTTGAGGCTAATCTAATTTGGGTCCTTATGTAGTAATTACAAAGTATGGATTAGGAGCCTATAAACTTGCACATTCGAGAAAATGAAAGAGCTTCCAGAACCTATGAATGCCATACACCTCAAGTGGTTCTATGCTTAAGCATGACGAGAATATCAGATAAGAACTAAAAATAGAAAAACAAAGAAAAAACAAGCAAAAAATGGAAAATTGAGAAAATAGTAAAGAAAAAGTAGGTCGTCCACATGTGAAAACCACACAATTGTGGCACAGTGGGCAGGTCTTTGAGTGAAAACCAGTTTTTGGCACTCAAGGAAGATTTGCTAGGCACAAGTTACTCTTACAGCAGGATGGGTAATCGTCACCACTTTCTAGATATGACTTCCTTTGCTAGGTCTAGGAACCCTATTAAGGTTACCTTTGTCGTACCATGATCTGGCTTATTTTCTCTTATATCTGCATGAAGGACATTACCTTTGTATACTCCCATCTAATGCTAAGGGCACCTACACATTGTCACCTTCTTGTACATACACACGTGGCATTCTACCTTTTGTATATTCCCACATCACGTTGGGGGCATCCATGCTTCTTTGTTCTTGTACATTACTTTCAGAACATGACCTTAGAAAATACAAAAACATTTGGAAAAGGATACACAAAAACATAAACATTTGGAAAATTTCCTTTTCAAGGATAAAGCTACATTCATTTCACAAAGATTATCTTGGGGAAACCTAGACAACAATGAAAATCATAGCCTTGAAATTTTATCTTTTGAGATAACCCAAAACATTAGAAAATATATCAATGTTGTCCCACAAAAACAAAGTAGTATTTAGGTTTCTTTTAGTTGTTGGTTTGTATAGTCTTGATGTACTTAGCTTGTTGAATTGTTTGTTCTTTGAATGGTTCATTTGCTTATCTTATATTGAATCTTGCTTGATTTGATTGTGTATTGCATTGCATTCATTTAGGAACTTTCATACTTGTAAAATATTATTGTAGGTTTCTTTGTTTGTTGTGTGCATCTATTAGAATTCATTTTACTTGCTTAGATTGGATACCACTTTAATCTCTTGCTAGCATTTGCATGTGTTCATTTAGTTGTATTTTGTTGTGTTGTTTGTATGTGTATATTTGTTTAGTTTTGTTAACTTTTTCTTATGTGTTTTGCACAGTTGTTTGTTATCACATCTATCATATATCATTTCATCACATTTATAACATCATTCACTACATCATATATACAAAAATGCTAATTATTACATCATGCATGTATGCTAAGCTAATCATCACATATCGTATCATCGGTGGGGGCAAGAGGGGTTACGCATAATAAAAATCTATCCCCCACACCAATATCATCTAGTATCATCCCAAGTGCTAGAATAAGAGCTCGAAACATGGGGATGGAATATACGTGGGGACCTCCCTAGGTCGCGAGATAAACTAGTTAGCACAAACAAACTAGTTAGGTAATCTTATGTCTTTGACGTGCACTAATGGAATATGTGAATCTAAGGAAAAGAAGGCCCTCCTAACTTGAACTGGTGTGATAGATCATTTTCGGCGAGGATGACTGCTCGAAGGCTCAATCAATATCGAGCTCTGGCATGATCCGATCTATAGGTTGTGGGATACGTGGAAGATAACTTGTGGGTGCTTCGTAGATATCCCTAACAGGGTCATGAAAAATGGATGATGGATGTATGGTGGATTCTATGGGTGATTCTCTGGTCTAGTCCAGAAATCCTTAGCTTGATTAGTTGTTATGTCTAGTGAGGATAGTTGTGTGATAATGATTGGTGGAAGTGGAGAGGATCTAAATACTAATGTGCGTAAACCAGCATCAACGTCTGATTGACCTGTGGGCCCGTTGGGTTGTGGGACTGTGGATCACAACCATAGGTTTGTGGTCATTTGGGCCTCCTATGGTCATGTGTAAGAATCAATCCCTAATCCCTAATATCCAGTAGTCGTATGCCTTTTCAGCCTCTATGTTTAGAACTAAAAGTTGTGCAATCTTCTAGAGTACCTTACAGGCATTCTAACAACTTGAATTCTTAAGCTAGTGTCTATGTCAATGAGGATGTCTCTGTGTCTGGTTATGGGACCAAAGGATCACAACCAAACATGTTTTCTCTCTTTCAAGCCCTTCTACAGTCATGTGGATATTTATTAGGGAAATCTGTAGTTTGGCTGGTTTGACCAAAACGTATGCGCTTTGTCGTCTTCTATGTTTAATCCTCTTAACTGTGAGCTAATTTCTTGTAGGTCTATTGTTGTTTGGAAGACCTGAATTCTGAGATTTTGGTCTATGTCAGTTATTGCTGCAACAAGATTGGGTTGAGGCACGATTGGCTCGAATACGTATTCTCTGGGCTCCCTAGGTCCCGTGATTGTCATACAAAAGAAACAATATAAATCTAACTAAAGAAAAGTAAACTAATTATGTAAAGTATATCACAACATATATAAATTCTCTATTTTTGTATTTTTGACAGAGTATTTAACAGAATTAAGATAACAACTATTTAATAAAATTGAAAGAGCAATTATTTAATATCTAGAAAATGACAACTAAGCTAATAACATAATTTAAAAAACAAACAAAGTAGCGAGTATAGCTACTGCTGTGCAGTTGTGAATCTATTCTAAATAACCAAATAACTGATCTAATCTATTTGAAAGACCCCGATCTTACCTCAGAAGTGAGGAATGAATCATAGTTTCTCAGAAACTATCAATCCCCATAGCTTCCCTGGTAATATCGAAAGTGAGATTAACTGAAATGAAATGATTCACTACTCTATTTGATATGTTTTAACTAGAACTTTGATAGCTTGAACTGGATTTTGTAGAATAGTGGTGAATCCGATTGTGTGTGGCTTTGTCCCCTCAGTGTGGTCTCCTCGTTCCTTCGTGCTCACGTGAATCCAGAAAAAGTGTGTAATGCTAGCATCAACAGAAGTAGGTATTGGAACAATGGCAGCTTTGGATGTAGACTGAATACAATGCGAGTAGGAGAGGGATAGCGCAAGAGAACAGAGCTTGGCTTATGTAATTCCTAGTGGGATTTATTGCGAGTCATGCAACACAAAACACATCAAAACCTGAAACTATCCTTCTTGATGAACAAAACCTGTAACTCTAATGGCTTCAGACTAAAAATGAAACTATCCTACCTTAATTGATTGTATGAAATAGTAATAACACTAGAACAAGAAGATCATGTGGCTTCTAAACAGCAAAATAAGACTAACTATGCATGCAACAAATGAAAACTATTGAATTCCTAAGCAAGAACTGAAAGACTAAACTATTAAAATGAGAGGATGAGAGGTAGTTTTGAGGGGCCATTTGCTTGTAATCAAACCAGCTATTTATAGAATTCCCATTCACCCAAAGGTAACTCCAACTAGGACTCTTTTACTATAAACAATGAAGAAACACTATTCCAGGGAACCAAAATCATAAATACAAGCAAAAACGGATGAGAAAGTTGGTAAAAGTTGAAAATTCATGCAAGTCGTGATTAAAAAAGCGTGTTGGAAAATGCGTGAAGGACCGCCGCCCTGAGCAGGGGGCGGTTCTGAGGACCGCCGCCCTGCCAGGCGGCGGTCATGAGACCGCCGCCCGGAGGGGTGGCGGTTTTTCATCTTGAAGACCAAAATGCAAAGGAAAAGAGGGGAAAGAGTAAAAAAAAAGCACGGAGGCTAAGCGGGGCATGCGGGATGTTAATGTACACTTGGAGAGCTTTTCGGATCCCGAACACCTTGCGAGGAGACCTGTATCATCATTGGGGCATGTGTAACATCGTTTATGGTACTTGTACCCCTATAATTTTGGAGTACGTACATATTTCCCCCTCGGAGAAGTGTTTTAGCCATGAAGAGGTGTAAAATGGTGGGTCCAGTATGGCGGTCCTGAAATGGGAAGCTAGAAATTATACCTGACATGTTCGTGTGTCGAAATGACGCCATCAAAATTCTCGCTACTGCAAAATGAAAAGAAGACTCAAGTGCGAGATAGATAAAATAAGCGAAAAATAAATACTAAAATAATATGAAGTGAGGACTTACCATTTTGCGTGGGGATAAGAACTTACCTCTGTCGGTGCTCCAAACCTACGAAAAGGGGCATCCAAGATGAGTCAAAATGCTATATATATAAAAATGGGCCCATTTTCCTATTCATTTGTGCGTGTTGATTTGATTGATTTTGAGCTCTAGGACCCACGGTGATGGTTTTTGATGAGAGTATAGTCGAAACGTTCGTGATGAGATAGTGATCATGCCTCCATGAGTGGAACATCGACCCACGAGATCTCAAGTTAGTTCTTCTCGATTTACCATTTTTATACCTAAAATGTAAAAATGATGAAATCTTCGCCATGGGGGGGTAATTTTTGAAATTTTAGTTTTAAATGTGTCCTTAGGGGGGACGCCTAATGGGTAGGCTCTCATTTTAGTCAAAATGGTCATTTTTGTGTTTTTGAGCATTTTTAGGGCACGTGACCCATTTGAAAACGTGGGACATGACCGCGCCCTTGAGCTGAGTGGGGTGGCGGTTATAGGACCGCCGCCCCAAAGCGGTGGTTCTGGAACCACCGCCTGCTCGAGGTGGCGGTCCTTTTCTGAGAATGCTAAAATAACATTGTTTTGAACCCATTTTTGCATTTTTAGTATTCTCATATGTTTTAAATGATTTTCCCAATGTGATTTTGGTACTAACTTACTCTCTTTTTTGCGTGTTTTTGTGTGTTTTGTAAGAAGAAGGAAGAGTACATCAGATGGAGCCATGAGAGAGAGTGTGATTGGCTTCCAGCAGTGTTGGATGCACTTTCTCAGGTTGAGTAGGATACTCTTTGAGGGTTGGCATATTACGTATATCACGGGTTCCTCATGTCGCACCTTCTAGTCACATACTATGTGACTTGTTTTCGTATTGGGATGTTGATCGGAACACTTTCGATTTCCAGGAGTCAGGGGTGAGTGGACTATCACCCTGGAGGATGTCTACCACATCTTGGGAGTCCCGATCATTGGGAGATGACTTACACTTGAGACAGTGGGGTCGCGGGCTCAGATAGCTCAGTGGGCTACATATATGGGAGATGCAGTTGTCTCCACTGGTTCGAAGAAGGGGGTGAGGGTCCGTTCCATTCCTAGCTTGCCTATCCCTTTGATTCATCAGGCCATTATGGGGATCCTTGCCTCGAGATTGATCGGGGACAAGGGAGGGGACACCTTACTCTCTCTTGGCCTCCCCTATTATTACATGATTGAGGCACATGGCGGATTTATGCTGGGGAGCCGATATACTTGGGACCACCTACCACGACCTATACAGGGTGGTCCACTTACAGGGACAGTCTTTGAGCCATCGACCTTGGTTATGAGCTGGGTCTATGAGCGTATCATCCCCTATGGGAGAGGCGTAGAGGTGGCGGATCCCGGAGCCGTGAGGGCAGCTAGATGGACAGAGATGTCGGTGCTTAGAGCACCCCACCAGCCAGTTGCCTCCCTGACTACTGATGATATGGAGGCCACACCTTATCAGGCCATGGCAGGGTTGTGGGGTGAGGAGACCCTCACTTTGATTTCTGGTCTCTACTACAGGGCAGCTTGTGGACAGGATGGGGAAGGTAGAGACACACCCTTTTGATCGAGTGCCTCAGCAGTTTGGCCTTGCCTACGTTGGTATGCTTCCCCCAGTGGTGCCAGTGTTTAGATCAGTTCGGGAGGCTAGGGGAGGTCCTAGAGGCTGGGGTTGGATTGTTGTTACTCCTGGCATCCCTATTGCAGCTAGGTGGGTGGTACGTGCCCGAGAGAGAGTCGGTGCTCCTCAGGCACCTTTACTTCAGATTGCCGCCGGTCCTGCCCATAGTAGTGATGACCCTATTGATATAGACTCTGAGTCTGAGGAGTTTCAGGGGGAGAGACGGAGGAGGAGACCGAGGACATGGAGGTCAGTGAGTCGGGTGGAGAGGAGGATAGTGATCCGAGTGGCATGACACTCAGGAGATCTTACAGGCCGAGAGGGTAGAGCAGAGTGCGGAGAGGGTGACTCTAGTCTCAGAGGAGTTGCCCTCTCAGGACTTAGGCGGAGAGGATGAGTCCGTAGTAGGATGCTATGTTGCCCCAGACATAGGAGGAGGACATCGAGTCGGTGGTGGCATCATGGTGGTAGGTGCTTGATCTAGGGATCCCTCTTGGAGGAGGCCGGAGATCGAGTGAGTTGTCACTCTTCTTTTAATATTTGTTTTTAGCTAGGATTGCCTTAGTTGCTATCTCTCCTTTTGTTCATTTTGTTTTTATCTTTTGATTATTTCTAATTTGTCTTCTCCTTTGCTTGTAGAGACTTGATGAGTGGCGAGACTTGATTCACTTTGGGTATGTGCTTGATACCTGATGCTCCCCATGGAGAAGACTCGCGTGAGAGTTATCGGTGGATGCGGGGAGCCTTGGCGGTGGTAGGCATAGTGATGTCTTTGCCCCCTATCGGCATGGCCAAGATGGTGACTTCCCTCCATACCGAGTTAGTTGGGTATAGGACTATGAGAGCGCTGATGAGGAGCCACTCTCATAGTGAGGCTACAGACTACTGTTTGGGACCGTGAGCCTTCAGTGCACTCAGAGCGCGGCGTAGCTGGAGTCCTAGACGTGGTCGTGCACCTTCGGAGGGATCTCATAGGGGTTGAGAGGCCACTTGGCTCTTTTTGTAGTGACTCTTGTTAGATTGTTTATATGATCATTTTGTATTTTCGGGCTCATTGAGCATTTTGACCATGCCTAGCGCATGATGGCATTGTACATAAAACTTGATTTATATATATATACTTCTTTTTTGGATCCAGACTCTTGGTGTCTAGGATTTTGTGATTCATTTCCACATGTATATTAGATGCTTATTAGAATTCTTGTTTTTATATGCTTTTCAGAATGTATGCAATGGAGAACAAATGACACAAATGCTTTCTTTCTTTTTGTATTTTGTGATGCTGATGTATGATAATGTAGACACAATGTGATCTTGAACTTTAGTTTCTATAAGCAATTTTTCGGTACTTCATATTTGTTTTGACAAAATGTGATGATAAATTGATATGATGAGTAGATGAACTTGCCCCACTCCTAACTCCATGCAACTAGTAAGATGCGAGGGCTCACCACCGAGAGCTAGAAAGGGCACAAGCTATGAGGTGTGTTGAAATGATAATGATGGGAGATAGACAAAGAGTTGGTGGAACCAAATTAGGATGCTACAAACCTACCCTACTCAAGTGACTCCATAGTTTAGAATGTGACTTGCTTTGTAGTTTATCTAGACTTAGATCCGTAGATGGCCACTTGGTTGACAAAATCTGGTTTTCAAGGTTTTGAACTCTCTTGGAATTTTGGACATCTGATTCATTTGTTTTTGACTCAAGATTTCAAAGGTTTATTTGAACTATTTGCTTATGACCTTCAACATTTCTTGTCAAGAGGACCCCCTACACCTTGCCCCATGCTACTAGTAAGAAGCATGGGCTTATCACCATGGACAAGGTACAGGTGAGTAAGGGCATTCCCATCCTTTCCCAACCCTACGTCACTAGTAAGAGATGCAAGTTCATCACCGAAGGTTGGTAGGGAAAGGAAATGTGTAAAAGTAAAATTTTTGTTTGATCTATATTTGACTTATTTATTTGAGAAAAATGTCAGTATGTTCTTATTTCCAAAGAGATCTATATACGGGATAGATGTGACACCATGAAGCTTCTAGAATAGACCATAGGCAAGACACCTATCCTAGGAAGAAACAAAAGTGAGAACAAGCATGCAGGCCTTGGTATGGCTACCATTAAGACTTTGTCATATCTAGCTTTAATTGATGACATGATTCTGAAATAGTTGATGATGTTATGAAAATGAAGAAGTATGATTTGAATGCTTCTACCAATACCATCAGAAGTTTGTAATGAATTGCTTAAGAATAAGTCCCTTGATCACCAAATTTTATGAAACGAGTGAACAAAATGAACCTATCTAAATGAAGATGCAATGTAGATATAATTATACAAATAGTGTTGATGCTTCATGCGTAAAACCATTTAAGGTGCAAGGAATTTGAGTTTCACCAAATTCCTCACCTTAGTAGTGTACATAAGAGATACGCACCATTTCCGTAGTCCTTCATGACTCGATATGGGCCCAACCACTTGGGCGGAAATTTCTTCCTTCACCGATTTTCTTATCGATCCAGTTGTCTAGTCTTAGAACTAGATCTCCTTCATATATTTCTCGTTCATAGACCTTTTTGTTATACTGTTGGCACATCCGGTCAGCATAGACTCTATGCCATTGTTCAGCATTTAACCTGGCCTCATCTAGGCTTTCTAGTTGGGAGAGGCGTGCCTCTCTATAAGCTTCCTCATCCAGAATCCCTTGTAGTGAGATGCGGAGACTGGGTATTTCAACCTCAAGTGGGAGAACTACTTCTGCTCCGAATACCAATGAGAAAGGAGTTGCTCTGTTGGTGTTCTTATTGAGGTTTGGTGGGCCCACAAGGCTGGATATAACTTTAAATGCCAATCTTGTTTGTTTTCTTTTACCGTTTTGAGTAGAATAGCTTTCAATGTCTTGTTTGTTGCTTCAGCCTGCCCGTTGGCTTGAGGGTATATAAGGAGGCCGTATGATGGTTTATTTTAAATTTATTGCATAGCTCATGGACCTCATCATTCTTAAAGGATGTGCCATTATCTGAGATAATGATTTGTGGGACACCGTACCTACAAATGATCTGGTTCAAAATGAACTTGGTGATCATGGCACCTGGTATAGTGGTAAGAGGCATAGCCTCTACCCATTTGGTAAAATATTCGGTGGCCGTGATTATGAAGTTATGGCCATCCATTGATGAGGGAGAGAATTTCCCTATCAAATCTAGGCCCCATGTAGAAAAGGGCCATGGAGTCGTGATTGGTTGTAGAGCTTGTGCCGGCATGTGAATCTCGTGGGAAAATTCTTGGCATTTATGGCATCTGCGTACAAACTCTACTGCGTCGTGTTTGAGAGTGGGCCAAAAATAGCCCATTCGATGTATTTTGTGAGTGGTGGCGTGACCACCGAAGTGGCCTCCACATATTCCACTGTGAGATTCATAGAGAATCTTCTTGGATTCTTCTGTGTCAACACACCTTAGAAGCATTCCATCGAAAGCCTTACGATAGAGCACTTGTTCTATAATAACGTATTTAGCTACGATAATGTGTAACCACCTTCTTTGTTGTGGTGTAGCACCCTCTGGATATGTATGGTCCATGATAAAATTGATAATATCAGTATACCAAGGACATTCAGAGATGGGAGGTCTGGTTTTGATGTAATATATGCATTCATCGGGAAAATCCAGATCTACTAGATTGCCTCCATCTAACGGGTTGTCGGCTAACCAATCTACAATGATTTGTCCCTTAACGGACTTTGGTTTACAAAAGTTAATTTGAATTCACCCATTAAGGTTATAAAGCATCCAACCTTTTTAGACAAAGACCCTTGCGTGAGGAAAGTTTGTAAATGGTCTATTTTTACAATGACCCTTGTTTCTTGATTTAGCATGTAATGTCTTAAGCGTTTGGTTGCAAAGACTATGGAAAGGCATTCTTGTTCTTCCTGCGTATAACGTGTTTCATAATCGAGCAACGTTTGGCTAATAAAATAGACCACACGTTCTCGTTTATCATCATCTTCTTGAGCCAACATGCAGGCTAGCGAGACATCCGTAGCTCGTGAATATAAGATCAAAGGATGATCTGGTCTAGGTGGCATTAACGTGGGGGAGGAGGTAAGAAGCATTTAACTACTTTGAAGGCCTCATGGCATTCCTTTGTCCAAATAATGCAGCAATCCTTTTTCAACAAATTGTTGATCGGATAAACAACAAAACTTAAGTCGGAATGAATCTCGGATTGCAGAGCTTTCAAGAAATGATCTAATGCCAGAGTCGTCGATGGTGGGATCATCTCAAGAACAACCCAGATTTTGGCTGGGTCTACATCGATCCCTCGTGATGATATAATGTAACCTAGGAGTTTCCCTCCTGTCACACCAAATACACATTTTTCTAGGTTTAGTGTGACTCGTATTCGATCAAATGTGAAAGAATGATGTGGAGCACTTCCGGGTGATCACAGTGCTTCCTGGCCTTGGCAACAAGTCATCTACATAGGATTCCATGATTTTATGAATAAGATCATGAAATATGTATGTCATTGCCCGTTGGTATGTAGCACAGCGTTCTTGAGACCGAATGGCATAACAACGTAGCAATAAGTTCCCCAAGGAGTTATAAACGTGGTTTTGGCTTGGTCTTGTTTAGATATTCTGATTTGATTGTATCCTGAGAATCCATCCATGAGAGACAAAAGCTCAAATCAGTTGTTGCATCAACGATGATGTCAATGGATGGTAATGGGAAGTCATCCTTGGGGCACGCCTTGTTAATGTCTCGAAATCTATGTAGATGCGTATCTTCCCATTCTTTTTAGAATGGGGATGATATTAGATACCCATTGAGAGTAATCGACCGGTTTGATGAACCCTACTGGAGAAGCTTCATTACTTCTTCCTTCACCATGAGAGCTACCTTGGGTTTCATTGGTCTCGATTTTTGTTTAATTGGCTTTGCATCTGATTTGGTGATGAGGTTATGTACCACGATGTGTGGTGTAATTCCCGTCATTTCTTTATAATTAAATGCAAAATCCTTTTGATGTTCTTTGAGGATTGAGTGTGTATTTCTATTTCTTTTGGAGTTAATGAAGATCCTAGTTTCAAGATCTTTGGTTCTTCCTCCGTTCGATGTTTATATCAATGGTTTCTTCGATTAAAGAAGCGTTACCTTCTTCGAACTCAGGTGGGGCTGGAGGTAGTTCAGATCTTCTCCATTCTCTACCACGTATATGTCGAGTTCCTTTTGTGGGGGAAGCTCTACCATGGGATTTCCAAAGTAAGAAGATGAATGTGGGATTAAGGACAAATCTACCATGTGATGGGTGAGATGTAACTCTGCATAGGTGTTTAGGTAATCAAGAGTGGCTCTATCATTGTCAACGTGACCTAAGATAGTAGATTTATTCTTAGCTATGTGTGTTAGAAGAGGGTTTGTTGATGTTTTCTTTACTAACGGTTCAATACGAAGGGATACCATGAAATGGGTGTCTCCAACTCACTGTTTGGAGTGAAACGTGAAGCTGAGGTTGCTATCGAATCTGCGAGAAGGTTTTGTTCTCGTGGGATTGCTTCAATTGATATGAAGTTAAATCCTTTGCTCAAATCTAATACTATTGTTTTGTAGAGCTGTAAATGTTCAGCTCTAGTCTCATACACCTCAGAGACTTGGTTTGCTACTAATTGAGAGTCTCCTAACACTCTGATGTCATTAACACCGAGCCTTTTAGCTATGATGAGACCAAGGAGGAGGGCTTCGTACTCAGTGCCATTGTTTGTACATTGAAATTTAATTTAAAGGTGAATGGTAGGATCTTTCCCTCGGGAGAAGTAAAGATCACACCTACCCCAGCCCCATAATGACATCTAGCTCCATCAAAGTGGAGAGTCCAATGTTTATTTGGGAAGATGGATGTTGGGACATTCATTATGTCTATTTCTTCTACTTTGGTTACTTCTACCATGTAGATTTCCTCTGCTGGAAGAGAACCAACTCCTAGGGTACATCCCATACCTGTGGAATCAAATGGTAGGAAAATTGGTAGATCTTGTTCTAGCAACTCAACAATTTTGTAGTAGTTCCTAATGACCTTTGTTTCTACAACGTTAGCTTCATCCTTGAGAAATTTGGGATGCTCTTGACTAGGTTTGTAATCTCTAGTTCTATTGTAGGTATTAATTTTTCTTGGTTTTGAGTTGGTTGGTTTGTTAAGTTGGTTTGTTGGGAGTTCAAACTCAGAGTGAATGCCTGGCCTTTTCTTCAGGTCTACTAGGTGTATATCGAATGGTTTTGGATCACCTTTTGCTATGAATATCTTTCCTAAGTGCAAGAATCTTATTTCTGAAATAACGTAGAAGGGATTGCCTTCATACGGTGTATCCATGGTCTGAGGATCATATTATAGTTGGTTTCCCGATCTATAATATAAAACTCGGTGAGGATTGTTTTGGGTCCTAAGGTATTTGGTAGTATTATAGTTCAATGAAGTGGCTTTAAGGCTATCATAGCCTCTTAGTGTATTCAAGTCGTGGAACAATTTGTCTCTCCATACCCTAGCTTTTGAAGGAAAGAGAAGGGGACTATGTTAACTGCTTTGCCCCATCATCAACCATTGTGCGTTTAACGTAATTGTTATAAACCCACACTTGTAAATGTAAGGTTGGATCACCTCTACGTGTAATCTCAGCATCTGTTGGCATTTTGCTTATGTCGAATATAAACTCGGTATCCCTATCGGCTGCCCCGGAGGGTGGATATCAAAGTCTATATGGTTTACCTGTGTTTGGGAGGAGGAGTGATGTTAATTAAATGACCTAAACCTAATGCTTCTAAAAGAGCAGCCCTATGGGTAGGAGAGTTCTTCAACAAGTCCAAAAAGGAGATGTGAGAAAAGGTCTTTGTTAAGTCATTAATTAAATCATAGGCACCTACGGGTTTTACTAATGTTTGTTGAATGTTATCTGGCTCTAGTGGGTAACTTGGATTTGGTGAGAGGAATACTCTCGTGTCCTTGTTATGGCTTCCACGTGTAGCTCAGTGTCTAATTCCACTAAACTGACTATCTTGGTTCGTGGCTGATTTCCTAATTGTGGTGCGACAAGGTGGATTTAGTGAAGTCGAGGCTTCATGATCATTGTTTCTTGTCATTACACCCTTGTTGTCCCATTTGGATTTAATTTTTGTTATTGTGATTTGGGAGCGGATCATTGAAGATCTTGAGGGGTGCATTTTGAGGGGAGACCGCCCCTGTGAAAGTATTTGGCGCAGGTGATGTAGGATCTGCTAAGAACATATCTATGAAAAGTTGTCTTTGTTCCTCTGGAAAACGTTGCATGAATTTATTGTAGTCACGGCAAGTCCTAGTGTCATGGCCTGAATTTTGTGGAAACCACAATATGAGTTGGGATTATAATTCCTAGGTTGTTGGTTTGGCATGTGTTGTGGTCCAAAACTCTGATTAAACCGTTGACTATTAGGATTAAAGTTTTGTGTTTGTTGCCTTTGGTTTTGATATCCAGTTGAGTTTTGACTTGGACCCTGTGTTTGGATCTGCCATTGTTGTTGTTGTTGTGGATGATTAAAATCCACGCATGTTGATTGTTGGGGTAAAATTGTTGTTTCATTGATTGTTAACCGGTGGTGGAGCATTTACAACATTTGCCTTTTTTGCTTGGTCAGTTACTCCCATTTGTTGTGACCTGCGGTTTTTGTTAAGGATTTTAGGTCCTTGATTGGCATTTGTGGTAGTAGGATAAGTCGTAGTATTTTGGTTGGGGATGATTAACCTCCCATTTGTTCCATATGCCTTGTGACCGCTATCTATTGCAGCTTGATCTATTCGGAGAGCGCTCTCGAGCACTTCATCATAAGTTCTTAGTGGGAACTTTTGGACTTCTTCCTTTATCTCTCTGTTGAGAGAATGAAGGAATAAATCACATAGTTCCATCGATCCATGTTTGGAGTGCTTCTTTGAAGAATAGAGAGTATGTATGCCATCTTTGGATGAAATGAGCAACAGATTCATTGTGTTCTTGTTTAATATGCAAGAATTCCCTGATTCTTGTTCTCAACAATTTGTTCATGTCGAACACCTTGATGAACTCTGAAATGAGTTGTTTAAATGAATGGATGGAGGCTTCGGGTATTCTATAATACCAATCGAGGGCGATGCCCTCTAAGTTTTGGGGAATATTTTAGCAACAACTCCATCCCAAGGGAGTAAGTTCTCGAATGGTTGTGGCATAGGCCTTAATATGTGCATTCGGATCTCCCTCCCCTTTGTACTTGGGAAAATCGGGAAGAGGTCTTGGAAGCATGACGCTTCGTATAGTGAAGTCTAAGGGCTCTTTCAAATATTCTGAATAAGTTCCTATCGCATAGGTTTCGACCATTGATGGTGTTTGCTGAGGGGGTGGAGGTGGAATGGGTTGTTGATATGGTGTAGCGTATGCATTTGCAAGGACATAAGGAAATCCTGTGGTTGAGTGAACATGCTAGGAGAAGAGAACATATCTCCTTGTGGTGATTTGGAATACATGTTTAAGTATGGAGGAGCATTGCTTAGAAATGGATTGTTTTGTACTAAACCGGGAGGTATCATATTTTCCATTGGAGTGGCGTTAGAGAACGCGGTTCTAGTTGGTGTTTGTTGTGAATACTGAGGAGGCATGCCCAACGTGCTGTTCCTGTGAGGAGGTCTACTTGGCTAGGATGATGTGGAGGATTGGAATTTCTGCCTGCATGAATTACAAATTTTGACTTGCTTGAGCAAGTTCAACCCTCTAACTTTCTCAACTAAGGCTGAGATGACCTCGTTTGGTGAAGATACGGTATTTTCCTTAGTGGTGTTTGTTGAGGTTGTATAGGCATATGGTACCCAACTATGAATTGATCGGTGCCCTACCAAGTTTCACTGAGGGCATTTCCTATAGGTGGAGGAATGGAGGTGTTTTCTTGAAAAGAGACCTCGGGTTGTGTTTGTAAACCTCCTATAGGTGGGTACATACTTTGAGAGTGTTGTTCACTCCTAGCATAACACGCTAAATGTTCATCATCTAAAAATAGATATGGATCTGATTGTCTACTGATTTGTGGTCTAAGCAACACCTAAGGAGATGAACCAGATTCTCCAGTGAGCATCATGTTATTCGAGCCTGAAGGCTCTGGTTGTTGTGTTTGAGTGAGCTGATCCAACTCCTCTATTTGGAAAGAAGAACTATATCTAGTCCTTTGAGGTGGATTTTGTGTTGGGAACCAGTTGATTGAATAGTTTTCACCCCATCTTTGAGAGCGAGGGGTGATGTTTGTCTATTGATTAATTGTAGTATGATTCAAGACCTATGAGAGGTCTGCCATATGCATCGATTCCCGACATATTCGGGGGTATATGAATACTCGCAGAATATTGGGAAGAAAGAAGATGGATGAAAGAAAATGAAACACTAAAAGGGGAAAGGTGAAAATGAAGCAATTGTTCCTTTTTCATGTTGGGTTCACCAATTTTGTATGATGGAAAAGTGACAAGTGAGCATGGGAATCTACAAGTAACTCTTCCTCACACCCGACCTCCCGAGGTCATGTTGAGACAGATGGTGGGGATGGAATATACGTGGGGCGCAGACAAACTAGTTAGGCAATCTTATGTCTTCGACGCACACTAATGGAATCTGTGAATCTAAGGTAAAGAAGGCCCTCCTAACCTGAACTGGCATGATAGATCATTTGGCGAGGATGACTGCTCGAAGGATTCAATCAATATTGAGCTCTGGCGTGATTCGATCTATAGGTTGTGGGATACGTGGAAGATAACCTGTGGGTGCTTCATAGATATCCCTTGACAGGGTCATGAAAAATGGATGATGGATGTATGGTGGATTCTATGGGTGATTCTCTGGTCTAGTCCATAAATCCTTAGCTTGATTAGCATTTGTTATGTCTAATGAGGATAGTTGTGTGATAATGATTGGTGGAAGTGGAGAGAATCTAAATACTAATGTGCGTAAACCAAAGCATCAACGTCGATTGACCTGTGGGCCCGTTGGGTTGTGGGACCTATGAATCACAACCGTAGGTTCTGGTCATTGTAGTCCTCCTATAGTCATGTGTAGAATCAATCCTAATCCATAATATCCAATAGTCATATGCCTTTTTGGCCTCTATCTTTAGAGCTAAAAGTTGTGCAATCTTCTCGAGTACCTTACAAGCATTCGACAACTTGAATTCTTAAGCTAGTGTCTATGTTAATGAGGATGTCTCTTGCATTTGTTTGTGGGACCAAAGGATCACAATTGAATGTTTTCTCTCTTTCAAGCCCTTCTACGGTCATGGTGATATTTATTAGGAAATCTATAGTTTGGCTGGTTTGACCAAAACGTATGCACTTTGTCGTCTTCTATGTTTAATCCTCTTAGCGTGAGCTAATTTCTTGTAGGTCTATTGTTGTTTGGAAGACCTAAATTCT